>CM062817.1:589225080-589695875 GCA_031772625.1 Pinus tabuliformis | reverse complement strand
TTTCTTGTCCTTATCGACGACGACACCTTGCTCTGAGGACAGGCCTAGAGCCGCACCCTGGTCTATTTTCATTATTGATAGGTCACTTGTGCTTAGCATCGATCAGTACCATGGGTCTTTGACTGAGTGGTTTCCCTTGTGTTCGACATCAACTTACATTATCACACATTGGGATTCGTGCAGTACCTTGGTTCCATTTGACCTATTGGTGGATACCTCGCCTCTGTGTCAGCTTTCATTATTGGTTGGTTCAGAGGGTTTCTGCTGTGCGCTAGCCACATCTTGTGTACGCCGGAAACGTACTTCGGTTGGGTTAATACATCTTTTTTTCGTCCGATTCCTTCCACATTATTGGCCTACGGGTTACACTCGCGCTAGATTGATGGAGGATGCCTTAATGCCTTCCTTCTAGCGGATCTTTCCCTATCGACTCCGAGTCATTGCTCTGGGGCAAAGATCTAGAGTTCATTTGGCAGTACCTTGGGGTTTGCAGTCATTAGTGGCAGATCCTTCGCTATCGACAGTGGGAAACCATCATTGTCTCCTAATCGATAGATTCTTACAGGTGTTCGACTCCAGCTCATCTATTCACACTTGCTAGATTGTACTAGGTACCTTGACGCTCATTATCATTATCGGTGAGTAGTCTCGCATTTGTTAATGGTATACATCAATGACCGGTAATCAAACGATTTCTCACATGGTCGACTTCAGATCATTTATTCCCATGGTCTAGAAATGTACCACGGCGGTAGGTGAAGACCTCAGGCTGTATCAGCATTCATTGGTTCACTTGACAGTTGCTCCTGTTGCTGCTAGTCGATACCACTCCACTTTATATGTTGCAGTCAGTCATGGCGACATTCTATATGTTGGCACCTGAGTTTGCAGTGTAGTACCATCCTATTCCATCATGTTCAGTTGGTACCTTTTGGGATCAGTCTTTGATATCAGTGATCTGTTGCATCTTTCAGCATCATTGACAGTCTTATATGTGATATTCAGACATGTGCTTGTTCATTATGATCAGATGATCCATTATGTATCTTTCAGTCATTTATACTTGTATACTTAGTGGATCCGCTAGTACTTGATATGCGGACATGCTTTACTTTTTCTAAGCATGAGTATGCCCGCCTCAGACAGTGTTTCTTTCTGATCTCCTTTGGTGGCTTGGCAGGCTGAATTCTGGTGAAGTCCTCCTCGGTTTTTGACAGACTTCCTTTCCATGTACTCGCATAATATATTTCGGCCATCATGTACCCCTTCTGACCTCATATATTAGGGGGCATATGTTATAGCTCCAAATCTCACTCTTATGGTTTGTGATGCTGTACTCATGGCCTAGGGCAACCCCTCCTTCTAGACCTGGTCCTAAAATTTAAAAAACAATGTTTTATTCCTTATATGCGACATTGCCCTG
This sequence comes from Pinus tabuliformis, assembly GCA_031772625.1. Taxonomy (NCBI): domain Eukaryota; kingdom Viridiplantae; phylum Streptophyta; class Pinopsida; order Pinales; family Pinaceae; genus Pinus; species Pinus tabuliformis. The sequence continues at coordinate 589,694,452 of CM062817.1, read as the reverse complement.
AGTTAAACGCGTGTATACGCGGGTCTGTGTATATCCAACCCCCGTGTATGTATTAAAACACTTAAAAAAATATAAATTCCTTCTTTTCGGGCGGAGATCGCGGGTTTTACTTGCTGATCACCTGTTAGTGCCCGTGGCCCAACTATTCCCAACCAACTCCTAACTAAAAAACTACTTTGGAGATGGTATAAAAAGACCTCAAAGGGAAGGCCTAAGGGAGGAGAGAATAGAGAGAAAGGTTATTATGCTGAGATTTTCCCCTTGACCAGGTCTGAAGTCCCTTGTGCCTTCTGCACTTCCCCCATTTTGTACAGGAAACCTTTGTTTCCTTGTGTGTTGATGTTCATTCACCATTTATGACATCATGGAGAGAGTCATGGAAGGAGTTTTGTTAGAGGCTTGAGGCTGGAACGGATCCGGAAGGAAGCTTTGCTTGGAGCCTGCTGAAGGTGACTCAGGTGAACATTTTTCTTTTTATGTACTTTATTTGTCTATAATTAAAAAGAAACACATGTCTTGGTTCCTGAATTGAATCTTCTTTATTGTTGTGGGGAAAAATGCCTATGCAGGACGATCCTATCCACCTAAGGTGTGACAGTGCCTTAGCAACAAACAGAGACAGCTATTCTGGTTTCTTCCTTTATGAAATGCAAAAGAGGAGAGATCAATAGACTTACCGGTGTCTTCCGTTTGTCCCTCGATCTAGATCCTCTTCTCTTTGGGTGTTCACAGCTACTTGCCTCCTCGCTCGCCCAAGAGAATAGCTACTTGATTCCTGCGAGATCACAAGAGAACAGCTACTTGCGACAAGAGAACAACTACTTGCGACAAGAGAAGAACACAACACAAAGGCAAATATTCATATTCATAAATGATTCAGGATTAGAAATAAATTGAATACACTAATGCAATCATACATCAAGAAAACATCAGCATATAGGAGAAACCAAGATAGCTTTATTGATGAATAACAAGGTTCAGGAAGAGATACAACCCAGAGGGCTCCAATCCAGCATATCCTTCCCAGCAAATGGAATTCCTATCTTCACCCCTTTCAAAGCATTAAGCACCCAATAGCTCCAGTCTCAAACCAACAGCAATTCTTTGCAATAACAAAATTCCAGCCCCTAGATCTCATGGAAGAGAGATCCATGTATAGATGTTTGGAGAGAGGATGAGTCAGCTTGAGATGTGATTAGTGTCCTCTCCCTATGTCAATTCTTGAGTCCACTTGGAGGTTCTTGCTTCCACTTGGAGATTTGGAACCTCTTACTCATCACCAGTCGAATTCCCTGAGGCAAGTGTCATTTTGGAAGCTTCCTGGGTTTTGACACCTTGAGAAATGAGCCTGCCACTTGTCCACTCTCGTTCAGCGTAGGTAGCCAGTGTACCAATTGACATTCAACGTAGGTAGCCAGTGTTGGCTTTGACATTCAGTGCAGACAGCTAGTGTAGCCACTGAAATGATCTTGAATTGACTTGTTTTGAGCAGTTCTCAGGTGGAGAACTTCTGTGAATTGTTGTGGTTTGTTAGCCTTGTTCCTCTAGGGGTAGGAACAACATGTTTAGGGACTTTGGATCCCTTAGATTATGGACATTTCATGCTCAATGTTGTAAGGCACAAAAATGTCTATAACAGTTGCCCCCTAAAGTATGAGGCTGTTTATCGGGTGAAATGCTTTATCAGGGGGATCCGAAGTTCATCCAATGCTGGGAGGAGACCTGTAATACAATACAATACAATACATTATTTTTCATATTGCTTTCATGATCTAGCTGAGGCGGGCATTCCCATGCTCAGCTTTATAAATTCATTTTTCTGTACATAGAACAGACAATCGTCTGATGGTAGACTGATAATTTTGATGAAATTATCATCCTTTGAGTAGGATGATTATCTGCTGCAATGGTGTACATGTCAATGTCTTTATCTTTCCTGAATATATATCGCAGCCCAGATGGATGAAACTAGATCCGGGGTCTTCAAACTCGTTCGATCTTTACTCTAAGTACAAGTCGATCCATGTGAGAATTGTTCTGAAGTCGAACATGGAAAGAAATCGCTTGATTACCGGTCAATGATGTAAACCGTTAACAAGCGCGAGAGGAATCACCGATAATGATAATGACCCTCAAGGTACTGCAGTACAATTCACGTGGTGTGAATACAGGACTTGGCGTTGAACACCACGCAAAATCTTTCGGTCGAAGGTCATTGTTGTATACCTGTCGCCGGAAGTGAGAAACTTGCCATTGTGGCATGCAAGCTTCAAAGTACTGAAGGGGTTGTTCCTAGATCGACTTCCTGGATAATGAGCTGATGTCGACAAGAAGCGATCCATCAAAGGAGGGCCTTAATGAATCCCACATCAGTGACATGGAACAGAGATAATGATTTTAATGGAGGTGAAAACGATCTGTGACATATGATTCAGGGTGGCGGTCATGAAAGGATGAAGGATAATGTATGGCAGTGGATGGGACACGGTTGACTTTTTCTGAATGACTTCTCTTGAACATATGGCGACACTGATGCAATGGATTGGTAGCATTACCCCAAATATGGATGGTATGGCGAGACCATGGATGTGACCGGTGAATGAAACAACCCAACCCGATTGTGGTACGGAGGAAAAGTGTCATGTTCAAGAGCGACTTGCTACCATCAAAGTTTTCTTTAGTTTCTCCCAATTTTTCCCCAGTCATTGCTGACCAGTACCTCTTTATTTTTGTCAAGCTTGAGGAGGATAACATATGCTTGTTCTATAACCTGCCCTTTGGGCAAGCCCATCGCTATGTTTTAACGAGCCTAGCGATAGTGAAACTCGTTCTTGTCTAAAGACAAGTTTGTCGCTATTTAATGATTTTAACGAGTCTAACAACAAGGATAACTCGGTCCTTTTCATTTTTAGAGAGTCTGAAAAGGTACATAAAGTTAACTCCAAAAGTCCTTTTTCGTCATCTAATCCCTTAAGTCCGAAAAAGTATAAAACAATACAGAAGGGATGAGTTTTCGATAGTTTTAACGAGAAATAAAACAAGCGCTCGATCTTTTTGTGCAATAATCCCTCAGGTCCAAAAAGATTAAAATCTAGAGGAGGGATAGCTCTTCCGGTCGCTTTAACGAGCTGGAAGGCCAAAACTCGGCAATCTTTTCATATTTTACGATTCAGATGAAAAGAGCTTAAAGAAGACTCGTCTTTTGAGGAACGAGTGATAAACAGGGTTAGCAGCTGATTCCAGATACAGGTTGGAATTTTCCAATCACGGCAGTGTCACAAGGATGGCTAGGTGAAATCACTCTTCGCAGCTGTTCCTCAAAATGGGTAAACAATCATATGGAGGTGAATGATCGGCCAAATGAAAAGTGGAGGTGACGGTGCAAACACGACCAAGGCTTTAATGGCTGATGATATTACATTCACAGTGGTTATTTACCGGGATAGTTCATTTTTTAACGAGCTTAAACGCGGGTGGAAACATTTGCTCGATCTTATGTTTATTTTTTAACGAGCATGAACTATGTGCTAAAACTGCTCGGATCTTGCGTTTATTTTTTAATGAGCATGAAATTTGTGCTAAAACTGCTCGATGATAAGTTTGCATGCCCCCAGCATAATAATGCCAATCGAGGTGCATGCCCCCCAAGCTTCATTGCATTCAACTTGGTGGTTGGAATGAAGGTTTACCTTTGAGATTTGGAAAGGGGATTGTTTCATTTTTTAATGAGGTTGACACAGCAAAAGAACTATCCTCATGACTCCTTGTTTCATTTTTTAACGAGGTTGACACGATATTAGAACCGTCCTCGGAGCCACTATATTTACAGTATTTCTATTAGGGCGATGATCCACGCTGACAAAATGTTTAGGAATCTTTCGAATCCATTAGATATAGAAGATTTCATATTGTAGGTTTCCACTGTGGCCACTTCCGCCAGATTACTTGCAGGCGGTAGGGCAAAAGTACCCATTAAGGCAGGGTCTTTTAGAAGACCTACTCCAATATTTTGAAGCGAATGATTGCTTCCATGGATCATTAGAATGCTTCCCGTAACTTGTGAACTGTCGGGGAGGAAAGTTTGTTGGTCGACGACTGTAATTCCTCCTTGAAAGGGAAATACAATCTTCCTGAAGTAGGTCGACACAACTGCGGCCATGGCATATATCCAGGGCCTTCCCAGTAGGATGTTGTAATCGAGGTTTCCATCAATTACTTCAACATCAATTCCTACTGTTTTGCCCCCTAGTTCAACTTGCAAGTTACTTAAAATCCCGTATGGAGTGTATGATCGTCCATCAAATGATTTTAACGTCGTTGACGATCTCGACAAGGGTGGTGAGCCTAAATTCTTCTAGCAACTCATCGACATAATACACGTAGATCCCCCCTCATCAATAATTGTTCGATGAACAGTTTTGTTGAGGGCTTTCACTTGAATAAGGAAAGCTAGTTGAGCTGGTAATTGAGGGTCATATCCTTTATGATCAAAGGCCACAAGATTGGAATCCATTGGGCCAATCCCACCTATTGCTGATAATAAAGCTTGCTCTTGGGAGGGGCAATTTTGCGGTACCTCAAGTGTCGACATAGCGGACGGCGATTGGGCCAGGTCCTCTACTATATTATAATTTTGTGCTACTTTGGCATGAGGATTACATGTCAATTTGTGTACTACTCCCTTTGGTGACTTTATCATTGGTTCAGGATGATGGGTGGCACAACTTCGGTCAAAGTTGTCGTCGAACTACTAGGTTGTTCATTAGCCTTGTTATTCGACAGCTGTGGATTCCCGTAATCTTTATTCCTTGTCAAAGCATCATTCTGTTGCTTTGAGGTAGACAACATAAGCACTTGCGATCGGGAAGCATTTGGATTAGCAACCAGTTTGGTTCCCGGGCTTGGAAACGGATTAGTCAATACTGCTGGGGTTTTTGAACTCTTAAAGAGTTTCTTCACTTCAGCTATATGTGGACAATCTCTCATCCAATGATCCTCATCGCATATATGACACCCCGCAGGGGGTTTCCTTTTTCTCCCTTTCTTTTTCTTCTTGCCCCCTGGTTGCTTCAGTTGTTTGCCCTTGTCTGTCGACATGGCATTTACTTCCGAGGCAAGAAGTTCCTCATTTACATTTTGACTAGAAATCTTACAGGCCTTTTTATATTTAGCCTTTGTCGATTTCGTATCTGTTTTGCCAATCATGCCATCGCCAGCGTGAGAGTCATTGTTTGATTTAGGAGGAGGAGGAATTGAGAATTCCGGTCTAGGGGCGTCAGGTATTTTTTCGTAGAGCGTGCCAGAGTGAGTATAGACCAGGTCTAGATATTGCGCACGAGCGATAACTTGCTCTTCCGTTACGACTCCTCCCTTTGCCACATCTTCCGTTATAGCGGGAAGTAACGACTTGATAAACCATTCAGCTAATAGCTGATCGGGAACATACGTTTTTACCATCCTACGACGACGTCGCCATTCATGTATATGATCAGATATGTGAGTGGCCGTTGTCTGTTTGAAGTTGGTTAGGATTTCTGTTCCCGTTTCATACCTTATCGGTAATTGAAAATGGGTTAAGAAAGTCGTGGCTAAGGTACTGAAGTTGTCGAATGAAGCTCTAGGCAATTCAATATACCATTTTGCCGCTGGACCCGTTAACGTCCTCTGAAAAAGGCGAAGTCTTATCGAATCATCATTCAGGGTGTTTGATGAACACCACAGATGAAATGTCATCACATGATTCGATGGATCTTCACTCGGATTTCCATTAAATTTAGGAATATCTGACGGAAGTTTATGCGGAATCGCTGGCCACCAAGGGGCATAAGCAATTGGATCATTCGTCAGCCGGTTTAGATCTGGTAATTCTAGAGTTGCTACAAAGGGCAACTGTTGATTCAGGTTAGGCGAAGCATACCCAGGATAAGATGGAATCGTCTGAGCAGTGGGTCTTTGCATACCAGCATAATGTATTTGATGCTGGCAACTTTGACAAGGTTGTTGGGCATAACCATTATAGTATGGTTGTTGAATACCGCTTTGGAAATGCAGCTGCCCATTACTTACAAAGACTTGTTGCTCAGGTCCTTGATATGATTGCTGGAATTGCGGTTGTTGAGATTGAACCAGCCCTGGTTGTCCAATACTGGATGATTGACCAAGATGAGGAGTCATAGTACTTGTTTGAGCCTGAGTCGCTCCAGATAAGGAGTCACTAACCTGAGGTTGTGATTGAGTCGTTGAGACAAGAGGCTGTTGTATTGCAACCTGAGAGATTTGGGGTTGACATACAACAGGTAGCGCTTGTACTTGCGACGCAGTCACCATACCAGGTATAGTGGGAATATTCGACACAAGGTGGACTGGTTGCATTGAATATGCAACCCTTGGTTGCTGAGGCAGTATTGGTACCCAACCGCTGGATGTAATTCCAGTTTGACCTGAACTTTGTTGTAAACTCCCATATGGTTGTTCTCCGGTAGAGAACAATGAAAAAGCATACTGCCCTCCATATGGTGGCAATCCAGTACTTAAAGGGCAGATTGGCCTTTGAAGACACATTGGATAAATTTGTTGAGTTTCAATGTAAGAAATACCAGATGATAATCCGGATGAAGAAATAGGAACTAACCATGTTGTCGAAGCAGTCCCTGATGGGACTCCGGCTTGTTGTTGATAACTTGTCGGGACAGATGGTATACCATTGAACATCGTTGGAGTAGCAGCAGGAGGTTCTACTGCTGTTGTGTCGGATGACACAGTCCTAGATGTTGACGGTTGTTCAGACATATTTAGTCTATCCAAAAGATTTTCTAGCGATTCTACAAGAACTTGCGATGAAAAGAGACTAACTTCGAAGACCAACGAGGGAATGGTGATGATTATTCCGTTTAAAATAAATTGTAACGACGCTTAGACACAACTTGCTTTTTCAATTTTAAAGAGTCGAGAAAAAGCTAAAGATGACTCTAGTCTCCTTCGATGTTTTAACGAGCCCGAAGTGACAAATGCTCGGATGGACTTTTTCCGTTATAGAGTCTGAAAAAGGCCAAAAGGAACTTCTATGGAGATCTAGGTAGAGGGTGTGCCAAAATTTTCGCAAAACCGCAGAATACGTTTTAAGGTACGGGCAGTCAATCTTCCTGAATGTTGTGTTCAGTGCATTGCGATCAGTAGGGTGGCCGACACGGCTTCCTAAGGATAAAGGTTTTATGCCTATAGGGGTCTCCCAATATATACGCGACGGTACGTGGGATCAAAATCCATACTGGCGCTATCGTCACTCAGGAGGAATCACCCACCATCAACGAGATCGACAGTCACCAAGCTTTACGACGCCGGAACACGTCTCTAGCCTAGACCTCTATGTTGTGTGTTATGTTACAAAGCGTTGTTAAGTTCATTCAATTTATTTTAGGTTGATATTTTTAGAAGTTTGCCTTTTGAGGTTCACCACGAGATGTATGATACAAATTCCTAAATGCAATCTAAAGATGATAAGCAAGCTTTTTATCTTTTCAACTTTGAAAATCCTAGCTACTAAGGGAAAAGAAAGACACCATCTTTTCTCAAAGAGCAATTCAGCACACTCTAATGCACTTTTCCTAAATCAAACATGCAAACTATCAAGATGCAAATGCACAATGCAGGTGTTTGTTTTCCGCTTTCTTAGTATTGATGCCTACAAAGAAAGCTTTTTGTACAACTTTGAATTTGCCTTTAAATGAAAAATACAAACAAGTTTACTTTTTCGAAATCAGAGAGGGTAGAAGAGATTACAACACTTAATGATTTTCGAAATGAATACTTGTTTTGACACTTAAAAGAGACAAACTCAAACCAAAAGCAAAAGTAAATGTATAATCAACTGCAAACAGCCAATGAACTCTCTCCTAAGATCACAATGAACAGATCTGAATCAAGGGCTACAGGATGACTATTTCACTCTTGCAAGGGAAAACTGTAAATGACGCCACAAACACATAAAAACACTCACAGTCTTTTGTACAAAAGGAGGCGGAATTTAAGCAGAGAAAAGGAGTTATCAGACTGGTACCTATGCTGGTTATAGGCTACAAAAATCAGAGATCAAAACAGGGCAAAACAGAGCAGAGAACCCCAGCTACACAAGGCCAAACTGGTTCAGTGCAACCTCAACACAGGGGTTTTGACATTCAGCGCAGGTAGCCTTCACGGGACCTGCATTGAAATGCAGAACCTCTTCACAGGGTCTGCGCTGAAGGAGAAACGAGAGTTTCTCACTGGGTTCTGGGTCACAGTTTGCTATTTAATCTACAGTTTCAGGCCAAATCAAGGCAACAAGCAAGGTACAATCAAAGGGATGCTTTGAGGAAGGGCTAAGATCTATCACAAAGGATCATCAAATCATTTGTGAGTCCATTGTTCAGATCATAGACAAATCCAGTGATTGGATCAAAGCAGCAGTTGTCTACTTTGCATCTGAGAATAGCAGATGCAGTTCGATTGTTGTTGTTGAGTCTATGAAACAAAAAATGATGGAAACACAAATAAAATGACTAAATAGATCTCCCCAGTGGAGTCGCCAATTTGTTGTGGGGAAAAATGCCTATGCAGGACGATCCTATCCACCTAAGGTGTGACAGTGCCTTAGCAACAAATAGAGACAGCTATTCTGGTTTCTTCCTTTATGAAATGCGAAAGAGGAGAGATCAATAGACTTACCGGTGTCTTCTGTTTGTCCCTCGATCCAGATCCTCTTCTCTTTGGGTGTTCACAGCTACTTGCCTCCTCGCTCGCCCAAGAGAACAGCTACTTGATTCCTGCGAGATCACAAGAGAACAACTACTTGCGACAAGAGAACAGCTACTTGCGACAAGAGAAGAACACAACACAAAGGCAAATATTCATATTCATAAATGATTCAGGATTAGAAATAAATCAAATACACTAATGCAATCATACATCAAGAAAACATCAGCATATAGGAGAAACCAAGATAGCTTTATTGATGAATAACAAGGTTCAGGAAGAGATACAACCCAGAGGGCTCCAATCCAGCATCTCCTTCCCAGCAAATGGAATTCCTATCTTCACCCCTTTCAAAGCATTAAGCACCCAATAGCTCCAGTCTCAAACCAACAACAATTCTTTGCAATAACAAAATTCCAGCCTCTAGATCTCATGGAAGAGAGATCCATATATAGATGTTTGGAGAGAGGATGAGTCAGCTTGAGATGTGACTAGTGTCCTCTCCCTCTGTCAGTTCTTGAGTCCACTTGGAGGTTCTTGCTTCCACTTGGAGATTTGGAACCTCTTACTCATCACCAGTCGAATTCCCTGAGGCAAGTGTCATTTTGGAAGCTTCCTGGGTTTTGACACCTTGAGAAATGAGCCTGCCACTTGTCCACTCTCGTTCAGCGCAGGTAGCCAGTGTTCCAGTTGAAATTCAACGCAGGTAGCCAGTGTTGGCTTTGACATTCAGCACAGACAGCTAGTGTAGCCACTGAAATGATCCTGAATTGACTTGTTTTGAGCAGTTCTCAGGTGGAGAACTTCTGTGAATTGTTGTGGTTTGTTAGCCTTGTTCCTCTAGGGGTAGGAACAACATGTTTAGGGACTTTGGATCCCTTAGATTATGGACATTTCATGCGCAATTCTGTAAGGCACAAAAATGTCTATAACATTTATGTTAATGATATTCATGTTTTGAATTCATGTTTAAATGGTTGTTTGGATTTCATAACTAATTACCTTTCTTTGTAACATGAATATGGTTTCTTTATAAGTTTTTGTCCATGTACTGTTGTGTTCTTTGAATTGTTTGTTTTGCAGGACAAAAGAGAAGAAGGGAACTCCAAGAAGGGTTTGGACCCTAAAGACCTTCTCAAACGTAGGACTAAAGGTACGTACCCTTGTCATAGAATTTGCTTATAATAGCGTAATGGTTATATGAATGCATGTTTCTTTGAATAGACAACTTTCAATCTGCTAGGGTTTCACCCAAAAGCCCTAGGGGAGTAATTCCCTCTACCAACTCCTAAAACGTACATTTTTCTATTCATTTGACTTTTTATCTTCTTCTTTTTTATTTGCACCTTTTCAAACTACACCTTATTAGTAGATGAATCATAATGGGTGTCCTACATGGTTAAATATTGATCTTAAAATGAGATGGGCTATTCAAAAACAAATTCCTCAACAAGTTTCTAGGCTTCAACCATTCGTGTCATTACCCATTTCAAGACTACAATATTTTCTACATCCATTTCCATTGGTCCTTCATTCTACATTATGTTACCCTTTTGTACTTGACCTTTTACTTTTAAATGATGAAAATACATGTGATTGTTGAAGGGAAGCACAAGGGGGTGGTTCTTCTCCATCACCACCACTAAAGTGATGATCATTGATGTCTCCTCTTATAGAAATTATTTATTTTCTCCCCTATGTAGAAGAGGAACTTCAACTAGTCTGTGGTGCCTGAGTGGGATGAGAGCTTGAGAGTCTTTTACCTCTTTTCTTTCTTCTTCCTTCAATATTGATACTTTCTTCTATCATAATATGGTAGGTTGGGATAGGTGTTTTAGAAGAGCCAACTTGATTCTCTCCACTTTCCTCTATAGTTCGTGTGAATAAATTGGCATATCTCATGGATGCCATATGACTAGAAAATGTTCCTTTTGGATTGAATATTTGGACATACTCAACTTCAATTAAATTAAAATATTATAAAAATTCAACAAATTCTACAAAAATGGGAAAATCTTCTTACTGTATCTCTCCTACAACAAAAGGGTGTGTAATGATTTTTTTTTTCTTATCAAATAAAATAATCCAAGAATGATATTGTGTGCATACTTTAGTAAAAAATTGTTTGTCAAGAACAAACTTGCGAAATAGTAATATGTTGACTTGATATCCAGATATCTTGATGAGAGTATTATCCTCTTACTCCTCGTATATCAATTTTCATATCAAAAAAATTTCTTCATTGGAAATTATTTTGGACTCTTTCCCTATCAACGTATAATTGAGTTCATGGACAAAATGATTCTAGACTTGGTCAAAATGAAATGGGGATCCATGCTTCCACAAGATAGAATACCATAATTGAGTTGGTTTTATATCTGGGTTCATGTTATTCTTGTAGGGTAGTATAAATTCTTGTAGAACATCCATTCCATAACCTTTTGAGTGTAGGAAAGAATCAAATTTGGCAAGTTTGATATTCCTATTAGGCTTGGGCAACTTTAAAATTATTCTAAAAATATTAGGAGTAAGAAGCATTATATTCTTCTTTGAATTGATTTTTGATGATTCTAATCTTCAAATCAATTTCTTTTGCACACCCATGCATTATCTATTTAAAGTTTGATACTTTCAATATGCATGCAACATTCACCAACCCTATGCTCCCTATTCTATTTATTTGTCTTTCTTTTGTAGCTAAGCTTAAGTACCATTGGTATGTAATAGGCTAGTGGAAATTTTTGTCTTGTCTAGCTAATGAGTTTACTATGTCTACACAAATTGATTCCTTCCTTATTTTAGTCACTATACTACTCATTTGTTTAATGTATTTTTAAATGCATGATAGATCCATGATGCCATAGTAGGAATCTTAAATGTTAAATCCTCAAGTTACGATAGTCTTTAATAGGATATCAAATTTTCACGTACTACCTTCATTGGGCATGTGAGAGTGATAATGGAATTTAATACTTACAGCTAATATTAAAGATATGATATATGAATTAATCCAAATAATACAATATGAAGGTGATAAGTTAAGAAATTCCCATAATGTAATGGAAAGACGTGACATGTAATTAATTCACATAGCACAAGATCAATGTGGATGTAGATATAATTCATGTAATACAATATCAAGCACCTTTTCCACCTCAAGGATCAAACTTCCTTAAATGAGCTTTTAATTAGCCTCAAAAGGAGCAAACAAGTAATTTTCACTAAGCATGGAACCAAAGCAGAAAGGTAAGTTTATGGGATGTTGTGCAAAAACACGAGCGTGCAAAATACTGGATATGGAGAAGGATTGTATGTGTGAGAGAATGGATGTGCACGAGGCTATATTTATGGAAGAATGGTTGATGAATTGTTATGCACATAAAGAAAATGAATAAGTGTAAAAATTGCAGGGACCATAGTCCAAGTACAGAGATGTTGGTAGTGCAGAGTGGTGGAGTCATGGATGGAGTATTTCCACTCATTTCACATGAAAAATTACTATGTCAAAAAAGTTTTTGGGATGGGAAAAATACAATAGGAGTGCAAAATAAATCAACACGGGGTTATATCTTGGCTAGCTTACTCGAGAAAAATATATTTTCTCATTGTTTCTAATTTTTTGAGATCAAACAATGTGCATGGAAAAGAGTATATGCAATCAAGAAACACTTTATTCTCTATTTCGAATTTGCTGAGATCACAAAAAGTGCAAGGAAAAGAGAATACATAGACAAAAAATAGTTACAAATTGGGAATATAGGCAAAAAACTAGAATATGAAATCTATAAAAAAAAAAAATCAAAGAAAAGGGCATATTTTAACTATTTACCTCCATATATGATGAAAAAATTTGTATCCCAGGAAAATGGACACCTTTTTGTATGAAACAAAAGGTGTTGTTAGCCAAAAAAGCATTCCAAACATAATGGAACAATCTGTTTAGGCCAAAATAATACAAATGTATCAGATCTTAGAAATATGACAACATGGGCTTCAAGATCTCAATCACCAACGGAGCAATTCTTTAAATATGCTCTGATACCATGTCTAGGTAAATAGGGTATTCAAAATAGGATGAAAACATTTAGTAATCACTCACACAACTAGATCAAAGATCACAATGTCAGTATTTTTACGTGGTTAAAACCCTTTGAGAGGGAGATAGTCCATGGCCCTAGGCAACGTGACCACTTGAGGTAATTTTATTAATGCAAAATAAAATATTTTACATAAGAGAGGTCTCACAATCAATCATTAGCCATGACCTTCCATTCCCTTTAAATGTTAGGATATTCTGACACATAGGAAATAGTTAAGTATAACCTGGTCTAGTGTAGAGTTAGGTAAACTGTGTTTCTTTATTATGTACTTTTATAACTTACAACCCGACGGTCACAATATGTAGTGATCCGACGGTTCATTCTCTCCGCAGTATTACTGACACTTGATCTGTGTCTTAACACTCGATTGGTCCATGATCTCTATTTAAAGAGCATGGAGGGTCATTTGTAGGGTTTTAACCATGTCAACAATACTATTGTATTGATCTGTGATCTGTTGTGAGTGGTGTCCTTTGGTGTTCTGTCTGAGGAACTTACCCTGTAAATTCCTACAAATGACCCTCCATGCTCTTTAAATAGAGATCATGGCCCAATTGGTTGTTAAGCCACAGATCAAGTGTCAGTAATATCGAGGAGAGAATGAACCATCAGATCACTACATATCATGACCGTCGAATTGTAAGTTACAAAAGTACATAGTAAAGTGTGTTTCTTTACATTGTACTTTTGTAACTTACAATCCGACGATCACGATATGTAGTGATTCGACGGTTCATTCTCTCCTCGGTATTACCGACACTTGATCCGTGGCTTAACACCCGATTGGTCCATGATCTCTATTTAAGGAGCATGGAGGGTCATTTGTATGGTAACTGTTCATGAGAGAATCTTATGTAAATTTTCATTCTTTTATTAATAAATTGCCTAAAGTGGCAACGTTGGCTCAGGCCCTGGACTGTTTCCCTCTTTGAGGGTTTTAACCATGTCAACAATACTGGTGTATTGATCTGTGATCTGTTTGTGAGTAGTGTCCTTTGGTGTTCTATCTGAGAAACTTACCCTGTAAATTCCTACATGGTATCAGAGCCAAGTTGAGGGCCGCATCCATTGGTGATCCAAATCTGAAGCTGATAGAACTGCATCTGACTGCCATTTCCTAGATCTACTGTTTCTCACTACTTTCGGACTGAGAGGACTGCTCTATTGTGTTAGGAGCATCTGTTCCAGTGAGGAACCCCTTTCGTTTCAGGTGAAAAGGTTTCCGGTATCCCTAGCTACATCATTTTTAAGATCTGGAGGTATACAGTGTTTATTTGCAGTTTTTAGTTATTTTCTCTTTGTTTATTTTGGTTTATTTAGCTCTTTGTTTTTTTAATTACCGGATCTATGCATTTCATTTCTGCGTATGCTCTTTTCCCCGCGACTTTGTGCGATCTGGGAAAATAAGAAACAGAAAGGAAGGATTTTTCTCATGTGTATGCTCTTTTCCACCGCGCCTTAGTGTGATCTCGGAAAATCATAACATTAAGGAAAATATTTAGTTTTCCACTAAAGCTAACTTCAAGCCGTAAGGTTAATTTTTTTTGTATGTCCATGTTGTTTTTTGTGTTTTTTGTTTTGTAGGCCAAAAAGAGCTTTCTCAAGGAAGCACACACCCCAAAGCTTCAGTGACTAAAAAAAAACCCTTCCTCTTTTCCAAAAGAAATTACTAACCTTTTAATCTAGCTCACTTGGTCCAAAGCTACATTATGAGAATAGAGGTCTTCAGTTCAAGTCCTTTTTGTTGAGCTAATTAGATTAAGTTTGGAAAGGGGGTGGATTTTTTTTAAATATAACATTATCATTCATTTCCACACATTCCCGCACTTCGTCGGCATCTTCAACAACTTTTCTTCAAAAAGCCATAATTTCTGCATCCGGAAGCCGTTTTCAGAGCTGTTTTTTTTTAATCAGCCTATTTTTTCGAGATATTTCCATTGGAACACTTATTTTCAGCAGCTACAGCTTCAATTTCTATTAAAATGGAAAGTGCATGCCAAGTTATTCTTGAAAGCACCAACTACTTCCAATGGTGGTCCTACATTGTGGATTTACTTAGAAGTAAAGGTCTTTATAGAATAGCCTCAGGCCAAGAAAACAAACCAAAAGATGAAGATAAGGCAACCAAATGGGAAAATAGGCAGGATCAAGCACGTGGTTTGATAGTGATGTCTATTTCTCCAGACCTTAGATTCCATATCACAGAACTTGATACTCCTAATGAAGCAATGAAACATATCACTAAAGTTTTTGGAATTAAAAATGAACTTAGAGCCCATCAACTCGAAAATGAGTTTCTTACATTGGACCCCAATAATTTTTCTTCCATTGAAGATTTTCTATCCAAGTTCAAGACCCTTAGACTTCTCTTGGAAGGTGTTAAGGTTAAGAAATAAAATGGTAACCTTATCTATTCCATTCTTACTAAGTTGGAACCAGCCTACTCTGTGTTTGTTTCCACCTTCCATTCTACAAGAGAAGCCTTCATTTCTCAAGGACAAGACTACAAGTCCCCTTCCTTTAATTCCTTTTATGATTCTTTAATAAGAGAACAAGAAAAACTCTTACACCTTGGTCTTCTTAATCTTGGAAACTCTTCTAAGAAAGCCTTAGCCACCCAGCAGCAACCAAATTCAAAGAATCGTAAGAAGCCGTATCCTAAAAAGAATGGTCCTAAACCAAACAAGGGTCCTAACCAATTTCAGCCTCAAAATGAAAAATCATTTCAACAAAATGATAAGGCAAATAAAAACAAAGGGAATAAGATTGATCAACATTACCACTTTTGTAATCGAGATGGACACTTAGAATCCAAATGCTTTAAGAAGATGGAAGCCTTGGAAGAAGCAATTAAGAAGCATAAAATCCATTTGGAGCACTCTTCAACTTCAACTTCATCTTCAGGAATAACACTTTCTGCATGTGGTTGTCAAACATCTCAGTCTTGATATAAGCTAAATGTATCTTCTTCTTTTAATTCTCATGAGTGGCTCATTGATTCTGGAGCTTCTTATCACATGGCCAAAAACAAAGCCATGTTTTCTTCTTTAAATGATTGTAACACCAAAAATATATATGTTGGTGATGATAGATCTCTTAGTGTTGTAGGGACTAGAACTGTTCATATAGACAATGGTCAATTTAATGATGTATTACGTGTTCCAACCTTATCCTGCAACCTTCTATCTGTATATCAAATAACTCATTCAAGTGAAGGTAAAATCATTGAATTTTCACCTCACGATGTTGTAATTAATGACCTAAGAGATCCTAGACAGATTTTAGTTACTGGCATTGATGATGATTCTACAAGGTTGTATAAGTTTAACAACTTTGGGTCATCAAATCTTCCCTCGGTATTTGTTGCTCATAATGATGAAGTGAGAAAACTTTGGCATGAGCAATTTGGTCACTTAAACTATCGCTCCCTTCAGAATCTATGTAAAGAAAATATGGTGACATGTATTCCAATGGTATCTTGCAGAGATGGTGTTTGTTCAGATGTGTACTCGAAAAACATCATCAGGATAGTTTTGAAAAACGTGCCTCTTGGCATGCCTCAACCCCTTTACAGCTTGTGCATAGTGATTTATGTGGTCCACTTCTAGTTGTTTCATTCTCTGGCTACAAGTATTTCTTAACTTTCATTGATGATTTCTCCAGACGCACTTGGGTATACTTCTTAAAACTCAAGAGTGAAGTATTTACCATGTTCTTGGCCTTTAAGGCTTTTGTTGAAAAACAATCTGGACATCAAATTCTTAAGCTAAGATCTGATAATGGCGGAGAATATGTTAACAACAAATTCATCAACTTTTGCACTGAGAATGGAATTCAAATGCAACATATTGTTCCATATACTCCACAACAAAATGGTGTAGCTGAAAAGAAGAATCGCACCTTAAATGAAATGGCTAATTGTATGCTTCAATCTAAAGGACTTAGTCTTAATTTTTGGGCAGAAGCAATTAATTGTGCAAATTACATAATAAATCACACTCCTACTAAGGTTTTAAAGAATATCACTCCAGAAGAAGCATGGAGCTCAATTAAACCAAATGTAAGTCACTTTTGTGTTTTTGGAAGTGAAGCATGGACCCATATTCCAGATGAGAAACATAAAGCTTTAGAACCTAAGAGTGAAAAATGTATTTTTGTTGGATATTCTGAAGATATCAAAGGATACAGAATTATTCCACTTAAGTCCAAAAATGTTATCATTAGAAGAGATGTAAAGTTTGCTGAAAATATATTGGCATACGAGCCTAGTTCAGCGGATGTGCCACCTCTCTCTATCTCTTCTACTTTTGAAAATATTTCTTATTTAGATGATGAAAGCGAGGATGACAATCCTCCCCCACCTTCTTAGGATCCTCCTTCAGCTCCTCATCTTCCAAAATGGGTCCATGCTACTCGGGATGCAGCAGGTGCTCTTGCTAGTGATCCTACAGATCAGCGATGTACACGTTCTCAGTTTGATAGAGCCTCTTCTTTACTAGCTCAAGCTTCAACTAATTATGATCCTAACACCTTTGCAGAAGCTTTAGGCCATCCAGATTGGGACGCAGCTATGAATGAAGAATATCGTTCATTATTGGCAAATGATACATGGGATATTGTTCCTCTACCAAAGGGACGAAAACTTGTTAGATGCAAATGGGTTTACAGAACCAAGTATGGACCAGATGGAAAAGTTGATAAACATAAAGCTCGTCTTGTTGCTAAGGGTTTTTCACAAGTTGAAGACAATGACTATATTGAAACCTTCTCCCCTGTTGCCAAAATGAACTCTATCTGCTTTGTTCTTTCCCTTGCTGCCTCTTTCAAATGGGAAGTCCATCAAATGGATGTTAAATTTGCCTTCTTACATGGGGACTTGCCTGAAGAAATCTATATGGAACAACCTACTGGCTTTATATGAACAAACTCTAGCCTTGTATGTGGGCTTAAGAAATCCCTTTATGGTCTCAAGCAAGCTCGTCGGGCTTGGTATGCCAAAATGGATAGCTTTCTTATAGAAACTGGCATTTCTAGGTGTCATTCTGACAATACTGTCTACAACAAGAAAGTGGGAAAGTCTCTTATCATTCTTGTTCTTTATGTTGATGATCTTATGCTTACTAGTAGTGATCCCAACCTTATAAACCATGTGAAGTCCAGCCTTAAAAAGAAGTTTGAAATGACAGACTTAGGACACTTGCATTATTTTCTTGGTCTTCAAGTCTTGCAATCCAAGGAAGGTATTTCCCTTTCCCAGTCCAAGTATGCTTGTGATCTTCTACGCCATTTTCACATGGAAGACTATAAGCCAATCCCTTCTCCCTTTCAGTCTAGAGCCAAACTTTTAGTCACTTGTACTTCCCCTGAAGTTGATGCTACCTTATACCATCAACTTGTAGGAAAACTTTTGTATATGACCCATACTCGTCCTAACCTTTCCTTTGTTGTTGACCTTATTGCTCGGTTTATGCAAAACCCACATGAAATTAATTGGAAAGTAGCTAAAATAATACTTCGTTATGCTCGAGTTACAATTCAGTTTGGTATTCATTACAATGCAGAAGCATCTCCTCTATTGGTTGGTTTCACTGATTCTGATTGGGCTGGTGACCCTGATGATCAGAAGTCTACTGAGGGTTATGTGTACACTCTTGGTTCAAGACCTATTACATGGGCTTGCATGAAACAAAGTGTCATTTCTCTTTCTTCAGCAGAAGCATAGTATCGTGGTGTCATAGAAGCTAGTAAGGAAGCCCCGTGGCTTCATCAGATCTTGTTAGATTTTGGCTTTCAAAACAGCATCCGAATACACTTTGGTGTGATAATCAAAGTTCCATTCAACTATGCAAAGATCTAGTCCAACATCAGCGCAGAAAACACATTGAACTGCACATGCACTTCATCAGAAAGCTCATTCACGACCATGTTCTTGAAGTGCAATGTTTTTCAACAGATGATCAAGTTGTAGACATCTTTACAAAGGCTCTCACAGAGGCAAAGTTTACTAAACCTCAATTTATGGTTGGAGTTCAGGAAGTTGTCACTAAGGGGGGATAGGCTCTAATGCCTCCTTCCTTCTCCTATTGTGTCATATTTGTACATCCTTTAATCCTATCCCAAGTTGTTCTTAAGGGGGGGTGTTAAGATATTCCGACACATAGGAAATAGTTAAGTATAACTTGGTCTATTGTAGAGTTAGGTAAAGTGTGTTTCTTTACTATTTTTGTAACTTACAATCTAATGGTCACGATATGTAGTGATCTGATGGTTCATTCTCTCCTCGGTATTACCGACACTTCATCCATGGCTTAACACCCGGTTGGTCCATGATCTCTATTTAAAGAGCATGGAGGGTCATTTGTAGGGTAACCATTCATGAGATAATCTTATGTAAATTTTCATTCTTTTATTAATAAATTGCCTGAAGTGGCCGTGTTGGCTCAGGCCGTGGATTATTTCCCTCTTTGAGGGTTTTAACCATGTCAACAATACTGGTGTATTGATCTGTGATCTATTTGTGAGCGGTGTCCTTTGGTGTTCTGTCTGAGGAACTTACCCTGTAAATTCCTACATTAAATAGAGATCATGGGCCAATGGAGTTTAAAGTCATGGATCAATAGCCATTAGTATTGAAGAGAACATGAGTCTCTGAATCACTCTATGTCTATAACATATCATGATTGTCAGATTGCATTGCAACTAATGCATACTAAATAAATAAACTTTTACATAATAAACACATTAGACCAAGTTGAACTTAACTAACTCATGAGTATCTAAACATCCTAACAATTTTCAAGTCAGAAATTTACTTTAATTTATAATTTAAATACTTGTAATAATTTATATCAATTTTGGATAATAATTTAAAAATTTATTTTTAATTATATTTTTATTTTAGTTGTATTTAAGAAAAAAAGGCAAATCAAATAAAAACATATTTTAAAACTAACCTTCACAAAAATTAGAGTGAGTTAGATTTTATGGACATTTTAATCTTTGAGCCTTCCTCTTGATGGCCAAGTTTTCACATCATTACTTACTCTTTACCCTCACTTGGCCCACTCAAAGATTACACAATGAATGCATGTTAGAGGCTAGAAATTCACCATAGGTTGGTGCTGAAAATTAGTTATGTATGCTGAGAGTTGGTTATGGGTGCTGACAATTGGGTTATTTGAAATTTTTAGGTTCATTTCTTGACATCAGTCTCAATGAATTTCCTAGGGAAAAGCTTAAGGCGTTACTAGAAGAACTATTATCATCCTACATTATCAACCCACTTGAGTTCTTGTTGCACAAGGAAGTCATTTCAACTCTTGAGATAAATGAAAAAAATTTGAAAACTCAAATGAAAATTAGCATCAGGTTGTTAACCAAAAATTTTGGTCGCGATAGTTTGTGATGAATTATTTATGTAGATTGGGAAACAATGCAAACATATACCAAAAAATGTGGGAGCACACTGGCAGATTCCTTGTAGTGAATTATGAGTACATCACATGTATGGATGGTGGTTAGTTTTGGAAGAAAATACTGAGAAAAAAAAAAAAAAATTGTGAGCATTGGCCCATGCTTCAATATGGATGCTAGAAACTCTAGTCGACCTTCATTTCTTCAAGCCCTAACTTCTCCCCTTGCCATGTTATTCTAGCCTAAATATTTGTGTCAAGTATGTAAAGCTTGTATGTTAATTTTTCTTAGGGATATATTGTTATTTATTTGATAATTTCATTTCTTTATTAACACATTAAATTCACCCCATAACATCATAACATTATACATATTTACATCATTATTCAGAAACATATGCAACTATGTAGAAAGAATAATATCATCATCATCAATGTAGGAGAACATAAAATAACAATAGAAGAAAAACATTCACACATAGGGAAACCAAGATTGGTCGAGACCAGGGAAAAACCCACTATGGGGAAAACCCTCACAAATTCTTCTTCCTATTAGATCGTCATTAAACGATTTAGTGAATGAGTACAATAATCCATATCTTCAACCATAAACCTATCAGCAATAATCAACTAAACAATATCCATAAAATGACCCCATCAATTCTGATACTCAAAACCTTGATTCAGAAGCCTGTAATGAATTGTCAATGTCTACAGTCGACTGCCAAACCCTCCATTCAACAAGCGAAAACTTTAGACAACTAAAAAAATAGACCCTAGATGTTGGTCACATGGAGGACGTGTTGTTTGTGTGACTGAAAGTATTCAGTCGCATGGATGAGCTAGCTAGCAAGTGAATGTAGCCGATATTTCTCTACGGCATGTCTGTGACTAAGGCCCAAAACCCTAAAATAGAGTTGCAAGCTTCAGGCCCTGCAATTTCACCTTCGAGCAAACCCATTCCTCTGCAGATCTACCTTAGACCTGTGCGAGCCAAAAACAAGAAAGAGAATAGAAGAATGATCCATGATGATTTCCAAATGACGTGGAGGTCTCTTATATTTATAGCTTTCCAAGGGTGTCTAATTTTCTTTAGGGATGACCTGATCAAATATGCACATGTGGGCTCATAATTCAAAAATATACTTTTCCTTGTCCAAATTAGATTATCTTTAGGTTGATTTTGGTCCTCTCGAAAATAGGAATTCAATGCAATCATCATATCCATAAAATGAGTTATCTAATGTAGAATTTATATCTAGTTGTAAATTTTAACACTACCTCTCAACTAGGGATAATTCCACCTATATCATGTCATATCCAATCTCAAGAATCTCATCATCATGTATCATCATTGTTCATCTCGATTCATCTCTTGCTTATTCTTGCTTATCTCTTGATTGTCCCTACATATTGTTGGCTTGATGGTGCCTGACCTAGGTTCGGAGATAATTAGCCAAAAAAATCCCTACACTACTGGCCCTTTCAGCAACAACTAGCAAAGCACAGATTGAGGTCTCACCCGAAGCAGTATGGGGGGATTCTAGAACCAAGTTTCTGCACCCTTGAGATGTCTGAGGGGTCGATTTATTCCAACTGTGAATACCTTCACGCAGGTCACTTTGTGCACTATCCCGACCCGCGAGGCCTTCGCAATCTATTATAATCACCTTCGCACAGCCCTCACTAGGGGTTGAGGTGATTTTGCGTTGCCCTAGTAACGATATGCGCTACTTCCCCAAGTTATATCGTAGATCTTACTTATCTTCTTATAAAAGTTAGTTATCTTTAGGTAAACAGATACTTTATCTTATATTCACTTTATCAACACATTCATATAAGTTCGTGCATCATATAAACAAGAGAAATTCAATTTATATATGATACATTCAATGCACAAAACAGGAAAAAGATACACAAAAATAATGTAAAACTTCTCTTTATTACTTCTCCAAAGGTTACAGACTCGACTCACCCTGTGCACTCAGCTACAAGGGTCTGCACACTTAGTTGTGGACTACTAGGCCTCTATGCACTCAGCTACAGAGCCTTCTCCTACTCTACTACCCAAAGACTTGACTCTACACTTAGATAAGACTCAATTCTTCATCCTTCATTCATGACTATCATTCCCTTTTTTACAACTTAGAGCCTTGCTCTATTTATATAATCCCATGGTCCACGGACCATGGTTAGATTTCTAAAGATGACCTTACATTACAAAAATGAGGGCGGACAACCCTATGACTCATTTACAATATTCGCGCTCTGCGCCCACAAAACGCGGAGTCTTTACATCAGATTTGGTCAAAATCTAGGATTTACACCCCAAAACTTGCCTTGGGGGATCCTGTCCCCAACAGGCCCCCAACACAAACATCGTGACTCGCCTTCGAGTCACTCTGTCGGTGCGGAGATCTTCATGCAGAGTCCTCCAACTCTTTCGGAACTGCTGCAAGGTCGGCATTGCACTGAGCAGCTGCCTGCTATATCTCCTGGATGCGTTGTTCAGAGACTACTGAACTACTTCCTTGTATCTGCTCCTACATTCCCTGCATCTGTTTATAGTCTCGTGCCTCCTTTCAACTACCTAGAGCACTAATACTATGCTTAGGTGGGCTAGTCAGATAGTCGGGCCACCCGTGTATGGCTTCAACTAGCTGCCATTCACTCTTCCTAGGAAAGGCTCTCCATTTAACTTTACCAACTACACCGTGCCTCCATCTATGACTTCCTTAATAACATATGGTCCCAGCCAATGCATTCTGAATTTTCTCAGGAATTTATCAAACTTACTATCATACAATAACACCAAATGTTCACCTTGAAGGTGCACAACTTAATATGTCGATCATGCCAAGCCTTTTCGCACTGCTTTTGTACCTGTTGGTGAAAGCCAGCTAGAAATCGTTCTTCCTCGAGTTCCTCCAATTGCGTGAGTCTTTCCTCCAGGGCTCCGTGGTCCATCATACCTGTGAGCACTGTTATGCGCAAACTAGGCACGATGTATTCCATCGGCATTACAGCTTCCACTCTATAGACCATCCAGAAAGGTGTCTATCCTATCAGTTTCTTGCATGTCGTCCTATAAGCCCATAATACTACAGGTACGCACAGGTCCCAATCACTTCGTTGTGCACTACATACCTTGTTCAATGCTTCGCACACCTCGTTAAATGCTTCCACGTGGATAACCTTCTGCGTGATCATTCTCTCCACATTCTGTCGTTCCAACTTGAGGAGCCATTTGTGCAATTGCCCCCCCAACACATGCTTATTGACCGTATCTCCCAACGCGAAGTTCATGTGCATCCGCGTAGGTTGTTTTCCATATGTCGGCATCCACCTAGCTAGATGTGTGCATGATTTATCCTGCCCATTGCATTTATCTGTCAATCGCACTCTAGGCTTCCCAAATTGTGTGCGCATCATTCTTCTGCATTCACGCCAGTCCTTAAATCTCCCTTTGTGCATACCCCACCACCTTGCGAGCGTAGCATGCAGTACCCAATTCAAAGCCTGGAAATGTTGCTTTTCCGTCACCTCCCTTTCAAACTTATCTAGGAAAGTATCTACCTCACTTAACCCATCATAAGTAGGCATATCCCTCACTTCTGTCGATACGCAGTGCAACGATCTTGTCATCATATTACAGTTCAGCGTGGTTACCTCGTGTAACCGGTTCTGCCATCGCTCTATCTCCTCATCAGAATCTAACATATAGGAGCGTTCGCACTCCCATGAAATTCATCCGTCCAAAGTGGGATTTATCCAGTCTTGTTCTCATGTTGTTATCTTGTAGATGCAGTCCAAATCATCGTCACTTTCATAGTTGTGCATCGGCTCTGTGTAGCGCGATCCCTCAACAGGGTCTAAGGGTATAACTACGCGCAAAGACTTCTTCTCAAAAATCATCTTGCGCTTCTTCAGATTAATCACCCCGTTCATGTCAGTGGCCCAATCAATTCCTAAGAGCGCAGGGTAGGGATTGTTGTCATCAACAATCTCTATCACTTCAAAGTCTGCTAGTGTGCTTGCTCCCTCAATATCCACGGTGATTCCCTATAATCTCCCCATAGGTATTATCTTTTGTTGGTTCGCCATTTGCAACTAGATAGGAGACCATTGTAGCATAGGCCTCCCCATGCGCTCCCATGTCTGCTTCGGCAGAAAGTTCTCATCTGATCCTAAGTTCAGAATTACTTGGTCCTAGTCTTGTGTTTTCCAATCTTCTGGACTACGCGCGGTTCTCCTGGAGTGGTCCCAGCGCATCTGTTATTGAGTTCCTGCAATCCTTTTATAGCCTTACTGTCACGCAATAGCTTCATGCATGTTTCCAAGAACGTCGTAAGCATAGATGGGTCCATTTTTGGCTCTGATCTATCTTTGCTTTCTGAAGTGGAGGCAGCAACAAAGCTCTTCTTAGCTTCCATGAAGGTTTCCTTAGCACGCTCCAAATCAAACTCTGCTTCTTTAGTCAGAGCCTTATGAACCCAAGTATTATCTTCAGGTTGTTTTCCTTTATCATCTCCCATCGCGATTCCACTTCGGAGCACAATGTTCACATTTGGGTCTTCCTCACATGGCTCAGACCTCATCATCTGTAGGTTTTGAGGCGGGGGAGGTGGTAGCACTCCCTTGTCACGTATCCTAGCTATCAGCATAGGACAATCCTCTGTCTCATGATAAAATAAGGTATAATACAGACATGATGGATGCGTTGGGTTCGTACACTCATGGGCATAATGTCATGGTCCTCCAAAATTGTAGCATATCAACTGTCTGCGACCTCGTCAAGGTCCTCCTCCACCTCGGCCTCGACTGTGCCCCTGAAATCTGATTAACACCACTCTTGCATTTGGGTCTAGGGGCCGCATTTTGGCCTGAACTCTATAGGTGGGATTTTTATCCATCATCATCTTATAGCTTCTACAAGTGCGCTCATCGTGTCCAACCGATCTACAAAATTACAGGACAACTGTTGTGAATTCTGTGTGTACTTCTATAACAAATGGCAATTGTCTGTAGCATGCTTTCCTCCTATTTGACAAATCGCACACCACAAAGCAGGTGCCATGCTAGGTCCTGCTTGCACTTTCGACCTTAACGGCATCAATCCTCCTCCCACGAGGTAATTTGCAAACACAGGGCAGTGGTCCTTATCATGACCCTGACCCTTACATTTTACGCACCACACTTCTTCGTACACTTCTGGTCGTGTTGTCTTGTCCTGTTTCAGACTCCTCATCTCAAGGCATAAGTTTTTCAACTACGCGTGGATCTGTTGAACTCCCAAGTTAGGATCCTACATTGGGGTCTCATGGAGCCTCATCGCGATCTCCAAGGCCTCTTCCTGAGTCATTAACCTTTGTTGTGACAACGCGTTCCTCAAATGCGGCGTTAGCAATGTTACAAACCATTCGTGGTGCTATCCATCCGTCAAAGTCATATTAGCTTCGCGAATAATTCACTCTAGTCTCTGATCCAGATCCCAAGGAGTCTCGCCTGGTAGCATTGTGATCTCTTTGGATCCAATGATCGACTATGCTTCTGACTTCGGCCTGCTAAATTCTCTATTTAGTGCAATTCGAATATCCATGATTCTCGCATTCGGATTGTCATTAGAATGCTTAATATACCAGGTCAGTGCGCGATCCTGCAGAGCACTGACCAGCGTCGCTTTCTTTATATTATCATCTATAACTCCCTGGGCTTCCCATACGGCTCTTATCACGAACCAAAACTAGTCTAGATGTTCATTTCTGACTCCCTTGAACACATGCAACTTTATTGTGCTTGCTATATTGATTCGCGATGGTGGTGGAAGTGGTACGAATGAAGATGGAGGTGAAGGTGGTGAAACTGGTGGCAATGAGGGTGGGGGTGGTATACGTGGAATCCTTTGCCTTATCAAATGGATTGCACTTTGCGGCGAGACCTTCGCGAGCTCTTCCTCGTCTCCTCACAGAGGTGAAATCAAAGGGCTATTCTCTAGTCCCTTACTTTCTTCATTTCTGTATGTTTTTCTGCTTCGCGTGGCTCTAGACATCAAGGTAATTACATAACCCTCTTTTCACACAATAGCATTTTAATCCAATTATTCAAAGACTTTACGTACTTACCTAATGGTCCTTTGAGAAAGCGTCACTCCGCTTCGCTATAGTTGGCTAAAGTATCTACCGCGAACTCAGTAATGAATCCTCCTACAATCTGATCGAGCCAGTGATCAACAATGCATGAGATCTTATCCTCTGATGCTTCTAATCTGCACACCAACTCTGGGGTCCACGCAATAGGATTGTCAAGTTTCCACCTTCCTTGGCTATCTGCTAGCTTCGTGATCCACTCGTACAGCTTAGTAGGGAAAGATGCGAAAAATATTTCGTGGATCTCTGTGTACAGGTAGCAGCCTAACCACTCTTCTTTTGTCAGTCACGGGTTCTTGTTCTCCTACGCCGTGAACTCGTGAATTCTTTTATCCAACCAACTTTCAATTTCCTTCTTAGTTGGATTCCAATGATACGACATCAGACATCTCTATGCAGACTCCGGTCCCGGAAACGGAACCATTTGTTGGCTTGATGGGGCCTGACCCAGGTTCAGAGTTAATTAGCCAAAAAAATCCCTACACTATTGGACCTTTCGGCAACATTCCATGGAGCGCAGACTGAGGTCTCACCTGAAGCAGTATGGGGGGATGCTGGAACCAAGCTTCCACACCCTTGAGATGTCTGAGGGGTCGATTTAGTCCAATTATGAATACCTTCGCATAGGTCAATTTGCGCACTATCCTGACCTGCTAGGCCTTTGCGATCTGTTATAATCACCTTCGTGCAACCCTCACCAGGTGCTAAGGTGATTTCGCACTGCCCTAGTAGCGATCTGTGTTACTTCCCCAAGTTATACTGCAAATCTTACTTATCTTCTTATAATAGTTAGTTATCTTCGTGTAAACAGATACTTTATCTTATATTCACTTTATCAACACATTCATATAAGTTCGTGCATCATATAAACAATAGAAATGCAATTTATATCTGATACATTCAATGCACAAAATAGGAAAAAGATACATAGAAATGATGTAAAACTTCTCTTTATTACTTCTCCAAAGGTTACAGACTCGACTCGCTCTGCGCACTCAGTTGCAAGGGTCCACACACTCAGTTGTGGACTACTATGCCTCTGCACACTCAGCTACAAAGCCTTCTCCTACTCTATGACCCAAGGACTCGACTCTACACTTAGATAAGACTGAATTCTTCATCCTTCATTCATGACTATCATTCCCTTTTTTACAAATTAGAGCCTTGCTCTATTTATACAATCCCATGGTCCACGGACCATGGGTAGATTTCTAAAGCTGACATTAAATTACAAAAATTAGGGCGGACAACCCTATGACTCATTTACAATCTTTGTGCTCTGCGCCGACAAAATGCGGAGTCTTTACATCGGATTTGGTCAAAATCTAGGCTTTACGCCCCAAAACTTGCCTTGGGGTTCCCATGGCCAACACTTATATGCTAAATATTCTTGAATCTAAAAGAAGAATAATTTGACATCAGAAGGGAGCCCAAGCTACCACCCTCTATTCATCACGGGAGCCACTTCTACCACCTATAATAACTGCCAGCGGGGAGCCCAATGCTACCACCCAGGAAAAATCACTGGGGAGCCAATTATACGACCCACATCATCATCAGATAGCATATCATCAAGGATCACATCTCAACCTGGAACTACATCGGGGAGAACATCTCAACCCAGAATCTCACGGGGGAGATAAACATTTACAACCCCATATCGAGCAATAGGTGATATAGGGGAGCACATCTCATCCCATCCTATTTCCTACCGATATTTCGATCAATAACCCTTAAGAGTCATCTGGTAGAACACCTGCATCATAATATGAGCTTGGGTGAGATACCCAACTTAGAAAAAGGTAAGGATCACATGCCCCCAAGCCTCCTTAACCCATTGTCTAAACGGGGAGGGATAATCCCAACAAGCACAACTTTTGCGTATGATGCCAACTAGGGCATACTCTGCAAAGAACAAGATAGGGGAGCAACATCTCCAACCCCATGGGTAACAGATAGGGGTGATACCCTATTTTCCAGAGATCCTTCAACCCCAGGATCCCTATATCTGAATTCCACACCTTCGGAACTCAAACAGAGGGGGGAAGAGTTGTCTCAGCATCCTCGATCAACGATGTTCTTTGTATATCAACAAAATATCATTGTACTCATATATGGAATCATCATGTCTCAATAGCAGTTGTCTTCTATTCATACAGGACATCTAATAAAATATCATGTTAGAAAAATACATACATACATACATACATACATGCATATATCTATATATCTATATATATATATATATATATATATATATATATATATATATATATATATATCACAAAAGGGTTACCAGTCATCTTCCCTCTTATGGAGGTACAAGCCTAAGATTGTCCTGTACAATAGCACTGTCTCAAAATGTGAAGGTATCTTAGTCCCAACTATGTACAATATTCTCTGCCAATTGGTTCCCACTCTTTTTCATTGAAATGTATCCATGTCATATCCAAAACCTTCCCAAACAACTTTCTAAGAATCCTTTTCATTTTTCCTCATAGTTGGTCATGCTAGCAATGTCATACTCAACCTCGGTTGTATTTAAAGCTACAGATTTCTCATCCAAAACATCATGGAAAATATCATACTAAGGTAGCACCAAAATGTTCTTATCTCATCAAAAAATGATCCCAAATAGCATCAGTACGTCCATGCGGTCACATATCACAAGAAGAATGTCTCAGACCAAAAATTGATAGTCCCATGCAAATATCTCGAAGGGTGCTTGGTGGAAACTCAATGTGTATGAAGCGAATTAATCATGAATTCACTTAGTTTATATGCACAACATATATGTATATGGACAGGTGTCCACATGGAACATTAATGCTTCATTTAACTGTTAGTTTCCAAGTTAGGTTCAATAATGTCTCTTCATAACTTCTTGAAATTTGATCAGAGTGTCCAAGGATTTTCATTTTTACTTTCCAAAAACTCTTCAATATATTTTCAATATAGATTTTCTTTTCCAAAATTTAGAAATCGATTCATCATGCCATGATTGATTATTCCTAGATTCCGAAGCCAACTCCCTCTTACTTTGATCATCAGAGGCTCATTACCTGTTAAGAGTAGACTATCAATATATAAAACCAAAATCAAAGACATACCTTGGACCCCTTTTGAAGTAGATGTTTGGATCGACACATCTTATTGGCTTCACCAAGTAACTATCAATGCGGACATACTTGACACGAGGAGCTTTCTAAAAACATAACACTTTACCAAACCAATATGCTCAACCTTACATAAGTCAATATTGTGCAATCAAATCAACAACTTATCAAAGTTTAGATGCCAAATCAAAACTAATATCAAAATCATCAATATCATTGTAACAAATTATTTGGACCAAGTGATAGGTAGAGCTCACATCCAAATATCAAGTTATGAATTTATCTATTATCATGCTAACAAGTTGTCATCTACTAATCAATATCAAACCAAACTTCATCAAGTCATCCTCATGATCATAATATAAGTCACTAGATGCAAATGCATACACCAAGAATAAGTCATGCATGTTCCATCCATTTATTGTGAGATTACTTCATACTGAATCATAATTGTCAATACTTCAACCATTGTGTCAAAGCTAATGATGTCAACACAGAATACCAATATAAGTCACTGAAAGTCACTATGCCCATATAGCATTGTTATTAAGGAAAATCATCAGTCGTCAAATCAAATCTTAAGGTCAAATCCTAAATTTTCTATCACAATGATATCTATAGCCCAAAACATATCTCAAACATCAAGTCAAAGTTCTAAATCATTATCAAGCATCATGTCAAAACTCCAAACACTGCTTATCTATATCAATCAACCAAATCTAGTAAAACCCTTGCAATTGTTATCAAATATTGTCAAACACAAGCCTCAATAGTTAAATCATAATGACATATTGATCGCTTGCAAACACAAGTTTAGTCAAAATATTAACATTATAGTAAGTCAAACATTCAAACTTCCGTGCTCATAGAAATTTTTGTTGTCTGCTCCATGTATGTAGGACTAACATCCTTTAGGTGAACTTCTGATTTCATGCACAAAAATTCACTTTTTTTCCTCCAGGCATAACCATACCCATAGCCCTTCTTACATGCAGTTGAGAGACTATAGTCGCACCCTGTGACTTAGAGGCTACAGTCACACCTGTGAGCTTGCTTCTATGCAACAGAGGCTTGGAGTAATGGAAAAGTCTCTCTCTCTCAAATCAAAGCTTTACTACAGATCAACAATATCAGATATTTTACTATTCATGTCCATAAATCATACTTCAACAGTAAAGAATATAAATATAATGCAAATGATAATAGGAGAAAGGATCTTATGGAGAGATTCTCCCTTTGAATGGGAAGCCACTCAGTCATCTTCATTCAAGTCATCAACTTGTCTATAATATTTTCATGCATCAAGATATCGGTTGGATCATAAAGTCATACTATATTACATATTTATCATATATGTATGCATCAATTACTTCACCTTTACATCATGACATCAATATTTCATAAAGGGTTATTTTCAAATAGCTAATAGGAGTATCCTTCAATAATCATGATCACAACATTACTTCTTTGTCACATAACCCAATTCATCAAGTCAGGGCATTAAATTTTACCATATGTCATAATTACTAAGCTCATCAAAACCTAACCACATTCAACAAGAAGATAATGAATATCAATCTCATTGTTACACTTCTATCATCATGGCTACCATGCTTATCACAAATATTATCAATAGTATCGAGTTGCCATCTATTAGAATCAAGGTGCTAGCCTTCTTTATGGGATCAAGATATCAAAAATGATAGGCGTTAGCCAACCATCAAGTATACCAATATAATACTAAGTATTTTTATGGAATCAAGAAATTCATCATGTCTAAGAAGTAGGATACTTGTTCAATACCAAGTGCATCATTTCATATTAAGAACCATGAATCTAAATTACTTTCATATGCATGATCCAGGAGGATTCTGTTGATTCAATTGTACAGGTGTTCAGTGTCATCATTGCTTCAGTTCAACTTCGATAGGTCGACAGTGTTGGTTAGGGATCAGGTTGTTCAAGTAATGTTCATAGTGTTCATGGCGTTCAGTTGATATGGGTTGTACCTGGCTGTCAACTTGAGTTCATCGACAGTTCCACCAGGAATGGTCGACGACATGTGTTTTTGTTGTTCGACAAGCAGGATTAGTGTCGACATGGTTATCATCTATTGTAGAGGTTCGATATGGTTTCATCGATAGAACTCATGGTGGAAATGTCACAATGTGACAATTTGTTTTGATGTGGTTCATTAGAAGGGACATAAGCTATGGTATTGTAACCATGCTTCAATACCTATGGGGATGTTCTAAACCTAACACAATCAAACTATTACATAACCCTAAGTTCTAAGTTCTAAAACCCTAAAACCTACTACAAATACAAACCTAAACCTAATGCTAAGCCTAATCCTAAAAACACCAACCATTGCATTCAAAACATGTTGCAAAACCTTGTACCTAACTCAAAACCTAAACATATTAACCCTCTCGGCCTTTGCAAATATGTTAAAACATTGCAAAATATAATACACATCCCTAACCGTGTCAAAAGGCCGCATCGGAACCATGGTGATGTGACCAGAAACGGGGTTAACTGCAAGGGTTCAGGAACTGCAACCTAAACCGTTAGTCTAAACCGCAACGGAGAAAACATGTAATACGGCTTGGAAGACCATCGGAGCTAAGTCATGATGGTCAGTGCCTGGAAGGTTAGCACTTGGAGGTTAGCTAGCCTTGCAGTCCACAACAGTCGACATGTGACATGTCTTCGCAGACCGGAACCGACGGAGAGCAAGCCGCTGAGGTAACCGCCATCCAAACAGTTTATTATAGGTGTTCACATGAAGCGGTTACAACCCTCTGCCCGGTCAGCCAACTGTTTGCGGTTTCGGGGTACGATATGGTTATTTTTGGTTTTAAAACAATTTTGTTGTTGGAATTAATTCGGCCACCATGGTGCTAGCCCTAGGTGTCTAATGCTTACAAGACCAAAGTTAAACCATATCAAAACCCTAACCAAATTCACCTCAAATGCAGTCAGAGGAGGTTTTTTTGTATGCACAGGCCTATAAGAGATAGTTTTTCCCATGGAGGAAGAGAGGTGTGGTTTTTTGAATTTTGTATGCAGATTCTGGAGGACATAGGGGGTTGTTGTTTCCAGCGTTACAGGAGCATCTGGGGTCGGTTTTGGAAACTATAAGAAGTGTTGGAAAGTTGGTTCAGAGGGCTATTTGATGACAGTGATCAGAAGTGTCTGCATGCACATTTATTCTGGTCTTTTCTCTGTGTAATCAACACCTTATTCTCATTTCTAAAAAAAAACGGTTGCCCATATTGAAAGCGGACTCGGAGACGTAGTCCATCAGGGGTGAACTCAGTCATCAATTTGTTGTTTGGTATCGCTGTGCTTCTTACTGTTTTCACTTCTATTATGCATTGATTTTATGTTTAATCACCTATCATAAAGTGTTCTTATGTAGTTTTTCCTCGGTTTGTGTGCTTCAGCTAACATTCAAATCATTTATGGTTAATCAATTCTACATCAGTATTTAGTTTATGATCATTTCATATCAATGCATGAGCCATTTGTGAAGGAGAAATTTTCATCATACCTTAGGGCTCTCCTTGCCATCCAATATTACAGTTGAAACATAACATTGAAACAATATACCATGCATACCTTGTAGTATTCAAATACCTATGCACCTTCTTATTTTATATAGGAATCTTGTATCACTTTGTTTCCTTTACTAGATCCTCTCTTCCTACATTATCCATGATCATCAAGAAGGATCCACTTATAACAACTCATTAAAAGGTTAGAAGCGTCCAAATACTCAAATATGCAGGAAGTATAGGTAATAATCAAAAAAATAATCAGATATATAAGTATAAAGAAAATTAAAGAAATAAAGGAGCATCATAAATAAAAAAGTACTTATCTTCAATGAGATTTGATCATCTCCCTCTTGAACCAACCTTCAAGAGCCATCACTATCCATTGTCCCTCTAACAATATTTCAACCAACTTTATCTAATAGAGACTATCACGTCTAGGGCTTCATCAAATATATCATGAGTGCTTAAGTATCTTCACATTGACCTTGCTATGGTTTCTAGATTTCATATCTCAAATATTTGTCATAAACTATGGTTTCTCTCAAATCCTAACCTCATAATATTCGTCAAACCCTAATACAAAAATTGCCTAGGGTTTCCTTCAAACCCTAGGATTCTTTTAGGTCTCCTCCATCCTATCTTGCTTCCATCAATGGTATCATCATAGGGGTGACCTCCATGACTTTTCTTCGGCCTGACTCTGATACCATGTTAATTTGTCTTAGGGTTATATTGTTCTTTGCTTTTATAATTGTATTTCTTATTTAACACATTAAATTCACCCCATAACATCATAACCTTATTTAGATTTACATCATTATTCAACAACATATGCAACTATCTAGAAAGAATAATATCATCAACATCAATTCAATGGAACATAAAATAACATTAAAAGAAAAGAAAATAGATACCCCAGGATTATTTAGAGACTAGGGAAAAACCCATTATGGAGAATAATTTGTCTTAGGGTTATATTGTTCTTTGCTTTTATAATTGTATTTCTTATTTAACACATTAAATTCACCCCATAACATCATAACCTTATTTAGATTTACATCATTATTCAACAATATATGCAACTATCTAGAAAGAATAATATCATCAACATCAATTCAATGGAACATAAAATAACATTAAAAGAAAAGAATTCACACATAGATACCCCAGGATTGTTTAGAGACTAGGGAAAAACCCATTATGGAGAAAACCATTTCAAATTCTTCTTCTTATTAGATCATCATTGAATGATTCAGTAAATGAGAGTACAAAAATCCATATATTCAACCATAAATCTATCAACAATAACCATCTAAACAATATCCATAAAATGAACCCATCAATGCTTATACTCAAAACCTTGATTCAGAAGCTTATAATGAACTGTTATTGTCTGTGATCAACAGTCGAACCCTGCGGTCAATGATCGAAAACTTTAGACAACTGAAAAATCAAACCCTATATGTGGGTCGCATGGAGGACGTGTTGTGTGTGTGACTGAAAGGCTTCAATCTCATGGATGAACCGACCAACAAGTGATTGTATACGAGATTTCTCTATCGCATGCCTGCAACTGAGGCCCAAAATCCTAAAACAAAGATGCGAGCTTCAAACCCTGCAATTTCACCTTTGCGCAAACCCATTCCTATGCAGATTTGCCTCAAACCTGTGCAAGCGAAAAACAAGAAAGAGAATAGAGGTCCGAATGAGGTGGAGGTCACTTATATTTATAATTGTCCAAGGGTGTCCTATTTTCTTTAGGGCTGACTTGATCAACTATGCACATGTGGGTTGATAATTCAGAAATATACTTTCCCTTGTCCAAATTAGATGATCTTTAGGTCGATTTTGGTCCTCTAGAAAAGAGGAATTCAATTCAATTATCATCTCCATAAAATGAGTTTTCCAATGTGGAATTTGGACCTAGTTGTCAATTTTAACATTGTATTCCTACGTAAAGTTTTTCCATGGTTCTTAGCTACTCCCCCTATGCTAGCAATAATAAATTCTTTCTAGTCGAGGCTTATAGGATTGAAGTGGAAGAGGTTAATATCTCATGTGTCTTATCCTTGGTTTTTGACAATGCTTTATTTCAGGTTTTTCCCAATGTATATGTAGGAAAGCCAAGAGATCGGAACAAATCATCAACTTCACATGCGACTCTACCAAGAAATCACTCAAGAAGATGGGAATGTGGCTCCCACCATGGTGGAAGTGTAGATACGTGTAGAGCAAATGGTCTTGTCCCTACAAGAGAATTACCAATGTAGTTACTAGATCTTCCCTAGATATCTAATTCAATTAATCCTCTTTGGATAAGGAGCTCAACGACATTTCTCTCATGGGCATGGGATAGGACTATCGATTCAAGCACAAGATGGAGATCATCATACATTTTGAGAAGGGAAAGTTTAGGCTAAAATTGAAACCAAATTATATATATGAAACTATAGTTGTGGGCATAGACTGGACACCTCCCGTACTCACATCAAGACCTACTTCTTACGTTGAGACTTGCTTCACATGTCATTTAAAGTTTCTGGATTAACATGTGCATTGAATGATGACCTTACTTGTTCTCTCATATCACAAAAAGGTCTACTTAATTATTATTTTTTAGGATGAATGTTTATAGATAGCATGCATAGGCTTGAGTAAATTGAATTATAGGCAAAGGAACCTGTGATGGGATTCAAGTTGGTTAAGCGAAAAGAAGAGTAGATGAAGGTTAAACTTGTAAGGCCTTAAGATTTTTATGGGTTCAATAGTGGAAAAGCTTGGTAAGATCAAGAACTTGTGTCTCTTTCAAAATGTCTAATCTTTTATTTTGTAATTGAAGTTAGCTAAAAGCAACAGACAAACATTTGAATCACAAGGCCATACAATTACATAAATTAGTTTTTGAAGATTAAGAGAATTATGAAAGATAATGCTCCATTTCATTAGTCAAATAATGGACAAATGGTTTAAAAAAGAAACCTAGCATGGATGCCAGGACAATTTCTCAAAGGGAACTATTAGGATACCCTCACTTTCCCCTCTCAAGGTCCTTCATGCTCGGCAAGTAGGCATTGCAAGGAAGGAAAAGAATTGTTACAAGCAAGGTGCAAAGAATTGAAAACTAATAAGGTCAGTTCCCTACTTTCACAAGCCATCCAACTTTCACATTGTTGGTTTAAGAGATATAATAAGTATCTCAATAATGATAAATATTGATTTCTACATAGTTTTTGTTGATGCATGATTAATATATGACATAATGCAAAAAAGCATTCTAAATATGTTATTCTTTATAGTTCACAGATGTTAGTTATCTTTTATGATTTAGCTTTTCATTTTGAGATATAGATTACTTGATTTTGCCAAGCTCCTAGAATTAAAAAAAACCAACATAGAATCTCCCTCCTCTTGCAAAGGCCATATGAATCAAGTACAAGGATAAAGATGAAGAATTCAATGAAAAATGAGGGACATGTATAAAGAGACTAAGCTATATGCAAGATGCGTTAATTCCTATACAAAGTGATATGTTAGAGACCACCGCCACAATGTAAAACACATCCACCACTACATTGTAGAACACAATTGTGTCAACCTCAATGACAATAACTGCTACATAGACATGACAATGAATACGAACATAGATCAAGTCATGACTACATACATAAATCAAAGTCAAATCATATCAAAAAAATGTCAAGGCAATAATGTTATGTTATATATGTATGTTTTAAGGTTTTTTTGAAATTAATTATTAAAAAAAATAGTTAACAAATAATAATAATAAAATAATGATTAAATCTCATCATCTTTTATAAACCAACCATTTTTTTTTTTATAAAATTAGAAAAATGATTTAAAAAATTAATATTAATTAAAACCAATTTTAAAGACTATAAATATCTTATAGTCTTTAAGGCAAAAAGCTATTCTTCTGGACAAAGGCAAGGACTAATAACATATAAAAGAACGTGGAAAAGAGCATCACAAAGTACCAAGTGGGTGGTATCTGTTTAAAAAATGTAGACTTTTGGGGCTAGGGAATGTGTTGTTTTAGAATAAGTCACAAACCCATCAGAAAATGACTAAGACATGTTGTATGTGTAACAAATATTTAATAAAATTGAATGTGAAAAGTGGGTTGTGTACCCTTTTCACCAATGTTCATTAATGGTTGATGTTGATAGGATATAATATTCAAGGAATACTAACCTAACCCATCTTATTATTTAAAAAAAAAATCGTTGGCGGTATTTTGAGAGTGGATGTGGAATTGGTGGCCCAATGGTTCTGATAATTATATTTTATATAAAAAAAATATAAGTTCCAAAACATCATTCACCATTATAAAAATATTAATATTATATTATAATATAATGTTCTGTTCAACATCATTTGGACTATTTGATGTGTTTTACGGTGACAAACAGATATAAAATATATATATTTCTTCAAATAAATTGTATTAACCAGCCATTCCAAACAATTGTCGGGACTTTCCTATATATATATATATAATCATATTTTATTTTATTTTAGGAACATAGTTTTTTTTGAAAGTTTGAAAGTTATGTTTGAGGTGTGTAAATGTATTTTATTTATTTAAATGAATTATAATTTTATTTATTTATTTGACCATGATAATAGTTGCAATGGTTATTAATATTTATTAAATTTAATATTGATTTGTTTTATTTAAATGAGATGAATAAAGTTTTATGATTTTATTGTGTATTTGAAAAAAATAAAAATAAATATATATATATTTATTTATTTATTTTAAGTTATTATTATTTTATCTATTGAAAATTATGAAAATCAATATTATAATAAATATTTTAAAATTGAGATATAATTTGGGTTTATGTAGGAATTGTCTTATATTTTATTTTACTATCAAATTTATGAGAGTTTGTTCTTATTTTAGTCATGGTGATCTTATTGTTTAGAATAATTAAATTAAAGTTTAGTGTTGTTGTTTTTTATTATTATTATTATTATTATAAATTATAGTTGATCAATTCACCTTAAATTTAGATGTAATATTTTTTTATAAGTGACATTTTTCTTGATATCTCAATAATTTAACCAAGACATCACATCTTTATGCCAAACTCACTTGAGATGTAAGTAGTTATGACCAGATTTTGATGCAACCTCAATATATTTCTTTTCTTCTAAATTTTTCTTCTCTTTTCTTTGAAAAAATCAGCAACTTTCTATTAATAAAAATAAAAAATTAGTACAAGTACATTCAAATCTTATCCAAAAAAGAGTGTAAGTGCTTTAAGCACTCATAATACCTAGGTTAAAAAAAACCAAAAATAATATTACATTTGTCGGGATAAACTAGTTTTTTTTTATATTAAATTACTACTATTATTTTGTTTTTTAGTTTTTGGTATTTTTTTCCCTTTTTTATTTTTTAAAATTTTTATAACTTGGAATTTTTAAAGTGAACTATATATAAAATCAGGATTGGGTTTCTTCGTATAAACGTAACTTGGATCTGTATTTCCTTTCATCAAAGTAGTCATAACTGCTAAACGGAGGAATGCCATGCATATATGAATATTTCGAAAAATAAATCACATTTTGTAACATGTAAACTGAAAGGGTTTGAAAGGATTTTTAAATTTCATTAAAAAAAAAAATATTATGGATATTTTAGTGTTTAATAATGAAAGGGAATTTTAAGGCTATAACTGAGGAAATGTAAAATAATATGTTAGTGATTTTTTTTTTAATTATTATTATTAAAATGAGAATTATATATTTATATGTAAATCTATATTTGGATCTTAATAAATATATAAGGTGTATATAGTTATATATTCAAAAAAGTTTTTATATTTTTATATTTTACAAAATTATAATTTTCTTTTAGAGGAATTTCAAATTAGAAAACCGAAAATTAGGGTTTTTTTAGGTATATATCTTACAAAATTGACCCACCAAAAAATAAAATTTATATGTCATATTATTACTAATCGATAATGCAAGTAATATTAATTTATTTAGCTCTAAGAAATAGGCAAGGGCCTAGTTTACCCATTGATTTTTAAATCTCCTAATTTTAATTTATATACTCGTCATTAGCACATAGGTCCGCAACTTTATTGAGATCACAAAGAACATGGAAATATGCCATTGAAGAGAACCCTTCCCCTTCTTTTATAGTTCTTTTCATAAGAATTTCTAATGTTTTATCCCTTGGAGAGGAGCCCTTCACCAAATGTTGAATAATAAGGAGGGAGTCTCCCAAATCAGTGAGATAATTTAAATGATTCTTTGACTAATTGAATCCCCTAGTAGAGGGTATAAGCTTGAACTTGGCTGTTTGTCATGAATACTCCACAACTTTAATTTCCTCAGGGTTATAAAGCACCCTTCACCCTTCTACCACCCGTCGCATTGGTTTTTTTTTAGATACTTAATTGTAACATATTTTTAAGGAAGGTAACGGGGTAGATGATGATTTGGAGAATGTGTAGGGTTTAGCTTAAGTGATTCTAGGATGGAACGTTTTTTTTTCATAAATTAGGCAACTATTCATATTAATTCATAGAAAAAAGGTACATGTCTTTTTGTGCTAACTAGTTTACAACTAGGGAAATTAGACATGTAGCACAATGGTAGAGCTTTAATCATCATAAAATGTTTAAAGATAATCACAAATCCTACTAGATAAAGTAGCGTAAGAAATCTATTAAATTATTGAATGATTGATATTCTTCCTTTCTTGAGATAGTAGTCAAGTTGTTGTAGCTAAAAAAAGCAAAGCATAATACAAATAACATTTAATTGGAGGGTGATTCAACCTAGATAGCCTCAGGTGTTCTTGTATCCTTAACATAATCAATAAACTCCAAATTTGCTAACTTTTTTCCAAGCATAATGACCTTTTAATCCATCTTTTTAGTTGCAATTATACTTCATATGTTTAGTAGAATCTCTTGTTGATCCTCAAAATGCTCAACCAATGCCCTCCCCATCATGGTTTCAATTTGCCAATATATATCTACCTTCTACATGTATTTGGTTTGCCTAGTCTTAGAGCTTTCTATGTCACAAATCCAACCTCCTAGATCCTGCTCAACTTCTGCATATGAGATGAATCTTCTTTCAATATGAGCTCCCCTTTCATCATTTCATATTTCTCCTATAACCTTGGGAAGGATGAACTACATAAACATAGCTACTGAACATTTTGACCCTTATTGGGCTC
Organism: Pinus tabuliformis; assembly: GCA_031772625.1. Lineage (NCBI taxonomy): Eukaryota > Viridiplantae > Streptophyta > Pinopsida > Pinales > Pinaceae > Pinus > Pinus tabuliformis. The sequence continues at coordinate 589,654,157 of CM062817.1, read as the reverse complement.
TAGAATTTGAAGGCATCCTCAAGCTTCATCTCCCTCTCCTACTACTTGACCATGAAGCTCTTGACATAGTGACATTGATTTCCCTAGAGAAGACAGGAGTTGAAAGAGAAGAGGATACTTTCGATATAATATAGACCCACAAATTTGAGTGGAACTTCGAGAAGAGGGAGTGAGAATTGATTGAAGCATCCAACAATTTGAAGCTAGGAAAAAATAAATAAGAAGATATGAAACTCCTAGACCCCCGAAAACATAAAGCCACTAGATAAGTGGACATAAAAAAAAAAAAAACTCAATACGAGGGTGAACCAAGCAACGATGGAGACCACTAATGGAAAATGAAAACCATGATGAGGAAGGCATTGGTTAAGCGTTCTGAGGTTCACAAAGAGATAATAAGTAATATTCTCCATCCATTAAGTCAAGATAACAATTTTAACAATGAGATGGAGATCAGTTGAGGAATCAATTTTAATATTGAAATTGACGAAGGAATCAACCCAAATAGTGAGAAGGAGGGCCAATTTAGCATCAAATCTGATGTTGAATACACCAAGGCATCAACTCGAATGGTGAAAAGGGGATTTGATTAAGGAATTGGGGCAATATTGAAATTGGCCAAGAAAACAATTTAGAGAACCCAACCTTTGAAATGAACCAATGCAATAATTCTAACAAGTTATAAAGGGATCACTTAAGAAATTGTACTAGCCTTTGAAAATGGCTCAATGGCATTAGTGTGAATAGTAAGAAGGGGACACACTTGAGGAATTAGAGCCAATCTTGAAATCAGGCCAATGCAACAACTTAAACAGTTAAGATAGTGCCCAATTTAGGAATTGGGATCGAAGAAAAATTCGAATGAGGGAGAAAAGGAAAAGGTTTTAAATATTTGTGAAGAGTTGAAATGTAAAAAAAGTTAAAAGAAATTTGATTAAATATGAACGAACCTTTGAATATATAAAAACTATAAAAGTAAAGTTCGATTTTGAATGCAATTGGCTAAATAAATACTTTGGATTAAACGATGTGATGTCACACAACATACTTGGACAAGATCTTCAGGTTAGGATAATGACTCATACAATACAAGGGGCAACATTGAACTTCTTCATTAATTTCTTTACCATTTTTTATTTTAATAATTTTCTTATGACCATAATAGGTAAACTTCTAGGCTAATACCTCTATGTACCTAAGTGGAATTCAGATCAGAAATTTGAAGTTGGATTTTTGGATGGTAACATCGTTCAATAGACGTTGGCTCCTCCAAACAGCATCTAAAATCTCAGAAATCAACAATGTGAATGTTACACTCCTCAATTCTTTGAGTGTGTGATCAAAATCTGATACTTCGTAAACTTCAACTCTGAGAAGTGAGTCCTATGGTTGGTTCTTGATGCTTGCCTCATTTCTCCATAACTAACACCAAAACTTGACATAAGGAACCAGTTGATATGAAATGCGGAAAATTAGATCGTTCTCTCAATGTGTGCGAAACTAAAAAAATGGAACTGGTAGGTGATTGATGCACAAGAAAGCTTAAACATACATTATAATTTAAAACCATTAAAATAGAAGATGCATAAGCAACAGTTAAAAAGATGAAACTCAATTTGTTTACGAGTTTGTCCCTCCTAGACTATGTCTTCGGGTCCGCTTTTAATTAAGTGTCCATTGTATTAGGAAGGTGCTAACAAATTTTCTTACAAAGAGAATCCAACTGAATCATGCCCTTTGACATGGTTGGCTTTGTCCAATGAAAATTCTCTGACTTGGCTTTCCGATGACTAGTTTACAACAAACTTACATCAACAAGCTTCCCAAAACAAGCCCTGAATTGCAAAAACTATGGTTGATTTCTTTACACACAAATTGACCCAACTAATACATGCAGGCACCATTGGATGTTGTGTTAAGATGGCTCTCTGAATTGTCTTTCCATCGCCTGTCTTTGTGCTCAATTTAGCTTCAAGATGACCAATCTATGCCAAGTAGAGCTCTGAACGCTCTTGAGGAATCTCACACTAAATATGTGATCTTCACAAGTATGCCTTATGCTTTAATCATTCGAAGCATTTATAGAATGGGGAATGTTGTTTTTAGCATAGTTTGTTTTAACAAACTTTGTGTAGGCAAATGATATTTCTTGGCCCTTTATGACAAACCATATGGTAATAAAACATTGGACCACCATTCTAAACTTATCCTAAGTTCTTACAATGGCGCATTAATGCATATTAAACAAAACACTTATCCTAAGTTCTGTTTAATGCATAACACATTTGGAGTTTAATGTCATTTGGTTATTGGACTGTGTTGTAGCAAAACCATAAAACTTTAATTTTTGTTCTAATTTGGCGCATAGAAAAAACAAACTTAACCAAAGTTTCAATCTGCCATATATCGTGGCACATTTCCCATGGCCATGTCACTCCTCGTGGCATTAGTTGTAACCTCCATTCTATGTTGCAATGAGTCCCATTGGAACGAAACCTGATGGCGATGACACAAGCATTGGAGCGGGTGTTGTGAGTTTGTTGCAGGCTCGAGAAGTGCTCTGACATGCTGCCTTCACGACAGTCTCAACCTACTCCAACATCTGGTATTCCTTCGTGGCATGGTGGCATACGACCTCCACCACATACCTCAACTGTAATCCTCTGACAGTGCTAACTTGTGGACCAATCTATGGTTTTATATTTCTAGTGTAAAAACCATATTAATAGACCTGCTCATCATCCTTCATCTCCTGACACGGTACTGGATTTCCCATTGATGATTGCGTGTATCGAGTCATGACAGAACCTCATCCAACGGCTTGCTGAACTCTTGCTAATGCATCTGCATTAGAAGGCCATAACTCTGCTATCCATTCAATTTACATGGCTGACAAATTCGCATTGCTGATAGACCAGATCTCTGATGCTTTGTTGGCATAGCTGACTTGGAGCATCCTTCATTGTGTTATCTCTAGTGTAGTCACACAAGTTATGGAGCTTCCCATCCGGCTAGATCCCTATCCATGCAATCCTGCTGATGATGTCAGTGTGATCGTTGATCATTTGGTGCTTGGAATATATCCACCTTCTAGTGGTCTTGAATAGCTTAACTGCCTGCTGACCTATAGCTGACCTCTGCTTTGTTGGCTTGGTGTAACAATATTCAAATTCACTTTTTATACAATGGACTCTGCTGTGGATTTTGGCATACCCATTACATTTCATCATATGTATTTTTAAAATGCCATTTAAATGACATAATCTAGTACGACATTTGTGTTTTTCATATGGTTTGTAAACTAAACATATAGTTTGTAATTCTTTTAATAATGTGCTATGTTAAAGAGGTAATACAACGTTATGCCACTAAGGTTTTTACATATGTTCTCATAAACATTTAAACCATTGTAACCATTGCACTTAGGTTGGATAATAATATTTCCCACTTCAAACTTTGTAGAATGGTTTGCACTCGCCTTGCCTTAGCTCCATATGTTTTGGCCTTTTACTAATGCCCCATAATTTAAAAACATAATACAATAGCCATCATAGCATTAGGGTAAATTAAAATTAACATAATGTTTTGACATCATTAACATAATTGACCATTCTAACTTGCGCCAAATATAAATGTGCCAAAACCATTAATCAAAAGTTGTTTCTTACCATCATTCTTTTGTAGGATTCTGGAGATAGGATTCGACTTGATGCCATGTGTCAAGCAATGGAAATACCATGTCGAGCAATGGAAACTCCATATGACCGGTCAGGCCTCTTTTGCACTTGTGCTTCATAAACTTTGACAGATGATTCCTCCATTATCCAAAGTACAAATGAGAAACCGTAAGAAGCACCAAATTCAGAACGACGGTCACTTCAACTTGATGTTGTTTTCGAGATGATCTAGGACTGCCCATTTTCTACAAAAGTCGATAACAAATTGCTACATGGGACCATCTTGGTCGTTAAGAAAAATTTCGACATAAACTACAAGATCCATTTTGGATCACACCTCCCAACATAAAGAACTTTTGGTCCTTCAAAAGTTTTTATTACAAACATGAGTAAAAATGCATTAGTTTAAAAAAAGCATTTAGATCCTAGTTATAGACTCGACTAGGTCTACTGAAAATTTTACAGACACTTTTTACATAAAGCATGAAATTTGTCCAGTTCAAATCTAGAGACTTGCCTTCCTCGACTCCATGTGATTTTACTCTATGGATGTTGATGTTATCTCCCAAGGAAGCATCAGAGATTTGCTCATCGAATTCCCTCACAACTTGCAATGTTGGCAAATTTGTTCTCCGGAGTTTGTGCTAGCTACCTTTTTATTGGACTTTCCCACACTTTCTCTAAAGGTTGCGGGGTCCAATCATCTGTATGTGGTTTAGTCCATACTGCACCCACCTTTTTTCTGAATGCCTTCTACTTCGAGCATTCTTCTACACAATGTGAATGAATACCACAAAATTTACATGGGTAAATCCTCTTTATAACTTTTGCCATAAATTTTTGACTAAAGGACTCACTTTCTGAATCACTACTTGATTAATTCAACTTCTTAACTTTTTGGTCCTGCAGTTTTTTCAGCAATATTTCAGGATGTAGAGACCAACATCAATCTGCAATGTGACCGCTCTTTCTGCATTAGTCACATATCGATTGGTCGAAGCCTAAGCCTTCATACTTCGGCCTCTGTTGGGTGCGGGATTCCCCAAGGGCAGCTTTGGGGCTAAGAGCCCATATTTTGGTCCAATTTTGTAATCCAAATGTAAAGACTCCGCATTTTGTGGGTGTGGAGCGCGTAGATGTTAAAGAGTCATAGGGTTGTCCGCCCTTATTTTTGATAATGTAATGTCAGCTATGGAAGATCTATCCATGGTCTACGGACCATGGATTGTATAAATAGAGCTAAGCTCTAAGTAGTGGAGATAACTAATCATGGATTGAGATCAAACATGTATGAGAGATAGCTCTGAAGTAGAAGTCTATGTCTTGGGTCGTAGCATAGATAGAGGCTCTGCAGCTGAGTGTGTAGAAGCCTAGAAGTCCGCAGCTGAGTGCGCGGACCCTTGCAACTGAGTGCGTAGGGCAAGTTGAGTCTGTAATCATCTAAAATTATCAATAAAGAGAAGTATTCTATAAATTCTACATCTTTATTTCTTGTTTATGCATCTGTTATATTGGGTATGAATTTCACTTCTAATGCTTATATGATGCATGAATATATAAATGTGTTGGTTAAGTGAACACAAGTAAAAACACTGTTTACGCGAAGCTAACTAAGATATGTTAATAAGATAAGTAGGATACTTAGCCCAGTTTGGGAGATATCACAGTTCATTGCCCTAACAATGCGAAAGGACTTTAGCCCCTGGTTAGGGATGCACGGAAGTCGATTGTAATGGTTCACGAAGGTACTAAAGGGTAGAGAAGAGGGATAAGAAACCTATGTAAAGGAAGGTATAGTTGGAATAAACCGACATTACAACCATCTCAAGGGTACGGAAACTTGATTCCAGCACCCCCCCATACTGCTTCAGGTGAGACTTCTGTCCGTGCTTTGCGGGCTAATGCTGAAAGGGCTAGTAGTGTAGGGATTTGTTTGGCTAACTAATGTTGAACTTGGGTTAGGCCTCCACAACCCAACAAATGGTTTTGTTGCTGGGACCAGAATCTTCATAGAGATGTGTGATGTCGTATCACTAGAATCCAACTAAGAAAGAAATTGAAGGCTGGTTGGACAGAAGGATTCAAGAGTTCGCAACACAAGAAAATAGAAACCTATGACTATCAAAAGAACAGTGGTTGGACCAATACCTGTATACGGAGATCCATGAAATCTTTTTCATGTCCTTCCCTATTGAGCTATACGAGTGAATCGTGAAGCTAGTAGATAGCCAAGGAAGGTGGAAACTTGACAATCCTATTGTGTGGACCCTAGAGCTAGTGCAAAGGTTGGAAGCATCGGAGGATAAGATCATGTGCGCTGTCAATCATTGGCTCGATCACAATAGGAGGATTTGTTATTGAGTTCGCGGTTGACACCTCAGTCAGCTATAGTGAGGCAGAGCAACACATTTTCAAAGGACTGCAAGGTAAGCACATAAAATCTTTGAATAATTGGATTAAAATGTTGTTGTGCGAAAAGCGGGTTATGCAGCTACCTTGATGTTCGGGTCTACACGAAGTGGAAGAATTTACAGAGACGAAGGAAATAAGGGTCTAAAGCATAGCCCCTTGATTTCACCTCCGCGAGGAGACAAAGAAGGGATCGCGAAGGTCTCTTCGTGAAGTGCTATTCAGTTGATAAGACAAGGATTTCCGTGAATTCCACCTCCGCACACACCACCACTGGCTTCACCTCCATCACCTTCAACTTCACCTGTACCACCTCCACCACCACCGCAATTCAGTATGAAAAACACAGTAAAGTGTCCTTTATTCAAAGGCTTGGAAAATTAGGACTCAGACCAATTCTGGTTTGTTGTGAGGGCTGTATGGGAAGCTCAAGGTGTTACAGATGACCATATAAAGAAAGCAACACTGGTTAGTGCTCTGCAAGATCACGCGCTAACCTGGTATATTAAGTGCTCCAGAGTTAACATGAATGCTAGAGTAGTGGACATCTAAGCAACACTGAATAGGGAATTTAGCAGGCCTAAATCTAAAGTGTAGTTGATTGTGGGATTCAAATAAATCACAATTCTACTAGGCGAGACACCTTGGGAACTAGATCAGAGGCTGAAATGTATGATCCATGAGGCCAACATGAATTTAATAGATGGAAAACATTGTGAGTGGTTTTTGGCTTCACTACTACCACACTTAAGAAGTGCACTGTTGCAACAGAAGATAACAACTCAAGTAGAGGCCTTGGATATTGCCATGAGACTACTTGAGATCCCGATGCAAGATTCTAATCTAGGAGTTCAGCAAATCCATGCGCAACTAAAGAATCTGTGCCTTGAGATGCAAAGCTTGAAGCAGGATAGGATGGTTCAGCCAGAGGTACGCGAAGAGGTATGGTGCGTGAAATGCAAGAGTCAGGGTCATGACAAAGACTGCTGCCCGATCTTTACAAATTACCTTATAGGAGGAGGACCGATGCCTTTAAGGTCGGAAGCTCAAGAAGGACCTAGCGCAATGCCTACTTTCTGGTGCATTATCTATCAAATAGCTGGAAAACATGCCATGGATAACTGCCACTTTTTACAGAAGTATATGCAAACTCCGCAACAATTGTTCTGTAACTTTTGTAGGTCAGTGGGACATGATGAACGTACTTTCAAGATCTATGAATTGATGATGGATAGAATGCCCACCTACAGGGTTTAGGTCGAAACGTGGCCCGTTGATAAAAATGCAAGGATGGCACGAATAGGATTTTAGGAGCGCAGACAAGGCCGAGGCGGAGGAGGACTTGGTAGAGGTCGCAGAAAGTTGATTTGCTACAATTCTAGAGGGCCAGGACACTATGCCCGCAATTGCACTAATCCAACATGCCCGTCGTGCAAGTATTGCACTCTGTTTGATCATGAAACAGAAGATTATCCTATGTTGATAGATAGAATATGTGACAAAGGGGCGCTATCACCTCCCCCGACTCAGAACCTATAGATGATGAGGTTTGAGCCACGCGAGGAAGATCCGAACATAAATAGAGTGCTCCAAAGTGGAATCACAACAGGAGATGACAAGGGGAAACAACCAGAAGACAGTACCTAGGTTCGTAAGGCCCCAACGAAAGAGGCTGAGTTTGATTTGGAGCATGCTCAGGAAACCTTCATGGAAGCTAAGAAGAGCCTCACTAAGGCCTCCACCTCAAGAAGCAAAGATAATCCTAAGCCAGAGATGGACCCCTCTATGCTCACTACTTTCCCGGAAACCTATATGAAGTTATTACGCGATAGTAAGGCTGTGAAAGGGTTACAGGAACTTATAAATAGATGTGTTGGGATCGCACTAGGTGAACCATGTGTAGTCTGCAAGATAAAAAAGCATAAGACAAGTACGGGGCGTGAAATGAGACTCACCTTGCAGATCGGAGAATACGAGATGGATCAAGACATTCTGGATTTGGGATCAAATGTGAATGTTCTACAAAAACAGACATGGGAGTGAATGGGGAGACCTATGCTACAATGGTCTTTGATCCATCTAAGAATGGTGAATTAGTATAAAATCATACCCATGGGGCGATTGCAGGGAGTAACCGTGGATATTGAGGGAGCGAGCGCGCTGGCAGATTTTGAAGTAATAGAGATTGTTGATGACAACAATCCCTACCCTGCGCTCCTAGGAATTTACTGGGCTATTGATATGAATGGGGTAATCAATCTGAAGAAGCAAAAGATGATCTTTCAGAAAAATTCACTCTGTGCAATAATACCCCTGGATCCTCCTGAAGGATCGCACTATATGGAACTAGTTCGCCACTACGAGAGTAATGATGATCTAGACTACATCTACAAGATAACAGCGCAAGACCAAGACTGGGTGAATCCCACCTTGGATGGATGGATTACATGGGAGCACGAGAGTTCCTGCACTTCAAATTCCAACGAAGAAATAGAACGCTGCCAGAATTGGTTACATGAAGTAACTACGTTGAATTGCAATATGATGACCCGGTCGCTACGCTGTGTCATCAGAAGAAAGGAATCTGACTACTTATGATAGTCTAAGTGAGGTATTTCTTGGATGCATTTGAAAGGGAGGTGCCAGAAAATAAACACTTCCAATCCTTGGAATGGGTACTGTGCGCTACGCCCGCAAGATGGTGGGGTACGCACAAAGGAAGCTTTGATGATTGGTGCAAATGTAGGAGAATGATGTGAGCACAATTTGGGAAGCCTAAGATGCAACTGACAGACAAGTATGATGGGTAGGATGATCCACACGTGCATCTAGCTAAGTGGATGCAGGCCTATGGAGAAAAACCCCTACCAAAGCAGATACACATGTACTCCGCGCTAAAGTACCTAACCAATAAGCCTGTGTTGGGGGGGCGAATTTGCAGATGGCTTTTACTATTCCAAGAATATGATTATGAAGTTCTTGTAAAGCTTGGACAATTGAACGCAGGACTTGACCACCTGTCGCACATCGAAACAGGGGAGGAACCTACTAGTTTGGAGGAAGGATTACCTAATGCACAACTCTTTGTTGTGCGCATCGCAAATGGACATTTTGAGGATATAAGACACTTTCTAACAACTAGAATTGTGCCAGAAGGATACTCTGTCTAGAAAAAGAAGGAATTATTGGTGCACACGATAGATTTCTCTGTCATTGCTAGGCATCTATACAATATGGGGAATGATGAGATACTGTGAAGGTATGTACTTGAGTTTGAACGAAGCAACATCCTTGCAAACGCTCATGGGAGCTGCGGGAGGACATTATGCGAGAAGAGAAACCGTGCCGAATATTTCACGTGCTGGGTTATGGTGGCCAACTCTTCATTAGGATGCAAAATAATATTGTAAGGCATGTGATGTATGTCAGCAGACAGGCAAGCCATCACGAAGGGATGAAATTCCTTTGAATCCACAAGTAATGTTGCAACCCTTCGAAAAGTGGGAAATAGATTTTGTAGGACCTATTAAACCTCAAGGAAAGACAGGTGTGAGATACATTATCACTGTGACAGAGTACTTGACTCGTTGGGCAGAAGCGCAACCAGTGAGGGATTGCACGGGCACGACTGCTGCGAAGTTTCTATTTGAACATATACTGATGCGATTTGGCTGTCCGAAGATTTTGATGAGCGATCATGGTACACACTTCCTGAACGAGACGATCAACGCACTAATGGATGAATTTCAGGTGTATCATCAAAAGAGCACACTTTATCACCCACAGGCTAATGGGACAATGGAGGTGTTCAACCAAGTGCTTGAAAATGCACTGACCAAGGTATGTAATGCTTAGAAAAGTGATTAGGACCAACACATACTTTCAGTGTTACGGACCTATCAGACGACATGCAAGAAGCTGACGGAACATACACCTTTTAGGCTCGTCTATGGAGTGGAATTTGTAATGCCTATGGAATACATCGTGCCTAGTCTGCTCATAGTAGTGCTCAAAGGTATGACGGATCGTGAAGCCCTAGAGGAGAGGCTCGCGTAGATGGATGAGCTCAAAGAAGAATGATTTTTTGCTGGATTTCACGAGTAAGTCCAAAAGCAGCACAAAAAAGCATGGCATGACTGAAATATTAAGATGCGCACCTTTAAGGTGAAAGACTTGGTGATATTGTATGATAGTAAGTTTGATAAATTCCAGGAAACTTGGGATGCACTAGTTAGGGCCATATGTTATTAAGGAGATTATCGATGGTGGCACGGTCCAGTTGGTTAAGTTGAATGGAGATTCCTTCCCAGTAAAAGTGAATGGTAGTCATTTGAAGCCATACACAGGTGGCCCGACCATCTGACTATCCGATAGAAGCATAGTCTTAGTGCTCCAAGAAACTGAAAGGAGGCGTGGGACTATAAAATACACTGCCCAGGAGTTGCGCGATGTTAGGACTGTGTGAAGCAGTGAAGTGTTATAGGGTCCACGACAACGTGAAGACAGTTGTGCTGGCATGTAGGTCTGCCGGAAAGTGACCGTTAAAATCACTATTCACGATTTGATGGTTGGTTTCAGGCCAAATGGAGCGGGCGACAGGCATTTAAGGCGAACTTTATGGGTTAGATTCTTGAAAATCTGCCACCAATCTAGCATTAATGGGCCGAATGTGGGGGGAATGGTCGAATTCAAATTAAAAAGGACCTATAAATTACAAGTGGTTGTCCAGTGAAAAACACTTGGCATTTTGAGATTTGAGTTATTGTGCTATCAAGTGTGTATAGACCTTTCGAACTTTGAGGCTTTGAGAGCAAGTTTCGTGTTTGAAACATTGCCGAAGGAGATGCAGGACCTCCTGACTAGAATGATGTAGACACCCGAGGAAGACGGGTAGGAAATTGCGGAAGCAGAAGCCCCAAAGAGCGTCGGAGCGATAGTTGAGGTTCCTAAATCACCCAGAACACCGCGACCCAAGAAGGATAAGCAGGCCATGATCCCAGTGCGCGTCTCACCTAGAAATCCACAAAGGACCAAGCTCACCTTGCAGGAAAAAGGGAAGGCCATTAATCTGGATGCTGATGAGGAGGAGTCTAAAGAAATCCTGGTGGATGAGGAGGATGTAGATATGGAAGTTGAAACCCAGGGTACAGACCCCATTATCGAGTTACCTGAATATGTTCCTTCATGAAAGGGCAAATCTAAAGTGCCGAAGGACATAGAATTAGAGCAAGAGCTCTCTGCGAACTCCGCTGCTCCCAAACAATATTGTTTTTGAGGGACCACACTTAGGGTAGGTTCTTGTGTTGATGTTTGAAGATTTGGACCTCGTAGACCATGAGAAGTTCCCGCATTTAGCAACTGAGAAGCTAATGCGCCAAAGGATTGAGGTGACTATTGGAACAATTCAATTGGAGCCGTGGACATGGCTCAGAGGTGTAGATAAAACCAGACTACTTAATCTACTTCGGGTGCCGCATTACGACCACACCCCAGTGACCATCTTCATCATCAGGCAACTGCTTTGCTTGGTGCATGATGGGTGTTTGTGGCTGGAGGAACCCATCCCCATCACAGACCATTTGATTCACCAGATTACACAGTTGTCTTACTCGGGGAAGGATCCAACCAACATATTAGAAGGAAAAGGTGGTGAGTTGGCCCTCGCGGAAGCAATGAAGAAGAAGTTCAAGTTGGAGAAGAATAAGCGAGGGTATGCCATCTCTAGCATTAACAACCTTGCAGTCAAGGTTGTGACCCAAATATTAGCAGGGAAGGTGATGCGGAAGTGTCGTGCGGAGGAGGTGCCCGCGCCATTGGTTGCATTAGCGGCCCAATGCGCAAAAGGAGTCTAGTTCAACTGGGCAAACTATCTATGTGGTGAGTTCCTTGCGAACTGTCACGAGGCACAGGAGTAGGGAAAAACGTTTCACTATGCGTGGCTCCTATTGTCGATCGTACTGGTGGCATGGGAGCTTCCCGAAGATAGCCAATTCCCTTCAGTCGTGCTGGAATTTCCAATGGTAGCAATGTATGCTTCACTGTGGGTGACCAAGGACATGCATTGTATCAGAGAAAGTAAGATCTTTGATCTTTTGGGTCCTAATGGAGAAGAATATTAGGATGGGGATCAATGTAAGCCACAGTTGTCACCCATAGTCTATGCTAGTTTGTAGAGCTTTGTAGAGTTCAAAGAAGATTTCCACCATGTCTTCACCAAGATGCGGAGGACCCTACGAAGACATGGCATGATTTACCATACCTTGCGAATGATGATGTAATATTCGTAGTCCTTGAGTCTTGGCTGCTAGAGTGGCATGCTCCAGCTAGCTCCGCGGTGGATACAGATAAGTCCACTGCACAGAGCAAGAAGGAAGAGACAAAGCTTAGAATGGCACAGCTGGCTGAGAAGTGCAGGAAAGAGGAAGCAACGGCTAAGGCCCAGGCAGCGCGTAATGCTACGAAGTTGGCAGAACAACAGAAAACATGAGAAGAAGAACGCGAAGGACAAAAGTCACCTTCGCTCGAACCAGAGACAAACACAGAACAAGGTGGCATAGACTCGTAGACAATGTCCAACCAACTAAAGCATCCGTGACCGCGAGAGAAGGCAATACCCCGAAAGAAAACAAAGGAATCCAAGACGTCCTTCGACCCAATCACCCTTAGGGGATCTGCATGACATCAGAGAAACAGTGAGGTATGTCACCATAGAGGCCCTCCAACAATTTGAAGAAAAACAACATCTGGTATTGTGGGCTCTTCAAACAGAACTACAGGAGTTGCAGGTGCACACTCCACAGGCTGGCATAGTGTCCACCAGCCTTGTAATCGACACTTCAACTGCGGAGGAGATGCTGCGCACAAGGGTGACCAACATAATAGTGCTACAAGAGGGAGCACTTACTACAAAGAAGGATGCCGATAGGGCGACGAACAACAGTTTGAAAGGGGTCGGATTAAATATGGCCACACTCCCTTGGGAGACACTCTATCTATTGCAAGATGGATTCACCACAAAACTTTGGGCTAGGGAGAGTCACACTCTATAGGTAATGAGCATGCAGTGCATCAACATTGAGTAGTTGGGCCTACAGCGCAATGAAGCAGTAGAGCAGAATAAGCAGATGGTGAAGGTTGTGGAGGAAGCCTGCCAAATGGTCCCAAAGTTGGCTATTCAGGTAGAGGAACTAGTTGAGGCGCGTGTCCGTAAGTTGGCCACAGGGATGCGTGACGCTCGAGCAGAGATGGGCAGGGTTTAGCTGTAGTTGAACCTTTAGATCGCAGAATTTCAGTTGAGGGCTCAGCCTTCAACTTCGCCGAAGGTCAGAGAACAGTGTACCACTGCGGTCACAATGGCAATAGTGGCGGTTAACAGTGTAGTGGCAGACTGCATGCAGCTCTTCGAACAGTCATTTGAGGTCCTAACCACCTTGTAGCAAGACCCGAATTTAGAGCTCCTAGAAATAGAGGCACACAAGCTACAACAGAGGTATGATGAGTTAAAAGGGACAGCATAGACGGTTTCCCTTACGTAAAGGCTTGCATGGATGCAGCAAGCAAAGGTGCTCAAGGAACAGGTGGATGTCACTTGGCATAAAGAAGCGGTCTTAAAAGCGTGCCTATAGCCATGGATCGACGAGGCTTATACATTTACAACCTCCATTGAAGTAAATCTCACACAACTACAAGCAGCTCAACAGAGGATTCAGGGCAGAATTTCCACAGCAATGGTCACAGAAAATCGCGTGGAGGAAGTCCATCAGGCAGCTGCTCATTGCACTGCCAAAGTTGTAGCGATCCAAACAGAGTTGGGAGGTATTCATGCTAAGATCTCTGTGTCACGCGGAATGAGTCGATCTTGTGGACAAGATAGACCTTCCTAGAATCTAAAGAAGACCTAATGACAAGCAAACCAACGAGACACTATCTTTCTCTAAATATGCTTTGGTAAACAATAGCAAACAAGTGTTTTTAGTGCCTACCTTTGGTCCAACGCAAGCTTGTGGATGCCCTCGCTCCTTTGATCCAAATGAGCTCCTTTTCGTGAATCTGCAAACACAAACAAGGCAAACAAATTAAATAGCACCTGAAAAACCAATTGCATAAAACATATTTAACATGAAAGTCAAGGAGTCCATGAAACAAATAACATAAGATACTTGTTGAGAAAAATGAGTTTGATTGTATTAATTCAAAAGAAGAAGAACCTTACAACCTTTTCCTTGACGCTGTACAAGCTCCTCCCAGGGTCCAACAAGATGTCTCCTCTACTTTGACAAGTTTCACTCACTCTCCAATGGAACCAAGAGGTATGTGATCTCTCCTCTCAAGCTCAACCAAAGAGTCTTAATTTCACCAGCATTTACCCTCAAAATGTTCAGCTTCTAACCTCTCTAGTCCTCACCCCAATGCTTGTATTTATAGTGCAATGGGGGGAGGTTACTAGCTCCTCCTTCAAAGGGATAAAGCCCTCCTTTGAAGGGATAACTCCTCTTATCAAGAGGTTAGCTCCTTCTCTTTTGGGATGCATGAACCACCTCAGGGCGAACAATCCACGTCGAAATTCCTTCTAGAAACCTCTAGAATTCATCCAAAGTGAATTTTTTAAGATAAAATCCGTGCCTTTTAACTTTCACAGGGGTCCGCACCCACACCCTTAGGGACAAAGCGGGTAGGTCCTCAGGTTTTGTAAGCAAAAGGTGCGGGACCGCAGGTCATAATGAGAAAAAGTGTGGAACCAGAGTTTTAATTGATTTTTAATATCTTTCTCCCATTTTCAAAGCTTGACTTAAAGAGCTGAGGTCTGAGACTTGCTTAGGAGGTCAGTACAAGTGATGATGGACCCATACTGACTGCAAATAATCATAGTGACGATATTTTTGTGTAACAATCTGCACCTGTAGAGTGACTCGAGGGTGAGTCACAATGTCTGTTTTGGGGGCTTGTTGGGTGAGGGATCCCCCAAGGGTAGTTTTGGGGCTAAGAGCCCATATTTTGGTCCAATTTTGTAATCCAAATGTAAAGACTCCGCATTTTGTGGGCACGGAGCACATATGTGTTAAAGAGTCATAGGGTTGTCCGATCATGGCTTCCAAGAGGTCTTCATCAGAAGGAAGAATAGTTCTTTGGAAGGAACACATGTCAAGGGACTCAAAAGGGATAAGAACATCATGTTCAAGTAATCCCATAGAGTTTTCCATGTCAATTACCGAATCTAAATCAAAGGAAGATGAGCAAATAGGGAGAGGCTTACTTACATTGGTAACTGAAAACATGGGATCAGTTGCCACATAATTAACCCGTGGCGGGGTAGATACCACTTTAGAATCAGGAACATTTAGGGGTGTCAGATTATTGGTAGTTGAAACAAGACTAGGGAATGAAAGCTGGTCTACAGTCACAATATTTCCATTGTGAGGGAAAGACATCACGCGAAAGAGTGTCAATACGACAGCTTTCATTGCATAAACATAGTCTCGCCCAAGGAGTAAATTGAAATCCAAGGGACCTCGAACTACCATAAGATCAATACAGACAGTTTTACCTTCCAAGGTAATAGAAAACTTAGGAAGGATCCCTAAAGGTTCACTAATGGTTCTGTTAAAAGCTTTCAAATTCTGCGTAATAGGTGCAAGCTGAGGGGAACCCAAAGCTTTCCAAGCATTTGAGGATAAAATACTAACAGAAGCACCTTCATCTACCTGTGTGCGATGCATGTCCCTACCACCAGCCTTGACAATGATTTGGAAAGGGATGGAGGAAGGAAGACGAGGTTCTGTCAGTCTATTCCAATCAAAGGAAAAGACCTCAGTACTTGGAGGGGGTTCTTTAGAAATAGGTGAAATGCCCCCCGGCATAGAAGAATCTGATGCAACAAGAAGAACATGAGCGGTATGAAATTCACTCTCGAAAGGGAGAGTGCGATCGACCGAATGTGAAATTGAATCGACCACCTGATCAACTAATGGATCATCAACCTGAGTGACATGAGTTTCACTCTCCAATGGAAGAGTGTGATTGACTGTACTTGAAATTTGATCAATCACTCCGTCAGTTGATGGTAGGTTGGGAGAAAGTTTACGGTAACCAGTTGGAAATTCTTGCTGTGGAATAGTAAGGTTTTCCAACACTTTTGAGGCTTCATCCATGTGAGGGAAAATGTGAGTTTGATGAGTCCCTTTGCATAACTTACAAGGAAACCTAACTTTACCCTTTTTCCCAGGAACCTGACTATCACTGGTTGATGGATCAATGGAAAGTTGATGAGATATTTCTGACCATACTTCCAAGACCTTTGGAATACCAGGACAATTGATAAGGAAGTGGTCACCCTTATAAAGCCTGCAAGGGCATTTGGGTTTACGATGCATGTTGGAGGTTTCCTCAACACAACTAACATTTACAACCATGGTTGGTTGGTTGACTTCTTTCTCATCTTGCTTCTTCTTCTTCTTCTTCTTCCCTTTCTTCTTCTTCTTAGCTACTTGGTTACTAGCGTCAAGGCTTTTACCAAGCGAAGAGGAAGAAATGGAGGAAGAAAAATTAGGCGAAGAAGGTAAAGGGTCAACAGAAGGTTGGTGATGTTGAGATGGTGAACTCTGTTGAGGTGAAGCATTCGGTTGAGGTGGAAGAATTGGAGTATTTGGGGCCAACGAAGTTGAAAATAACCATATCGGTAAACCTATTGTAAATCCAGGTAATGACAAAGTAGCCATATAAGGAGGACCAACATTTCCAAAGAAAGGAAAAGTACTAGGATCCTCGTTAAGAGGGGTTCCTTGGTTGGTAAATTCCGGAACATTTGCCATTATATTCAACTTCAGTGAATTTTATTAACAGTTTATAACTAAAATTACCAATTCACAATTAACAATTAACAATTAAAATTCACAATTCACACCTATGGTCTCTAAAAGTAAAAACAAACAAATTAACACGCGCTATCAAATCTAGGAGTCAAACCACACACAAACAGTAACTTTCTGTACTGAAAACACTAGTTGGTGATGAAATCCAATGTCGCAGAATTCAATACAGAAATGGCGGTTGGAACAGTTACCCCGACAACCTGCTTAATGAATAGACTGGCACAAGCTCCTCCACTAAACCGTCTCGAGTGAAGAGAACCCCCCAGAAAATCCAAGTGAGTCTAGCCGACGTCTGTTCCAGGTACAGTGGGATCTTCCCTCCACCGTCACCTTAGGAAGAATCCTAAAGAATATGGCCACTAAGGTTACCAACTGAAACAAATATACCTGGGGGAACAGTCTACGATCCGATACGCACGCAAGGGCAGAGTAGCAAGCTTAATCCCCTTGAAGGCTCCTTGACATAATCCAAGGTTTACCAACAAGTGACCCCAGGCTCCTCGACAATGGTTAATCTGAGGTTTACCGTTTTTAATACGTGAATATCTGGCGTCGTTCCCAATGAGGAAGGATTGATTCCCACACTGGTTTAGTCACGATCTCGTGCTTCTCCTTTAAGAGGAGCTTTCCTAGAGCATAAATGCAACAATTGGATTTCTTCCTACCACAAGATACAGCTACTTGTTTGTTTTTACTGTCTTGGAGAGTTAATTACTCTCCTACTCCAAGACACTAGCCTAAGCTAAGTTGGTGTATCAGAGCCCTAGAAATAAAATGTTACTAGGTGAATTTTACTTTAAGCGTTAATTTTAGTGGTTGTTGTTTAAGTCAAGAGGTGGCGGAGATGAAACTCGTGGTGTAAAGACTCAACTCGAAATCACTAAAAAGATGCACCTAAGATGATTTAAACAATCTTTTCTCTTCGATGAACTTCTAAACTAAGAAAGAGTTTAAGAATGCAAATACTTTGAAAACACAAATCTTTCTCAATTAAACAAATTTAAAGAAGAGCTTTTCCTTTCCAAAGCACTCAAAACGAGACAACTAGCTATTTCACACAAATTTCCCTTTTCTTTTCAAAGCACTCAATCACTACAAAAAACAAACTTTTCCAAAAGAGATTTTTTTTATTTTTTATATTTTGTAAATAAAACACTCAAAACTAATGAAAATGACTAACTTTGAGAGCTACAAACTATAAAAAGCTACTTGAAGTCAAAGCCTACTAAAAGTCTTTTTGAGGATGTTTTACTTAGCTAAATGTGAGCTAAGGACTAATTTATGCAGAATCACAATTAGTCAAAAAACAACCAATCTTTCGTTTTCTTTTTTTAAAAATGAAAATTCCAAACTTTCAACTACAAGCTTTTCGAAATTTTGAAATGAGAAAACTCAAAGCGGATTCCTCAACAAGGGGAGATTTCATAAATGGTCAGACTCCTACGAAGATTGGTAGACACCAAGGTAATCTGAGGTCCCTACGGCTTCTAAGCTCAGAGCCACTACACAACCAAAAACAAAAAACAAACCCAACAAGAAAAATTCCCAGGAATTCCACCTAAAACCCTAATGCTAATGAAATTAAACCAAGGAAAGTTTTTGACAGGGAAAAAGCAGGTCTGGGCAATGGCTAAAACCTATAAAAAAATTCTAAACTGATAAAAAAGAGAAAAATTTAAAATTTTTAAAATTTTTGACAGGGTACGCAGGCAACCTGTTTACACAGGTGCGTCCACGCTCTGTGCACAAAGAAAAAGTGCGTACAGGTATGCACTGTGCTTAACTCAGAGGGTGCGTACCTCTCCCAAAACTATGAAAAATGAAAACTAACTCAAAATTAACTAAATTCACCCAATCCCACAATCATCAAGTCAAAAACAGAAACAGAAAATACAGTTTCTCAGGTCAAAGTATAGACAAAGAAAACAATCAAGTCCCTAGCGGAGTCGCCATTTTGTCACGCAGAATGAGTCGATCTTGCGGACAAGATAGACCTTCCTAGAATCTAAAGAAGACCTAATGACAAGCAAACCAACGAGACACTATCTTTCTCTAAATATGCTTTGGTAAACAATAGCAAACAAGTGTTTTTAGGGCCTACCTTTGGTCCAACGCAAGCTTGTGGATGCCCTCGCTCCTTTGATCCAAATGAGCTCCTTTTCGTGAATCTGCAAACACAAACAAGGCAAACAAATAAAATAGCACCTGAAAAACCAATTGCATAAAACATATTTAACATGAAAGTCAAGGAGTCCATGAAACAAATAAAATAAGATACTTGTTGAGAAAAATGAGTTTGATTGTATTAATTCAAAAGAAGAAGAACCTTACAACCTTTGCCTTGACGCTGTACAAGCTCCTCCCAGGGTCCAACAAGATGTCTCCTCTACTTTGACAAGTTTCACTCACTCTCCAATGGAACCAAGAGGTATGTGATCTCTCCTCTCAAGCTCAACCAAAGAGTCTTAATTTCACTAGCATTTACCCTCAAAATGTTCAGCTTCTAACCTCTCTAGTCCTCACCCCAATGCCTGTATTTATAGTGCAATGGGGGGAGGTTACTAGCTCCTCATTCAAAGGGATAAAGCCCTCCTTTGAAGGGATAACTCCTCTTATCAAGGGGTTAGCTCCTTCTCTTTTGGGATGCATGAACCACCTCAGGGCGAACAATCCACGTCAAAATTCCTTCTAGAAACCTCTAGAATTCATCCAAAGTGAATTTTTTAAGATAAAATCCGCACCTTTTAACTTTCACAGGGGTTCGCACCCACACCCTTAGGGACAGAGCGGGTAGGTCCGCAAGTTTTGTAAGCAGAAGGTGCGGGACTGCAGGTCATAATGAGAAAAAGTGCGGAACCAGAGTTTTAATTGATTTTTAATATCTTTCTCCCATTTTCAAAGCTTGACTTGAAGAGTTGAGGTCTGAGACTTGATTAGGAGGTCAGTACAAGTGATGATGGACCCATACTGACTGCAAATAATCATAGTGACGATATTTTTGTGTAACAATCTGCACCTGTAGAGTGACTCGAGGGTGAGTCACAATGTCTGTTTTGGGGGCTTGTTGGGTGAGGGATCCCCCAAGGGTAGTTTTGGGGCTAAGAGCCCATATTTTGGTCCAATTTTGTAATCCAAATGTAAAGACTCCGCATTTTGTGGGCACGGAGCACATAGGTGTTAAAGAGTCATAGGGTTGTCCGACCTTATTTTTGATAATGTAATTTCGGCTGTAGAAGATCTACCCATGGTCCACGGAACATGGATTGTATAAATAGAGCTAAGTTATAAGTAGTAGAGATAACTAATCATGGATTAAGATTGAACATGTATGAGAGATAGCTCTGAAGTAGAAGTTTAAACCTTGGGTCATAGCGTAGGTAGAGGCTCTGCAGCTAAGTGTGCAGAGGCCTAGAAGTCCGTAGATGAGTGCAAGGACCCTTACAGCTGAGTGTGTAGGGCGAGTCGAGTCTGTAATCATCTGGAATTATCAATAAAGAGAAGTATTCTATAAATTTTGTGTCTTTATTTCTTGTTTATGCATCTCTCATATTAGGTATGAATTTCACTTCTAAAGCTTATATGATGCGCGGATATATAAATGTGTTGGTTAAGTGAATGCAAGTAAGAAAATTGGTTTACGTGAAGCTAACTAAGATCTGTTAATAAGATAAGTAGGATACTTATCCCAGTTTGGGAGATATCGCAGTTCGCTGCCCTAGCAACGCGAAAGGACTTCAGCCCTAGGTTAGGGTTGCGTAGAAGCCAATTGTAACAGTTCGCGAAGGTACTGAAGGGTAGAAAAGAGGGATAAGCAACCTGCGTGAAGGCAGGTATAGATGGAATAAATTGACATCACAACCATCTCAAGGGTGCGAAAACTTGGTTCCAGCATCCCCCCATATTGCTTTAGGTGAGACTTCAGTCCGCGCTCTACGAGCTGATGCCGAAAGGGCCGGTAGTGTAAGGATTTGTTTGGTTAACTAACATTGAACCACTCAAGCCAACAACCTCTCCTGTACTGAAATTAGCTGAAGTCTGCCCTAGCCTTGCTTGCCAAGACCTTGTCCTTCCTGGTAACCCATATTCTCCATGAGCTTCTTACCCATTCCTTTGGTATGCCTTTCAAATTCTCCAATTTCCTGCTCACTGGAAGACTTGTTCTTCTCCAAGTCTTTTCTTGGTGAGGTTGGTGCATAAGAAGTTTCCTTGGAAGGTGAGGAAAATATTCCAATAGCTTCTTCTGCCGACTGAATTTTTGGAGTCGCAGATAAAGATGAATTGTCTCCATCATCCAGATAAAGAGGGGAGACCTCTTTCTTCCCTTCAGTGGATGCATTGTGAGCTGATGGACTATTTATCCTTTGACTCTTTTGCAATGCTTCAATCTCTGTCTAAAGTTTTTGCTTGTCCTTCTCTAGAGATTTCATCATTCATCGCAAAGCATCATTTTTTAAAGCTTCAACCTTTATCTGGAGTTTCTTCTTGTCTTTCTTTAGAGATTCTACCATTCCCTGCAAAGCATCGCTCTCCCGCTTGAGCTACTTTGAACTCTTTTCCATTCTTGCATTGGATGAGAACCTTCTCTAATAGCAAAATATGATCTGAAAGGCGGAAAATTAGATAGTTCTCTCAATGTCTGCGAAACTAAAAAAAATGGAACCGCTAGGTGCTTGATGCACGAGAAATCTTAAACAGACATTATACTTTAAAACCATTAAAGTAGAAGATGTATAAGCAACAGTTACAAAGATGCAACTTAGTTTTTTGATGGAGTTCATCCCAGGCTCCTGGACTACATCTTCGGATCTACTTTTAATTGAGTGTCCATTGTATTAGGAAGGCACTGAAAAATTTTCTTACAAAGAGAATCCAACTGAATCATGCCCTTCGACACGGCTGGCTCTGTCCAATGAAAATTATTTGACTCGACTTTCCGACAACCAACTTACAACAACAAGCTTACATTAACAAGTTTACCACAACAAGCACTGAATTGGAGAAACTATGGCTGATTTATTTAAACACAAATTGACCCAACTAATGCACGCAGACATCATTGGATGTTGTGTTAAGATGGCTCTAGGAATTTTCGTTCTGTCACCTATCTCTGCGCCCAATTTGGCTTCAAGATGACCAATCTATGCCACGCAGAGCTCTGAATGCTCTTGAGGACTCTCACACTGAATATGTGATCTTCACAAGTGAGTCTTATGCTTTAAACATTCGAATCATTTACAGAATGGGGAATGCTATTTTTAGCATAGTTTGTTTTAACAAACTTTGTGTAGGCAAATGATATTTCTCGATCCTTTATGACAAACCATATGGTAATAAAACATTGTACCATCATTCTAAACTTATCCTAAGTTCTGATTACAATGGTGCATTAATGCATATTAAACAAAAACCTTATCCTAAGTTCTATTTAATGTATAGCGCATTTGGAGTTTAATGTCATTTGATTATTGGACTGTGTTGTAGCAAAACCATAGAAATTAATTGTTTTTCTAACTTTGGTGCATAGAAAAAACAAAGTTAACCAAAGTTTCAATCTACCATATATCATGGCACATTTCCCATGGCCCAATAGGTTATGTCACTCCTCGTGGCATTAGCTATAACCTCCATTCCGTGTATTGGTGAGTCCCATTGGACCGAAACCTAATGGTGTTAACACAGGCATTAGCGCTAGTGTTGTGAGTTTGTTGCAGGCTCGAGCAGTGCTCTGACATGTTTCCTTCGTAGCAGTTTCGACCTACTCCACAACTAAGTATTCCTTCGTGGAATGGTGGAATATGACCCCCGTGGCATACCTCAGCTGTAATCCTCCGACAGTGCTAACTTGTGAACCAATCTTTAGAGCTTGTTAACATAAATGGTATGATATTTATAGTATTACAACCATATTAATAGACCTGCTCATCAACCTTTGTTGCTGACACGGTACTGGATTTCCTATCGATGATGGTATGTGCCGGGTCGTGACAAAAACTCATCCAACGGCTTGCTGAACTCTTACCACCGCATCTGCATTATAATTCCATAACTCTGCTATCCATTAAGTTTTCATGGCTGACAAATCCGCATTGGTGACAGATCGGATCTCTTATGTTTTTTTGGCATAGCTGACTTGGTGTATCCTTCATTGTGTTATCTCTGGCGCAATCACACAAGTTCTGGTGCTTCCCATCTGGCCAGATCCCTGTCCATGCAATCTTGCTGACAATGCCAGTGTGATCGTTGATGATTTGGCGCTTGGAATATATCCACCTTCTGATGGTCTTGAACATCTTAACTGCCTGCTAACCTTGTAGCTAACCTCCGCTTTGTTGGCTCGGTGTAAAAATATTCGAATCCACATTTTATACAATGGACTCTGTTGTGGCTTTTGCCATACCCATTACATTTCATCATATGTATTTTTAAAATGCAATTTAAATGACATAATCCAATATGAAATTTTTGTTTTGCATATTGTTTGTAGACTAAACATATATTTTCTAATTCTTGTAACAATGCGCTATGTTAAAAGGGTAATACAACATTATGCCACCAAGGTTTTTACATATGCGCTCATAAACATTTACACCATTTTCACCATTGCACTTAGGTTGGATAATAATATTTCCCACTTCAAACTTTGTAGGATGGTTTGTGCTCACCTTTCCTTAGCTCCATATGTTTGGGCCTTATACTAATACCCCATTATTTTAAAACATAATACAATGGGCATCATAGCATTAGGGTAAATGAAACTTAACTTAATGTTTTGACATTATAACATAATTAACCCTTATAACTTGCACCAAATGTAAATGTGCCAAAACCATTAATCAACAGTTGTTTCTTACAATCATTCTTTTGCAGGATCCTAGAGATAGGATTCAACTTGATTCCACGTGTCAAGCGATGGAAATACCATGCCGAGTGATGGAAACTCCATATGACCAACTAGACCTCTTTTGTGCATGTGCTTCATAAACTTTGATAGATGATTTCTTCATCATCCAAATTCCAAATGAGAAACTGTAAGAAGCATCGAATTTAGAATGACGATCACTTCAAATTGACATTGTTTTTGGGATGATTTAGGACTGCCCATTTTCTGCACAAGTTGATAACAAATTGCTACATGGGATCATCTTGGTCGTTAAGAAAACTTTTGACTTAAACTACAAGATCCATTTTGGATCACACCTCCAAACATAAAGAACTTTTGGTCCTCCAAATTTTTTATTACAAACATGAGTAAAAATGCATTAGTTTACAAAAAGCATCTAGATCCTAGTTACAGACTCGACTAGGTCTACTGAAAATTTTACAGACACTTTTTACATAAAGCATGAAATCTGTCTAGTTCAAATCTGGAGACTTGCCTTCCTCAACTCCAGGTGCTTTTACTCTGTGGATGTTGATGTTCTCTCTCGAGGTAGCATTGGACATTTTCTTGTCAAATGCCCTCGCATATTGCAATGTCGGAAAACTCTTTCTCCATAGTTTGTGCTAGCTGACTTTTTATTGGACTTTCCTACACTTTGTCTGGAGGTTGCGGGGTCCTTGTCTAGCTACAGTAAAATATTCTCTGGAAGCTTCTTTACTTGCAGCACTGAATCATTTGTATTTGTTTTAGTCCTTACTGCACCCACCATTTTGTTGAATGACATCTACTTCTAGTATTCTTCTACACAATGTGAATGAATACCACAAAATGTACATGGGTAAATCCTCTTTATAACTTTTTCCATAAAATTTTGACTAGAAGAATAACCTTATGAATCACTACTTGATTGATTCAATTGCTTACCTTTTTGGTCCTGTAGCTTTTTCAGCAATAGTTCAGGATGTAGAGAACAACATCTATTTGTAATGTGACCACTCTTCCTGCAGTAGTCACATATCGATTGGTTGAAGCCTAAGCCTTCATACTTCAGCCTCTCCTGTATTGAAATCAACTGAAGTTTGCCCTAGCCTTGCTTACCAAGACCTTGTCCTTCCTGGTAACCCATCTTCTCCATGAGCTTCTTACCCATTCCTTTGGTATGCTTTTCAAATGCCCCAATTTCCTGCTCACTGGAAGATTCGTTCTTCTCCAAGTCTTTTCTTGGTGAGGCTAGTGCATAAGAAGTTTCCTTGGAAGGTTAGGAAAAACTTCCAATAGCTTCTTTTGTCGACTGACTTTCTAGAGTCTTAGATAAAGATGAACTATCTCCATCATCCAGATAAAGAGGGGAGACCTCTTTCTTCCCTTTAATGGATGCACTGTGATTTGATGGACTATTTATCCTTTGACTCTTTTGCAATGCTTCAATCTCTGTCTAAATTTTTTTCTTGTCCTTCTCCAGATATTTCACCATTCACTGCAAAGCATTGTTTTTCAAAGCTTTGACCTTTGTCTGGAGTTTCTGCTTGTCTTTCTCCAGAGATTCTACCATTCGCTGCAAAACATTTTTCTCCCGCTTGAGCTTCTTTGAACTCTTTTCCATTCTTGCACTGGATGAGAACCTACTCTGATACAAAAATATGATCTGAAATGCGGAAAATTAGATTGTTCTCTCAATGTGTACGAAACTAAAAAAAATGGAACTCGTAGGTGATTAATGCACGAGAAATCTTAAACATACATTATACTTCAAAACCATTAAAGTAGAAGATGCATAAGCAACAGTTAAAATGATTCAACTTAGTTTGTTGATGGAGTTTGTCCCTCCTGGACTACGTCTCCGGGTCTACTTTTAATTGATCATTCATTGTATTAGGAAGGTGTTGAAAATTTTTCTTACAAACAGAATCCAACTGAAATGTTCCCTTTGACACGGTTGGCTCTGTCCAATGAAAATTCTCTGACTTGGATTTCCAACGACTAGCTTACAATAACAAGCTTACATCAACAAGCTTACCACAACAAGTGCTAAATTGGAAAAAATGTGGTTGATTTCTTTACACACAAATTGACCTAAATAATGCACACATGCACCATTGGATGTTGTGTTATGATGGCTCTCTGAATTGTATTTCTGTCGCCTATCTCTGCACCCAATTTGGCTTCAAGATGACCAATCTATGCCCAGTAGAGCTCTAAATTCTCTTGAGGAATCTCACACTGAATATGTGATCTTCACAAGTGTGTCTTATGCCTTAAACAATCAAAGCATTTATAGAATGGGGAATGCTATTTTTATCATAGTTTGTTTTAACAAACTTTGTGTTGGCAAATGATATTTCTCGGCCCTTTATGACAAGCCATATGGTAATAAAACATTGGACCACCTTTCTAAACTTATCCTAAGTTCTGATTACAATGGCGCATTAATGCATATTAAACAAAACCCTTATCCTAAGTTATGTTTAATGCATAGCGCATTTGGAGTTTAATGTCATTTGATTATTGGACTATGTTGTTGTTGGAAATAATACTGAGAGGGGGGCTAAATAAGTATTATGAGATCAATAATTTAATTTTAAAAATAGATTTGTATGCGCTACTTCAGTTGAGTGAACTAGCGTGTATACACGACTGTACTTAAGGCAACTAGCATATATGCAGAAATCTTTTGATTTACCCAATTTATCATGCATTGAACTTTAACCAGTATATGAGGAATTCATTATACACTGTAGTAAAAGCAAAATAAAGCATCACACATAGGCAACACACATGAACACCAAGATATAAGGTGGAAACCCAATGTGGGTGAAAACCACCTGCTGCTGTCGTCTCTGTCTCCTTTTAATAATAAGAAAATCTGTTTACAATTTTTGTACTGGGGCAGACTTATACCAGTATGAAGGCTTCTACATGCAGAAGGTTACAACCTTCTCTCGTTCTCTAGCTTCTCCTGGAATGGAGCTACAACCCCTAGCTCTTGTACTAGTCGACATGTTTGCTAGTACGTAGGCACCGACCTACAGAAGGCTATGACCTTCTCTTTTCTTTCAGGGACCACGTTTCATAAATTTTCAGACTGGATCCATCAACAACATCATTCAATCATCAAATATATATCTGCATCAACCAATCACCTTCTGAACCAACCATCAACCCATCAATCTGATCATTCAGAATATTGTCACCATAATACAGTAACAGAACTCAGAACTCTGCAACAGTAAAGAAAAACAACTGAAACATATTTTGTAAGGTATACATTACTTCCATGTGTCAAACCTATGTGTACATGCGATTTTCTCAAAGCCAACAAGCGTATACATCTGCAAATATAAATTCAGAGTTCTTCATCTATCCCAAACTTTAGTTATACCCATATCATATCATTTACAAAATAATATATGCCTCAGTATTCATATCTAGAAAAACACATAATGATAGTTCATTTCATGCCTTAAGATCCTGATCCATCGTTAGATCTAATCCCTCATCATCAGCTAAGGTTCACCCTTGTTTCAGATCTAGCAATGCACCATAAACCAATAACCTGCATACTAGATCTCACACTTCATCAGATATTCAATACTTGCACACCTTTGCCTAATGATCTTCTCCTCCTTTTATAGTTTTAGGCCTTTCTCAATATTATGGACCAAAACGAATTAGGACCAATACCTTGGAGCAAATACCTAGGGTCAATACCTCGAACTAGATACTTTGGAACAATACCATGGACCAAATACTTCGGACCGAAAACTTAGTTTTCCAAGGTATACACTCTTTTCCTTCCGTGAAAGTGTGTGTGTACATATACACGACTTGTATACAGTGAACCTGCGTGTATACGCAGCTTGGTCAATGGTGAACCAACATATACCTCTCTTTCTTCATTATGTGAAGACTGATCTATAATTATTTGTTGTTTACCAGATATACTTTGATCTTTCATCTGAGTGAGTTGCCATCAAGGACAATACCTGTATCATAATGCCAACAGTTGTAGCAAAACCATAGAACTTCAACTGTTGTTCTAAATTTGGCACATAGCAAAAAAAAAACTTAACCAAAGTTTCAATCTGCCATATATTGTGGCTCATTTCCCATGGCCTGATAGGTTATTTCACTCCTCATGGCATTAGCTATAACCTCCATTCTGTGTTGCGGCAAGTCCCATTTGACCAAAACCTGATGGCATTCACACAAGCATTGGTGTCAGTCTTGTGAGTTTATTGCAGGCCCGAGCAGTGATCTGACGTGCTGCCACAGGGGTTGAGGTATGTCACAGGGGTTGATATTTATAGTATTACAACCATATTAATAGACCTGCTCATCACCCTTTGTTGCTGACACGGTACTGGATTTCCCGTCGATGATGGCGTGTATCGAGTCGTGACAAAACCTTATCTAATGAATTGCTAAAATCTTACCAACACATCTGCATCGGAATTCCATAACTCTGCTATCCATTTTGTTTGCATGGTTGAAAAATCTACATTGGTGACGAACTAGATCTTTGATGCTTTGTTGGCATAACTGACTTGGTGCATCTTTCATTGTGTTATCTCTGGCACAGTCACAAGTTATGGTGCTTCCCATCTGGCCAGATCCCTGTCCATGAAATCCTGCTGAAGATTCCATTGTGATCATTGATGATTTGGTGCTTGGAATATATCCACCTTTCGGCGGTCTTGAACAACTTAACTGCCTGCTGACCTATAGATGACCTTGTATCTAACCTCCACTTTGTTGGCCTGTTGTAACGATATTCGAATTCACTTTTTATACAATGGACTCTGTTATGGCTTTTGATATATGTATTTTAAAATGCCATTTAAATCACATAATCCAATACGAAATTTGTGTTTTGCATATGGTTTGTAAACTAAACATATAGTTTCTAATTCTTTTAACAATGCGCTATGTTAAAAGGGTAATACAACATTATGCCACAAAGGTTTTTACAGATGTGCTCATAAACATTTACACCATTCTCACTATTGCACTTAGGTTGGATAATAATATTTCCCACTTCAAATTTTGTAGGATGGTTTGCGCTCACCTTTCCTTAGCTCCATATGTTTGGGCCTTATACTAATGCCCCATTATTTTAAAACATAATACAATGGTCATCATAGCATTAGGGTAAATGAAACATAACTTAATGTTTTGACATCATTAACATAATTAACCCTTCTAACTTGCGCCAAATATAAATGTTCCAAAACCATTAATCAACAGTTGTTTCTTACCATCATTATTTTGTAGGATTCTAGAGATAGGATTCGACTTGATTCCATGTGTCAAGTGATGGAAATATCTTTCCAAGTGATGGAAACTCCATATGACTAGCCAGGCCTCTTTTGCACATGTGCTTCATAAAATTTGATGGATGATTTATCCATCATCCGAAGTCCAAATGAGAAACTGTAAGAAGCGTTGAATTCAAAACGATGGTCACTTCAACTTGACATTGATTTTGGGATGATCTAGGACTGCCCATTTTCTGCACAAGTTGATAGCAAATTGCTACATGGGACCATCTTGGTCATTAAGAAAACTTTCGACTTAAACTACAAGATCCATTTAGGATCACACCTCCCAACATAAAGAACTTTTGGTCCTCCGAATTTTTTTATTACAAACATGAGTAAAAATGCATTAGTTTACAAAAAGCATCTAGATCCTAGTTACAAACTCGACTAGGTCTACTGAAAATTTTACAGACACTTTTTTTACATAAAGCATGACATCTGTCTAGTTCAAATCTGGAGACTTGCCTTCCTCAACTCCAGGTTCTTTTACTCTACGGATGTTGATGTTCTCTCCCGAGGTATCATCGGACATTTTCTCGTCGAATGCCCTCACATATTGCAATGTCGGAAAACTAGTTCTCCATAGTTTGTGTTAGCTACCTTTTTATTGGACTTTCCTTTACTTGGTCTGGAGGTTGCAGAGTCTTTGTCTGACTGTAGTAAAATCTTCTCTGGATGCTTCTTTACTTGCAGCACTGAATCATCAGTATGTGTTTTAGTCCTTACTACACCCACCTTTTTGTTGAATGACATCTACTTCCAGCATTCTTCTACACAATGTGAATGACTACCACAAAATGCACATGGGTAAATCCTCTTTATAACTTTTGCCATAAAGTTTTGACTAGAGGAATCACCTTCTGAATCACTACTTGATTGATTCAGTTGCTTACCTTTTTGATCCTGTAGGTTTTTTGGAAATAGTTCAGGATGTAGAGAACAACATCAATTTGCAATGCAACCGCTCTTCTCGCAATAGTCACATATCGATTGGTAGAAGGCTAAGCCTTCATACTTCAGCCTCTACTATACTGAAATCATTTGAAGTTTACCCTGCCCTTGCTTACCAAGACCTTGTCCTTCCTAGTAACCCTTCTTCTCCATCAGCTTCTTACCCATTCCTTTGGTATTCCTTTCAAATTCCCCAATTTCCTACTCACTGGAAGACTTGTTCTTCTCCAAGTCTTTTCTTGGTGAGGCTGGTGCATAAGAAGTTTCCTTGGAAGGTGAGGAAAAACTTCCAATAGCTTTTTTTGCCAACTGAATTTTGAGAGTCACAGATAAAGATGAACTATCTCCATCATCTAGATAAAGAGGGGATACCTATTTCTTCCCTTTAGTGGATGCACTATGATTTGATGGATTGTTTATCCTTTGACTCTTTTGCAACACTTCATTCTCTGTTTGAATTTTTTGCTTGTCCTTCTCCAAAGATTTCACCATTCACCGCAAAGCATCATTTTTCAAAGCTTCAACCTTTGTCTGGAGTTTCTGCTTGTCTTTCTCCAGAGATTCTACCATTCACCGCAAAGCATTGTTCTCCTGCTTGAGCTTCTTTGAACTCTTTTCCATTCTTGCACTGGATGAGAACCTGCTCTGATACCAAAATATGATCTGAAATGCAGAAAATTAGATCATTCTCTCAACGTGTGCGAAAATAAAAAAAATGGAACTGGTAGGTGATTGATGCATGAGAAATATTAAACATACATTATACTTTAAAACCATTAAAGTAGAAGATTCATAAGCAATAGTTAAAAATATGCAAATCAATTTGTTGACGAAGTTCATCCCTCCTGGACTACGTCTCCAGGTCTACTTTTAATTGATCGTTCTTTGTATTCGGAAGGCGTTGAAAATTTTTCTTACAAAGAGAATCCAACTGAATCATTCCCTTTCACATGGTTGGCTCTGTCCAATGAAAATTCTCTGACTCAGCTTTCCGACGACCAGCTTACAATAACAAGCTTACATCACAAGATTACCACAACAAGTGCTGAATTGGAAAAACTATGGTTGATTTCTTTACACACAAATAAACCTAAATAATGCATGCAGGCACCATTAGATGTTGTGTTATGATGGCTCTCTGAATTGTCTTTCTGTTGCCTATCTCTACACCCAATTTCGCTTCAAGATGACCAATCTATGCCAAGTAGAGCTCTGAATGCTCTTGAGGAATCTCACACTGAATATGTGATCTTCACAAGTGTGTCTTATGCTTTAAACATTCAAAGCATTTATAGAATGGGGAATGCTATTTTTAGCATAGTTTGTTTTAACAAACTTTGTGTTGGAAAATGATATTTCTTGGCCCTTTATGACAAACCATATGGTAATAAAACATTGGACCACCATTCTAAAATTATCCTAATTTTTTATTACAATGGTGCATTAATGCATATTAAACAAAACCCTTATCCTAAGTTATGTTTAATACATAGCCCATTTGGAGTTTAATGTCATTTGATTATTGGACCGTGTTGTTGTTGGAAATAATATTGAGAGGGGGGGTGAATCAGTATTATCAGATCAATAATTTAATTTTCAAAACAGATTTTTATACGCTACTTCAGTTAAGTGAACTAGCATGTATACGATTGTACTTAAGGCAACCAGCGTATATGCATGATCTTTTGATTTACCCAATTTATCATGCATTGAACTTTAACCAGCATATCAGGAATTCATTAGAAAATTCAGTAAAAGCATAATAAAGTATAACACATAAGCAACACACGTGAACACCAAGATATAAGGTGGAAACCCAATGTGGGTGAAAACCACCTGCTGCTGTCGTCTCTGTCTTCTTTTAATAATAAGAAAATATGTTTACAATTTTTGTATTGGTGCAGACTTATACTAGTACATAGGCTTCTATCTGCAGAAGGTTACAACCTTCTCTCATTCTCCAACTTCTCCTGGAAGGGAGATACAACCCCCTAGCTCTTGTACTAACCGATATGTTTGCTAGTACATAGGCGCCGACCTATAGAAGGCTATGATCTTCTCTTTTCTTCAGGGGACCACGTTTCATAAATTTTCAGACTGGATCCATCAACAACATCATTCAATCATCAAATATATCTCTGCATCAACCAATCACCTTTTGAACCAACCATCAACCCATCAATCTGAACATTCAGAATACTGTCACCATAATACAATAACCAGAACCCAAAACTCTGCAACAGTAAAGAAAAACAACTGAAACATATTTTATAAGGTATACACTACTTCCATGTGTCGAACTTATGTGTACACGCGCTTTTCTCAAAGCCAACAAGCGTATACATCTGCAAATATAAATTCAGAGTTCTGCATCTATTCCAGACTTTAGTTATACCCAGATCATGTCATTTACAAAATAATATATGCCTCAGTATTCAGATCTAGAAAAACACATAATGATAGTTCATTTTACACCTTAAGCTCCCAATCAATCATTAGATTTGATCCCTCATCATCAGCTAAGGTTCATCCTTGGCTCAGATCCAGCAATACACCATAACTAGATAACCTACATACTAGATCTCACACTTCATCAGATATTCGATACTTGCACACCTTGGCCTAATGATCTTCTCCTCCTTTTATAGTTTTAGGCCTTTCTCAATACCATGGACCAAAACCACTTAGGACCAATACCTTGGACCAAATACATAGGGTCAATACCTTGGACTAGATACTTTGGACCAATACCATGGATCAAAATACCATGGACCAAATACTTTAGAAAAAAAAAAAAAAAAAACTTAATCAAAGTTTCAATCTGCCATATATTGTGGCGCATTTCCCATGGCTTGATAGGTTATGTTGCTCCTCATGGAATTAGTTGTAACCTCCATTCTGTGTTGCAGTGAGTCCCATTCGACCGAAACCTGATGGTGTTGACACAAGCATTGGTGTCAATGTTGTAAGTTTATTGTAGGCCCAAGCAGTGATATGACGTGCTACCTTTGTGGAAGTCTCAACCTACTCCACAGTCGGGAATTCCTTCATGCCATGATGGCATACGACCCCCGTGACATACCTCAACTGTAATCCTCCGACGGTGCTAACTTGTGAACCAATCTTCAGCGTTTGTTAACATAAATGGTTTGATACTTATAGTATTATAACCATATTAATAGACCTTCTCATCAACCTTTGTTGCTGACACGGTATTGGATTTCCTGTTAATGATGGCGTGTATCGAGTCGTGACAGAACCTCATCTAATGACTTGCTAAACTCTTACCAACACATCTGCATCGAAATGCCATAACTCTTTTATCCATTCCGTTTGCATGGCTGAAAAATCCGCGTTGGTGACGAACCAGATCTTTGATGCTTTGTTGGCATAGTTGACTTGGAGCATTCTTCATTGTGTTATCTCTAGCACAGTCACATAAGTTTTGGTGCTTCCCATCTGGCTAGATCCCTGTCCATGAAATCCTGCTGATGATTCCAGTGTGATCACTGATGATTTGGTGCTTGGAATATACCCACCTTCCGGTGGTCTTGAACAACTTAACTGCCTGCTGACCTATAGCTGACCTTGTAGCTAACCATTGCTTTGTTGGCTTGGTGTAACAATATTCGAATTCACTTTTTATACAATGGACTCTGTCGTGGCTTTTGATATATCCATTACATTTCGTCATATGTATATTAAAATTCCATTTAAATGACATAGTCCAATAAGACATTTGTGTTTTGCATATGGTTTGTAAACTAAACATATAGTTTCTAATTATTTTAACAATGCACTATGTTAAAAGGGTAATACAACGTTATTCCACTAAGGTTTTTACATATGCGTTCATAAATATTTACACCATTCTCACCATTTCACTTAGGTTGGATAATAATATTTCCCACTTCAAACTTTGTAGGATGGTTTGTGCTCACCTTGCCTTAGCTCCATATGTTTGGGCCTTATACTAATGCCCCATTATTTTAAAAAATAATACAATGGCCATCATAGCATTAGGGTAAATGAAACTTAACTTAATGTTTTGAAATCATTAACATAATTAACCCTTCTAACTTGTTGCAAATATAAATGTGCCAAAACCATTAATCAATAGTTGTTTCTTACCATCATTCTTTTGCAGGATTCTAGAGATAGGATTCGACTTGATTCCATGTGTCAAGCGATGGAAAGACCATGCCGAGCAATGGAAACTCCATATGACCAGTCAGGCCTCTTTTGCACATGTGCTTCATACACTTTGATGGATTATTTCTCCATCATCCGAAGTCTAAATGAGAAACCGTAAGAAGCATCAAATTTAGAACGACGGTCACTTCAACTTGACATTATTTTTGGGATGATCTAGGACTACCCATTTTCTGCACAAGTTGATAACAAATTGCTACATGGGACCATCTTGGTCGTTAAGAAAACTTTTGACTTAAACTACAAGATTGATTTTGGATCACACCTCCCAACATAAATAACTTTTGGTCCTCCAAATTTTTTTATTACAAACATGAGTAAAAATGCATTAGTTTACAAAAAGCATCTAGATCCTAGTTACAAACTAGACTAGGCCTACTAAAAATTTTACAGACACCTTTTTTTTACATAAAGCGTGACATCTATCTAGTTCAAATTTGGAGACTTGCCTTACTCAGCTCCAGGTGCTTTTACTCTATGGATGTTGATGTTCTCTCCTGAGGTAGCATCAAACATTTTTTCGTCGAATGCCCTCACATATTGCAATGTCGGAAAACTCGTTCTCCGTAGTTTGTGATAGATACCTTTTTATTGGACTTTCCTTTACTTTGTTTGGAGGTTGTAGAGTCCTTATCTGACTGCATTAAAATCTTCTCTGGACGCTTCTTTACTTGCAGCACTGAATCATCTATATGTGTTTTAGTCCTTACTACACCCACCTTTTTGTTGAATGACATCTACTTCCAGCATTCTTCTACACAATTTGAATAACTACCACAAAATGTACATGTGTAAAACCTCTTTATAACTTTTGCCATAAATTTTTTACTAGAGTAATCACCTTCTGAATCAATACTTAATTGATTCAGTTGCTTACCTTTTTGGTCCTATAGCTTTTTCAGCAATAGTTTAGATGTAGAGAACAACATCGATTTGCAGTGCGACCACTCTTCCCGCAGTAGTCATATATTGATTGGTCGAAGCCTAAGCCTTCATACTTCGGCCTCTACTGTACTGAAATCGGCTGAAGTTTTCCCTAGTCTTGCTTTCCAAGACCTTGTCCTTCCTGGTAATCGATCTTCTCCATGAGCTTCTTACCCATTCCTCTGTTATGCCTTTCAAATGCCCTAATTTCCTACTCACTGGAAGACTCGTTCTTCTTTAAGTCTTTTCTTGGTGAGGCTAGTGCATAAGAAGTTTCCTTGGAAGGTGAGGAAAAACTTCCAATAGCTTCTTTTGCCGACTAACTTTTTAGAGTCGCAGATAAAGATGAAATATCTCCATCATCCAAATAAAGAGGGCAGACCTCTTTCTTCCCTTTAGTGGATGCATTGTGATCTGATGGACTATTTATCCTTTGACTTTTTTGCAATGCTTCAATCTCTATCTGAATTTTTTCTTGTCCTTCTCCAGAGATTTTACCATTCACTGCAAAGCATCGTTTTTCAAAGCTTTGACCTTTATCTGGAGTTTCTGCTTGTCTTTCTCCAGAGATTCTACCATTCGCCGCAAAGCATTGTTCTCCCACTTGAGCTTATTTGAACTCTTTTCCATTCTTGCACTGGATGAGAACCTGCTCTGATACCAAAATATGATTTGAAATGCGGAAAATTAGATCATTCTCTCAATGTGTGCTAAACTAAAAAAAATGGAACTGGTATGTGATTGATGCACGAGAAAGATTAAACATACATTACACTTTCAAACCATTAATGTAGAAGATGCATAAGCAACAGTTAAAAAGATGTAACTCAGTTTGTTGACGAAGTTCGTCCCTCTTGGACTACGTCTCCAGGTCTGCTTTTAATTGATTGTTCGTTGTATTAGGAATGCGCTGAAATTTTTTCTTACAAAGAGAATCTAATTGAATCATTCCCTTTGACACGGTTGGATCTGTCTAATGAAAATTCTTTGACTCGGCTTTCCGATGACCAGCTTATTATAACAAGCTTACATTAACAAGCTTACCACAACAAGCGTTGAATTGGAAAAATTATGGTTGATTTCTTTACACACAAATTGACCTAAATAATGCACACAGGAACCATTGGATGTTGTGTTACGATGGCTCTTTGAATTCTTTCTATCGCCTATCTCTGCACCCAATTTGGCTTCAAGATGATCAATCTATGCTAAGTGGAGCTTTGAATTCTCTTGAGGAATCTCACACTGAATATGTGATCTTCACAAGTGTGTCTTATGCTTTAAACAATCAAAGCATTTATAGAATGGGGAATGTTATTTTTAGCATAGTTTGTTTTAACAAACTTTGTGTTGGCAAATGATATTTCTTGGCCCTTTATGACAAACCATATGGTAATAAAACATTGGACCACCATTCTAAAATTATCCTAAGATTTGATTACAATGGCGCATTAATGCATATTAAGCAAAACCCTTATCCTAAGTTATGTTTAATGCATAGCGCATTTAGAGTTTAATGTCACTTGATTATTGGACCGTGTTGTTGTTGGAAACAATACTGAGAGGGGGGGTGAATCGGTATTATCTGATAAATAATTTAATTTTCAAAACAGATTTGTATATGCTACTTCAGTTAAGTGAACTAGCGTGTATACGCGACTGTACTTAAGGAAACCAACTTATTGTTATAGACATTTTTGGGCACTGCAACTCCAATCAAATATGTCCATAAACCAAGGGCTCCTAAGTCCCTAAAAGTGTTGTTCCATCCCCTAAAATAATAAGGTCAGCTGATTACATCATCTCCCAGAAGTTCTCCATGAAAAACTACTCAGAACTGGTCAAAACTAGACCATCTCACCTGCTCCATGGTCAAAGTGCACTGCATCCCACCTAAATGCACACGGGAGGTGCAATGCATACTAAAAAGCCCTTCTATGGGGTGCGATGGGCGAAAGTGGACAAATGGTAGAGTTAATTTGCGAGGTGGATGATCATGGAATCTTCTAAAAACTTCTCCTGTGACACTTGCCTCTCTGCATTCGCCCAGGGATGAGTAAGAGATCATCAATCTCCAAGTGGAATAAAGAACTATCAGAGAGATGACACTAATCAAATCTCAGAAGCTAACTCACCTCCCTACAATCATCTATATATGGATCCCTCATCCCAAATATCCAGAGGCTGGAATTTTGTATCTTGTAAGGAAGTGTTGCTGGTTTATTGGTGTAACATCATAATGTTGGGTGATATAAGATTTTCATGAGGTGAAGAAGGGATTTCTTGCTGAGAGGATGACGCTGGGTTAGAACAATTGGTTGTAATCCTCTTTGCTATTCTTGATATTAATAAAGCTATTCAAGTTTTCCTCCACATTCTTGTATGATTGATGATATATTCATTTGTGTGGTCAATATATATCTGGTCCTATATTGTTTATGATAGTAGATCTCTGTTCTTGGATAGTATTATGCTTCTTTGATTCCACAAGTGCTCTTTGAAGTTGGGTAGACGAGGAAGCAAGTGGTAAAGATCTATCAGAAGGGATAGGAATCAAGCAAGGAACCAAGCGCAAGACAAAAGTTGGTCTCCTTTGTTCCCCTCTTATCTACTTCTCATAAAGGAAAATGAAAGTAGTTTTAGTTTGTTTGTTTCTAAGATAGCTATCAGTGTTAGTGGGAATAGCAGCTCTGCATAGACACTAGATTTCCTGATAACAAAATGGCGAATCCATTGGGGAGTGAATAGATTGTTTGTTTGTCTATATTTGTTTGCTTTATAAACTTATAGATGGAGCTTGAAGTCAAGCCAGCTAGCCTTCGAACTGCATTTGCTATGGAAGTGCAAAGTAGATCAATGTTGCTTCAGTCTATCTCCGGGTTTTGTTTATGAACTGAAAAATCGATTTACAAGCTCTCTAATTGCCCTTGTGGTGGCTCTAGTAACCTCCTTAGATCTACCCTTGTGATTTATTCACTGATTATCACTTGCTCGGCCTAAATCCTTGAATTGTGCTGCAAACTGTGATCAAGAACTGGATCAAAAGTCTCGCACTATACCATCGCACCCTCTCTTCAAGGATATCAGTATGCATCACACTTCCCATGTGCTGTAGGTGGGATGCATACTGGAATCCTTGTGTAATAGGTGCGCTGATAAAAAAAAGCTAATTTTAACTCCAAACTTTGGTTTTTCTTCACTCTTTTCAGCTCTATTCAGGAGTTTTGTTGTCTGTAGTCAGTATACCTCTGTTGGAAACCCCCTTCCTTGCCATTATTCCGCCTCCATTGTGCAAAGAACAGTAAATGTTTTTTATGTATTGTGAGCCATTTTCAGTTCTCTTTTACAATGAAGTAGCATAATTGAACTGTTGTTTCTTGATTTGGAAGTGTCGCAAGTGTCGTTTTAAGTCATAGAAGAGAATCTGATTGTTCTTGATAGTCGATTAAACTGTTACTCTTGTATTTGATTTGAATTAGTAGTTTTTCAAGTGTCGAAAGCAAGTTGACAATTCCAAATTGCAAAGTGTTGACATTGTCTTCATTTTGTCTTGAAAAGAAGCTTGTTAGTAATGTCGCTTTGAAAAATAATTCAGATTTGTGCTTAGCTTTCTTTTTATCATTCACACATTAAGAAGGCTGAAAACAAATACATGCATGTGCATTTGCATTTAGACTGTTTGTTGGTTTGATTTAGGACAGTGCATATAGTGTGTGCTCTCTGCTCTATGTTGAAAGAATATCATCTCTCTTTCTTTAGTAGCTAGGATTTTCATTGCAAAAATAAGATTAAACGATTGTTTATCATCTTAGATTGCATTTTAGGAATTGTTTATCTACATCACGCGGTGAACCTGAAAGGCAAATTTCTTAAACAAGATCAACTGTAAAATAAATTTAATGAATCTAAAAACGCTTTGGAACCTAACGCACAACATTTAGAAGTCTAGGCTAGAGACGTATTCCAGCGTCGTAAAGCCTGGTAACTATTGCTTTCATTGCTGGTTGGGTGATTCCTCCACTTTGAGATGAAAAGTGCCAGTACGGAATTGTGCTCCCACATACCATCGAGTATATATTGGGAGACCACAATAGACTATATCCTTTATCCATAGGAAGCTGTGTCTGCTGCCCTATCGATCGTAATGCACTGAACACAGCATTCGGGAAGATTGACTACCATACCGTAAAAAGTATTCTGCAATTTTGCAATTGGTTGGTAATCCCTCTGTCTAGATTTCCAGAGTAGTCTCTTTCGTTCCTTTTCAGACTCCTTAAAGGAAAAGGTCCATCTGAGCACTTGTCACTTCAAGCTCATTAAAAATCGAAGGCAACTAGAGTCATATTTTGTTTCTTCTCAACTCTTAAAAATTGAAAAAACAAGTTGTGTCAAAGCGTCTAAAATTTATTTTAATCGGAATAAATATCACCTTTCCTACGTTGGTCTTAGGTTGAGAAAAAAGGAGTCCACCAACCAAGGAGTTCTCCTTGGGGGAAATCCTAGTCCTTTCTCCTCTTGGGGAGATGTTGGTGCACCTCATATGGCCACATTGTCGCTTCCAGGATTGACAATCGGCCTGCCCATATGGTTCTTCTCGACCTCTGTCGTTTAGAACACCATGATTCCTGAACAATCTAGTAAGCAACTATATGATACCAAAGCTACCCCCAAACCTTCTACTTCGTCTGATTCTCCCTCTCCTCCTTCCTCTTCGCTTGATGAAGCTGGTAAAGCTGAAAGTCAAGTAAATAAGAAGAAAAAGGAGAAGAAGAAGAAAGAGAAGAAGAAGAAGGAGCCAAAGATGGCAGGGGGCAACCAGGCATCATCTAGTGAAAATCCACACACTGCACTGTCGAAGCCTAAATCTCCATGTGTCATTTGCAAAGGAGATCACTATCACCAAGATTGTCCCTGCATCCCTCGAATCTTAAGGGACTGGTCTCCTCATTTGCACAATCCGGTGTCAACAACCTCTGACGATTATGTTGAAAGTACACCGTCAACTAGTGAAAGCGAAATGTCGGGACAGAAAATGAAAAGTAAATTCCCTTGTAAACTATGTGAAGGTGATCACGCCATCCACCGTTGTCCCTTCCTTGATGAGGCTAAAAGAGTTTTGGACGACCGTCTGGTTTCACTGTTACGGCTTCCTCCTGGATATAAGAAACTCTTGCCAAGTCCATCGCTAGTTGAAAATCCAACTGACACGCCATTGTGGTCGGTTGAAGTGTCTATCATTGAAGATAAACCATCTAAATTCACACCAGATGAAAGTCAAAAGGTCGAGGCGGCAGTTGACCCGGTATTGCCTTTAGAAGGTCCATCTTCAGATGATACAGTCACCGGAGAGAACGAGAACGACACCGTTCAAATTCTCTTCATAAACACAGACTCCGATGAACATGGGGGCAGTCTACCCGTTCCTTTACCACAGGAAGGAAGTTCGTCAGAGTCATATCCGGCCGTCTATTCGGTCCCACCTCCAAGCAACCTAGTTGTTTCCTTCGATTTGAATCTACTAGGCAGACCCCATTTAGCGGCTAGTGTACCATTTCGAATCATTGCTCAAACATACAGAATGGTCATGGTCGGTACCATCATAGATGAAGGGGCTTCTATGAGTATCCTTTCCTCAACTGCTTGGAAAGTGCTTGGTTTGCCATCGCTTTTGCCTAAAATGAGAAATCTAACAAGCTTTGACAAAGGAACCAGTCAATCGTTAGGGATCCTTCCCAATGTGCCGATAACATTGAGAAGGAAAACCATTCACATGAATGTAATGGTAGTCCAAGGACCCCTGGATTATAATCTACTCCTTGGACATGACTATATTTATTGCATGGGAGCCATTGTCTCCTCGCTCTTTAGAGTAATGTGTTTTCCGCATGAAGGAAGAGTGGTCAAGCTCATAGACCAACTTTCATTCCCCGGTTCACACATAGAAAATAGTCAAATACCATCCCTGAATGGTCTTTTCACGCAAGGAATGTCTCATCAATCCCCAGTCCGTCCACCTGATGAGCATGAGTGATTTGGGAGGACATGACTGAAACCCAGGGGGCATGCACCCTGGTCTGTTTTGGCGTTAAAAACTTGGGTATAGGGTAGGTTTCCGTGAAGGATATATGACTGGTCTATGAGATTAGACTGGAATAAGATTCCTCCGTTAAAGTTATGTGAGTGGAGGCAAGTTGCGCCGCTCACCTTTGTCTATTTCGGTAGACATCGCCGAGGAAGTGTTTTGTCTGCAGTGCAGATAGAACAATCTTTGATAACCTGAAAATTTTTCGCTATACCTGGGGGCATGCAAACCTTTTGGTGTGCAAGCGAAGAGCGACCATTTATTTTTTAAATTTCTAGGTCCTCTAACCCTTTAAACTTGTAGGATTGGTCATTTCCTAACTTGCATAAAGAAAGGATGCGGGGAAAAGCTTTGTAAGGTGCAAGCTCCATAAAAAATGGAATCTTAGATGAGACATCCTTATTATACGACTGGAACGAGCAGTTTTTGTAGAAATTTTGAATAATATGACACATATTCACAGAGATTATCCTGATTATACACTTATAAGCGGAACATGCATAATACATAATCTCCTCTACGTTGATCATCAATTTACAGAAGCAGAAACATTCACAGGCACACATAGAAGCATCAATCAAACTCATTAACACAGTATGTATCCCGGGGAAAGCATCTCGCTAAAAACCCCACACTATCTGTATATTATATTGATTGAATCATGTAACAATACATAGTACAATACTCATCCCAAGTACTCAGTACTATCTCCTCATGCTACACACAATACAGCTCAGATTTGATCTCCAAATCTCCCCCGCTGCTTGCCTGCCTCCACTGCTCAATACCTACTCAAGAACTGATGAGAATGGCTTCCCAAACTCGTATTTCACCTCAAAATAATCACTCACACTTTGTTGGATGTGAGCAAAGGCTACAATACTGGGCAAATACGTGAGCAAACTCATTGGCATACTCAATCCCTTGATTGTGCAAGATCTGGTGCACAACTATAGTCACAAATGATAGCAATCTGATTCTCTACCACCTGTCCCTATTGAACTGAACATGCACTGACATGCAACTGAGTTAACTGATGTATTCTATAGTTGCATTATGAGTTAATAACTTGTGAATTAATTAATAACTAATTCACCCAACTCATCTCTAGTCTATTGATCAGTTAGACTAAATACAACTAGTTTAACAAAGCTAAACTGAACACAACTCCATCAACTGCACAATCAACTCCACCAAACTCAACTGATTGAGTTCTAACTGAAGTCATGCATGCAAATATTAGTCATCAAGGTAACCATGTATTTCCCTCTGGGATCTGCATGTACCACATCCGTAGATCATCCTGAAGTGCTCCAAGAGAATAAGATCAAGTTTATAGTCCAAATATTATTATGAGACAATAATATTTGACTTTTCTATTTTTGATAGCCAGTCTAAAAATAGACTTTGATCACTCACACTGTGATCACTCACACTTTCATCAAAAATAGAAGTCCATCTATTTTTCCCAACTTGACCAATCATCCATAAACAACAACCTGCAATCCAAAGACATGATCCATATGTCTAAAAATAGAATTGTGCCAAAAATAGCCTGCGGGCCCACTTAGTGAAGGCGACTCTTTTCACTAAGCTCCATCATCTTGTTGCACTCTCAACAAGCATTTCTTGTTGCACACTTTTCAACAATTTTAACGCGGAATTCAAGCTCGTTAAAAAATAAACATAAGCAATGAGCAAATGTTCCCCCAGAGTTTAAGCTCATTAAAAAATGAACCATTCTCTGGTAAATAACCATTGTGAATGCATTATCATCAGCTTTTTAGCCTTGGTCGTGTTCTCATCATCACCTCCACTTTGTTTTAGCCGATCATTCACCTCCATTTGATTGTTTACCCCTTTTGAGGATCAGCTGCGAAGAGTGATCTTGTTAGCCATCCTGGTGACATTGCCATGACTGGAAAATTCCAAACCTTACCTGGAATCAACTGCTACCCGATATTATCACTCATTCCTCAAAAAATGAGTCTCCTTTAAGCTCTTTTCAACTGACTCATAAAATATGAAAAGATTGCCGAGAAATTGGCCTCTCCAGCTCGTTAAAGTGACCAGAAGTGATATCCCTCTAGATTTTAATCTTTTTGGACCTGAGGGATTATTACACAAAAAGATTGAGCGCTTGTTTTGTTCAGCTCGTTAAAATTACCGAAAATTCATCCCTTTTGTATTATTTTATACTTTTTCGGACTTAAGGGATTATATGACGAAAAAGGATTGTTGGAATTTTCTTTACGTCCCTTTCAGACTCTCTAAAATTGAAAAGGACCGAGTTATCTTTATCGTTAAACTCGTTAAAACCAAATAGCGACAAACTTGT
Organism: Pinus tabuliformis; assembly: GCA_031772625.1. Taxonomy (NCBI): domain Eukaryota; kingdom Viridiplantae; phylum Streptophyta; class Pinopsida; order Pinales; family Pinaceae; genus Pinus; species Pinus tabuliformis. The sequence goes on along the minus strand of CM062817.1, from coordinate 589,610,498 downwards.
TCATACAGACAAGAACGAGTTTCACTATCTCTAGGCTCATTATAACATAGCGATGGGTTTGTTCGAAGGGAAAATTATAGAACAAGCATATGTTATCCTCCTCAAGCTTGACAAAAATAAAGAGGTACTGGTCAGCAATGACTGGGGAAAATAGGGAAGAAAACTTGAAGAAACTTTATTGGTAGCAAGTCGCTCTTGAACATGACACTTTCACTCCGCATCCGAGTCGGGTTGGGTTGTTCCGTTCACTGGTCATATCACCATTGGTCCATCACACCATCCACATTTGGGGTTAACGCTACCAATCTATCATGTCAGTGTCACCGATATGTTCAAGAGAAGTCGCTCAGAGAATTCACCTGTGTCTCATCCACTGCAATACATTCACGCTCCATTCTTTCATGACCACCACCTTGAACCTTATATCATCAGATCGTTTTCACCTCCATTAAAATCATTTTCTCCATCCTGTGTCATAGATGTGGGATTTATTAAGGCCCTCCTATGATGGATCGCTTCTTGTCGACATCAGCTCATTATCCAGGAAGTCGATCTAGGAACAAACCTTTCAGTACTTTGAAGCTTGCATGCCTCAATGGCAAGTTTCTCACTTCCGGCAATAGGTTTACATCAATGGCCTTCGACCGAAAGATTTTGCATGGTGTTCAATGCCAAGTCCCTTATTCACACCATGTGAATTGTACTGTAGTACCTTGAGGGTCATCATCATTATCGGTGATTCCTCTCGCGCCTGTTAACAGCTTACATCACTGGTTGGTAATCATGCGATGTCTTTCCATGTTCGACTCCAGAACATCTCTCACATGGATCGACTTGTACTTTGAGTGAAGATCGAATGAGATTGAAGACCCTGGATCTAGTTTCATCCATCCAGGCTGCGATATATATTCAGGAAAATAAATACATCAAATCTACATCATTGCTGCACAAATAATCATCCAATCAAAGGGATGATGGCTCTACCAGAATCATCAGTCTGCACTCAGATGATTGTCTGTCTTATGTACATGAAAATGAATTTATAAAGTTGAGCATGGGAATGCCCGCCTCAGCTAGATCATGAAAAATATTATGAAGATAATGTATTGTATTCTATCTTATTACAGGTCGCCTTCCAGCTCGAAAAAACTTCGGATCCTCATGATAAAGCATTTCACTCGACATCAAGATTAACGACCTCATGCTTTAGGGGGCAACTGTTATAGACATTTTTGGGCATTGCAACCCCAATAAAATATGTCCATAAACCGAGGGCTCCTAAGTCCCTAAAAGTGTTGTTCCATCCCCTAAAAGAACAAGGTCAGCTGATTACATCATCTCCCAGAAGTTCTCCATGAAAAACTACTCGAACTGGTCAAAACTGGACCATCTCACCTGCTCCATGGTCAAAATGCGCTGCATCCCACCTAAATGCACACGGGAGGTGCGTTGTATACTAAAAATCCCTTCTACGGGGTGCGATGGGCGAGAGTGGACAAATGGCAGAGTCAATTTGCGAGGTGGATGATCATGGAATCTTCTAGAAACTTCTACTGTGACACTTGCCTCTCTGCATTCGCCCAGGGATGAGTAAGAGATCATCAATCTCCAAGTGGAATCAAGAACTATCAGAGAGAGGACACTAATCAAACCTTAAAAGTTGACTCACCTCCCTACAATCATCTATATATGGATCCCTCATCCCAGAGATCCAGAGGCTGGAATTTTGTATCTTGTAAGGAAGTGCTGCTAGTTTCTTGGTGTAACATCATAGTGTTGGGTGATCTAAGCTTTTCATGAGGTGAAGAAGGGCTTTCTTGCTGAGAGGATGACACCGGGTCAGAACAATTTGTTGTAATACTCTTTGCTATTCTTGATATTAATAAAGCTATTCAATTTTTCCTCCACATTCTTGTATGATTGATGATATATGCATTTGTGTGGTCAATATATATCTGGTCCTATATTGTTTATGATAGTAGATCTCTGTTCTTGGATAGTATTATGCTGCTTTGATTCCATAGGTTCTCTTAAGCTAGGTAGACGAGGAAGCGAGTGGTAAAGATCTATTAGAAGGGAGAGGAATCAAGCAAGGAACCAAGCGCAAGACAGAGGTTGGTCTCCTTTGTTCCCCTCTTATTTACTTCTCATAAAGGAAAACGAAAGTAGTTTTAGTTTGTTTGTTTCTAAGATAGCTACCAGTCTTAGTGGGACTAGCAGCTCTACATAGACACTAGATTTCCCGATAACACTTATATGTAGAGATATTTTGATTTACCCAATATATCATGCATTGAACTTTAACTAGTATATCAGGAATTCATTAGATATTGTAGTAGAAGCAGAACAAAGCATCACACATAAGAAACACACATGAACACCAAGATATAAGGTGGAAACCCAATGTGGGTGAAAACCACCTGTTGCTGTCATCTCTATATTCTTTTAGTAATAAGAAAATCTATTTACAATTTTTGTACTTGTGCAAACTTATACCAGTATGCAGGCTTCTACATGCAAAAGGTTACAACCTTCTCTCGTTCTCTAGCTTCTCTCGGAAGGGAGCTACAACCCCCTAGCTCTTGTACTAGCCGATATGTTTACTAGTACGTAAGTGCCGACCTATAGAAGGCTATGACCTTCTATTTTCTTCTAGAGACCATGTTTCATAAATTTTTCAGACTAGATCTGTTAGCCGCCTATTGCAATAGGTTTCATATTTCATGATTGACTGTTTTACATGCCAAATATGTCATCTTTTCATGCTGCAAGGTTCCATATTTCCAAGAAGTTCCATTTTGAAGAATCATACCATTTTTGAAGAGTTTTACAGATAAGGGAAAGCCAAATAGCTTAATCTTGGCTTCCCTAGGTTTAAATTACTTGTTTTAGAAAATAGAGAATGAATATCTGTCCAAACAGCTTAAGCTTTTGCAGATCAGTAGCTAGGTAGAGAAATGAAGGAGCCCAACTACTTAATCTGGGCCCTTGGAAGATATAAGGGTACATTTAGATAGGAGGGCAGTTAAAAGAAAAGAAGACAATCAGGGTCTGCAAGTCCAAGTGCACCCATGCAAAAAGAAGAAAAAATGCTAGGTAAGTAGGCTGGGTAAGTAGTTTCGTGGTTGCAGAATCAAGCTATGTGATCCATTTCATGTTTTCAAGTGTTATATCTATTCATATCACAATTATGAGGTAGTTTTTCATTTGGAGGAGCTCAAACGAGGCATGTCTAACTCCCCCTTCTTCTTATTCCCCAAATCACTCACTAACATCCCCTTGAGGACCTTGGGATCTGCCCAACCAGTCCTGTTATCACTTCACTTTTGTAAAATACTAAGTCAAGCTTTGACTTTCTTCAGTGAAAAGAAGCCACATTTCTTGTGTAAAAATCATTTCTCAGTAGTCTATTCACTTCCTATGTCTAAGTTTCAGTTCACAAACTTAGCCTCTCCCCTACACTTCACCTCACAAATTCATATTAACTCCTAACTCTATTATCTAGCTCCCTAGATCATTTCCTTATCCCCTATTATACAAAAACTATATAAAATTCCAAAAATAATACATATCCCACCTTATAGCATTATAGCTATGTATATATGGTTTTGGGAAATGACAGTCCACCTGGGGCTACTATTAACCCATCCAAGTCCTAACCCGAGGATTAACTTAACATTTGGTTAAATTAATAACCTCTTTCCTCACCCCTTTACCCATAACATTTCATCAGTTTTACCCTCTCGCGCTCATCGTTTGAAGTGTAGTGTTAAAAATGTTTGAATAAACATTAAACACCACCAGCGCATAACCCACAACCCAAAGGTTTGAACCCCCGCCATGTAAACAAATATTAATTTAATATTCGGGCGGGCCCCCGCACATAAACCTGCTGCCAGCTCCGCACTCCGTCAGCCCTCCGATCCGCCCGCCCAGATCTGATGGCTCTCGGCGATTTCAGAGCCGCCCCGACGTCCGACCATTAGCCTCCGATTGCACGACGGTTTCTCCATCGTACAAAGGATGCATGTCCGCCCTTTATTGCATTAGAGCTCCTCTGACAATTACCGCTCTCGTACAGAAGGCGGTTCGATAAAACCACAAACTGCCTTCTGTCTCTCCGCCCCTAACGTCAGTGCCACGTCAGCGCTACGTCACCTCTGTGTCGAGCCCCCATTGCTACGTGTCATTGCCACCGCATCTGCCTCTTTCCCTACCCCACCACCGTGTCCTGTGCCACGTCACCCTGTCGTACTGCCACGTCACCCTGCCACGTCACTGCTGTACTGGGACCCACCGCTGACGTCATCACAAAAAAAGGCACGAAAGGCGAAAATCGCAGCGAAGGATGATCGGAATGAAAAACTGAGGCAGTTTTAAGAAAAAATGATCAAAATGGAAGGCTGCCTATTGCTCGGTTACCTGCAAAACCCAAAAATTCGCAATTTGACAGGATTTTTTTATAAAAGTTCATATTTAATCAGCCAGCACCGATAGCATTCTAGGGGCCACGAAAAACATTTGCAGCAGCTATTTTTTCCTTGGGAGGGCAGAAAGGGGGCGATTTGACAGTTTCAAGCATATTAAGGGAGAGAAAGTGGCCCGAATCAACAATGAAAGAGTATCAGAGGAAAGATGAAACCTAGATTAAATTGAAGAGTATCAGTGAAGCGAAAAAGAGTATCAGATCGGCAATACCAAAGCAGGTGAACATTAAAGGCCCCCAAGCAAAGTCAAAGAAAGCGGTGGAGCCATTTAAAGCTCTCAGATCACAGTTAATGCACATCAAAGCCACTCAAGAGCAGGGGATCAAAGCCCAAAGCACAGTTATGGCTAAATGAACAGCATAGAGCCATAAGGACACCATATTAACTCACTTTGATACAACTGCCTCCAGCGCAGCTCAAAGATATTTTCTTGTATTAATTTCAAGACATGATTAGGTTAAAAAACTCATTTCCCTCAGACCTGTTTAAGGTCTGCTGTAATAGATATTTTTAGATATTTTCCCTATATAAACCACCCTAATTCATTGTTTAAAGGGTTGGTTGGTTGATAATCCTCATTCTGGACTTGTGCTGTATTTTTTAGAAGCTCTGTAATCAAAGACTGCTGGAATGCTTTGGATGAAGAACTGACTATTGCATTATTTAATGGCCAAAGAGTGACTGTGGAATTCCTGTGCTACTACATGGCTCAATAAGTGTTTTCCTATCTCTATTTACAGTTTACATATGTTTATGCACCATTGTGTTACCATCTAAATGGAAAGAAAAAAGAATAGCTTAGGTTTTGCTTGACTGCACCCTATGCTCAGTTCTTGTTATTTCTATATGTTTTCTTCAGAAATGGTTATGAATATGCATACTTAAATGATCATGTTTACCCTGTTTCTTTCACATATGACTGTTATTTAGGAATTCTTGATTGCTCCTAGAGAAACTATCATTCACCTTCCCTCTCTGTTAGCTAATGAAAGATTCTTAGTTGCCTTTCATCTCTGACCTTCATACCGTCTTTATTCCAGCCTGATATTGTTCTATGTGTAGCTATCCTGCTCTATATTCCTCTTGTGACCAAGAAAACGCAAAAGCAAGCCGTAATCCATGACTCCATGCCCAATGGTTTGAAATTCTCACTCTTTGCATCCCAACTCTGCTTGAAAACATCTCCTTCCCACCAAAATCAAAACAAAACCCATGTACACCATAACTAGCCTAAAATCAACCCAAAACAAAGTTAAAATTTTAAAGAGAGATCCCTCTCTAACTGCAGGTAGGCTAGGACCCACAACCCAAAGATTGGTTTGTGGTTACCTCGGCCGTATCCCTTAAGGATCCAAGGGACAACCTGAGTGATAACATCATTAGCGACTCAACTAGGGAACTTATTCAGAAAATTCCAAAAAACAAGTTAGAATCTGGCTCCCAAGAAGAAAACACATAATACTAGGTCAAATCCAGACCCAAATCCACCAGCTTTTTTTGAAAATCCCAATTTAATCTCTAGAAACCTTAGCAAACAAAAGCAAGAAGAGGTTGTTGATTCTAGTCCTGAAACAGTTAAGCCTAGCTGTTTTCCAACCCCTGTTAAAGTTTTGTTTCGTTCAACCCCTACTTCCCCTTGTTCATCATCCACCTCTCCAAGCACCTTTTCCACACTTCCATTCATTGCGCATACTACCACTACCACCACTGTTATTACAGCTCTTCCATCTATTCCAGTTGTTCCACTTATCCCTGTAAATATGGCTAACAGATATGCACCCTTACAGTTACCTGCAAATCCAGAGGCTATGCCTCAGGACTACCAAACCAAAATCACATACTTTGATGCTACTAGATCTGGCATAGCCCTGCAACATACCAAGAAAATGCAGGACTATTTTGAGAGTTATGAAATAGATGATGATAGTGTAAGAATGAAGATTTTTGTCCAAAGTTTAACAAGAGATGTAAGGCCCTGGTTTAGAGCACTTGCTGCCAATTCCATAGCTGACCCAGAGGCCCTTTACCAAACATTTCTTAACAGTTGGGAGAAGAAGAAGGACCCTCTGCACATATTATCCGAGTATGACACTATCAAAAGAGGCCCTCAAGAAGCTGCCTTAGACTATTGTGCCAGGTTTAACAATGTTTACAACACTATTCCACAAAACCTGAGACCTCCACCTGATCTTTCTTTATACAAATTCCTTGATGGAATTGATTCAGACATGGCTTATCAGTTAAGGGAAAGAGCACCTCAAACCTTAGTAGACATGCAGAATGTAGCTGTTAGTGTGGATGCAAATCTGATTGCCAAGCGAAATAGAGCAAGAGCTGAGAGAAGAACCACTTTCAAAGATGAACCTTCAGACTTTGAGCAAAAATTGGACACAATCATCAAAGGTATGGACAACTTTGAAAATAGAATGGGAACTATTGAAATAAAAGCCTCATGGGAAGGACAACAAAACAATCCTATCAAAAATCCAAACTTTAGAAAAAACTAGAACCCAAACGTTGGAAGGGCAAGTCCTGACCAGGATATAAGACCTCCTTTTCATGAAAACTATGCTGAAGCATCCACATCTAGTGAGCAGATAGAGGACACTCACATAAACTTGATGGGTTTGAAAAGTGAACAACAAGTATTTCTAACCCAAGAATACCAAGATGACCATGATATAAATCAATTTCAGACCGAGTCTGGAGAGTCATTTGACTTCAAACAAGGCTATGATTCAGCTGTCTACGGAGTCCATAAACAATACAAATTGAGAAAAAGAGCCATTGATGTGTTTGACCCCATCAAGCCAAAGGATGCCAAGCTAGCTAAGAAAGTAAAGGACAAGGCCGCTATCACAGAACCTGCTGATAAAACAGACCCAACATTAAAAGAAGTGACCGTAGAGGATGTATCTGACATGCAACCCTCTAATAACCAGCCTTTTGTATCCTTTCCCTGAAAAGACAACATAAATAGCACTCCTCAGGGCCTTCCCAAAACAGAACAATCTCAAGAAATCACTGATAACCAAGAGAAGATCACTGAAGATACAATTGAAAAGGGAAAATCTGCCAGTCATAATACTAAAACACAGTCAGAAAAACCTTTTGATTTAGAAGCAGAAATTGGTATATTAAAGATATCTATTCCGCTCTCTGAGCTTGCCAAACATGATGTGTACAAACAGCAAATCAAAAGATCACTGCAAATGCCAGAGAACAGGGATGATGTTAATGTCTTAGATAATCAACCTGAATTATTTTTTGGTCCTGAAGTCAATGGTAAATCAGGACATGGAGCTGTTCTACCCTTTTATGTCAGTTTGCACATTCATGATAAAGTGTTGCACAATGCTGTGTTTGATTCAGGTGCTTCACACAATCTAATGCCCAAAGCTGTAATGGAGAAGCTAAACCTTGATGTCACTAGACCCTACAAAGACTTATTCTCATTTGATTCTAGTCAGGTCAAGTGTTTAGGCTTAATCAAAGACCTTTGTGTGTCTTTAGTCCAATTTCCCAAAAAAACGATCCTAATGGACGTGGTGGTTGCTGACATTCCACCAAAGTATGGCATGCTCTTATCAAGATCTTGGGGAGCAAAACTCTGAGGATCTCTCCAATTAGACCTCTCCTATGCCACTATTTTAGTCTTTGGGCAACCAAAGAGACTGTATAGAGAAACACTGATGAAGTATGTGGTAAGTAGTGAGGAAAAACCCCAAAACTTTCCCATTTACTCAGTCCATTCTAATATGGATTCCTTTATATTGTTCAATGATGATAACTACCCTCCCACTGATGAGAAGCCTTTGCCTTTAGAACAAAACACATGCATCAATAAAGAGTCGGTTGCCCACACCTGTGAAACTGTTAAAACAATTAATGCTACCAGCATACAAGAAGAACCACATGAAGCACAAAACCTAGGTCCGCCCAATCCTAAAATGACCGAAACTCTTAATACTAACCACAAGCAAGAAATCACATGGTATTTAGAGTTTGATGGTTCTGTTAATAAGCTAGGAGCAGGGGCAGGAATATGGATTCACAATACACATAACAGCCACGCAGAGGGTCATGCTTACAGACTAAACTTTAAATTTACCAATAGCATGGCAGAGTATGAGGCTCTCTTTTTAGGCCTTAAACTGCTCAAAGCTCTAGGAGCTGCAAAAGTGTCCATTCTAGGTGACTCCGATTTGATCATTCAACAGATGAAAGGTAGCTTTGTTACTAATGACAATAGGCTAAGAGCTTATAGGTCTGCTGCCACAGAAATACTCAATTCCTTCACCGAATCCAAGCTTGCTAAGATTGCTAGAAGCCATAACATGCATGCTCATAGTCTAGCTACTTTTGCTAGCACTTGCAAGCTACCCTTTGAGCCTAGTTACCACTTTACTGCTGAGATAAGGCACAAACCTACTATCTCTAACAATATCAAAGATTGGCAAGTGTTTGAGGATGATGCTCAAATCAACAATTTTCTTACCTTACATCAAGAATTCTCAAGCTCGAACATTGATGAAGATGCCATGGATGACCCACAACAACAAATGAGCCAAAATGAGCAAACTATAACAGCTGAAGCAGAGGCCGAAGTGATTGATTTAAAAGACAATTTTCTACCTGTTGGCCTCACTCCATTAGAAGACATATTTGATTCAAACGATGTCCCCAAAGCCAAACATGCAGCCCTTAGACGCTGCTGTGGAAGACTGTAATATTGGGACAGCAGAGAAGCCCAAAATGATTAAATTGTCCAAGTCTTTTCCTCCCGATCAAAAACCAAAATATGTTGATTTATTTAAAGAGTTTCAAGATGTATTTTCCTGGAGTTATGAGGACCTTAAGTCCTATGACACCTCCGTTATTCAACATACCATTCCCTTAAAGCCAAATCAAAAGCCCTTCAAATAGAAACTAAGGAGAATCAATCCTGTGCTTCTCCCTTTGATTGAGAAAGAAGTGAAAAGAATGTTTGAGGCTGGTATCATAGCACACATTAGATTTTCAGAATGGGTATCCAATCTTGTTCCCAGAAGGAAGAAAACAGGGGAGATTAGACTATGTGTGGACTTAAGAAATATGAACCAAGTCTCCCTTAAAGATTACTACCCACTGCCAAAAATGGACCATATTCTACAAAGGGTAGTGGGGTCTTCAAGAATTCCTTTGCTAGATGGCTTTTCAGGTTTTAATCAAATACTTGTTCACCCGGATGTCCAAGACAAGACAACCTTTACAACACTGTGGGGAACATTTAAGTATGTGAAGATGCCTTTCGGACTAAAGAATGCAGGTGCTACCTTTCAAAGGGACATGGACATTGCATTTGCCAAAGAAATCCATGATTTCCTAGTGGTTTACCTTGATGACCTTACTCCTTTCTCAAAATCTGATCAAGAGCACCTAAAACATTTGAGACAAGTGTTCCTAACCTGTAGGAAATATGGCATTTCCTTAAATCCTAAGAAATCTCTCTTCGGCCTAGAAGAAGGCAAATTGCTAGGCCATATCGTTTCAAAAGAAGGGATTAGAATTGATCCTGAAAGAATTCAAGCCATCCTTCAAATCCCTTATCCAAGAAATATCAAAGAGTTGCAAGCATTCCTAGGAAAGATCAATTTCCTAAGGAGATTTATCCCAAACTTGGCTGAGCTGATAAGAATGCTAAACAAAATGTTAAAGAAGGATTCCAAGGTAAAATGGACTTTAGAGGCCAAGCAAGCTTTTGAGGGCATAAAATCTGCCTTAACCCAAGCCCCAGTCCTCACAAGTCCTCAATTTGATAAGGATTTCATCATTTTTTCATTTGCATCTAAACACACCATTGCTGTTGTCCTTTTGCAGAAAGATGATCAGGGAAATGAAAATCCAATTGCATTTTTCAGCCAAGCCCTTAGAGATGCACCCTTGAAGTACCAAATCATGGAGAAGCAAGCATATGCCCTTGTTAAAGCAATCAAAGATTTCAGAATTTACATTTTATATTCGCATGTGATTGCTTATGTACCAAATGCTGTTGTAAAAGACATATTAACTCAGGAGGGCATAGAAGGCAAAAGAGGAAAATGGATTGCCAATATCCTTGAGTATGACATTGAGATAAAACCCACCAAGCTGATAAAGGGACAAGGTTTAGCCAAGCTGATGTCCGAAACCAATTTTCAAGCCTTAGACATTAATCAACTAGACAATGAACAGGAGCTGGCGACTCCACAGATCAGTCAAGCTTTTTTACAATCCCCATGGTATGCTGATATATGTTTTATATTGTTAAACCTGTGTGCTCCTCCAGGGTTGTCCAAAACCAAAAAGGTATTTTTAAAGATGAAAGCATCAAAATTTTGTGTCTTAGATAGTGCCTGTTTTGGAAAAATCATGAAGGAATATTGCTGAATTGTCTAACTATGAATGAAACTGACAGTGTCATGAAAGAATTCCATGCAGGGGACTGTGGAGGGCACTTATATTGGAAGTCCACTGCTAATAAGATACTAAGGGCTGGTTTCTATTGGCCCTCTTGTTTGCTGATGTGAGAAAGTTTGCTGTTTCATGCCACAAATGCCAAATCTTTGAAGGCAAAAGAAAGCTTCTGTGATCCGGATTTAAACAGGAACGCAACAAATTACAGAGATAACCATATACACAAAGATGCAGCAGAAATAATACTTCATTTCATTAATGGAAAGTTCTGAAATATGCTTACAACCAGAAATGGAAATAAACCAGCTAGGGCGATGGTAGCTTATCTCTGAGAAGAGATGTGGTGGCTACATGCCTCTGAACTGTGTTACAATGAGGCTCGAAGGCCTATTTATTGTTGAGAAACAATGGAAAACCCTTAACATTCCAAAACCTAACCCTAGGAGATGAAACGCCAAACTGTGGGCCCCGTTTGGGGGTAAATTGGTACATCAACTTCCCGGGGTCGTAACTTTGGCATATGATCTCCGTTTGACGCGTACAATAGCTCGTTAGAAAGATCTATCCGAGTACTACCACTTTGGGAGGCAACATGGGTCCATGGACCCATGTTGCCCAAGATTCCCAAAAAAACGTCGTTTAGGGCCTCAAAACGGCTCCGGAAGTTCAGGACCCGAAAAACTGCTAAAAATAGTAAACTGTGCTACAATTAAGGAAACTGAAAATGCTGAGAAAGACAATGGTGGGGGTCCAGGTGGACTTGGCAGGTGGCCACCAATATCCACCTGGATCATTCCTCCCCCCTTAGGAAGCAATGGTCCCCATTGCGTTGAGCGCCTCCATGAGATGAGGAAACTTCTGCTGAACTTGTTCCCTGGTGAGCCACTTGCCCTGCTGAAGGAGTTGGCCTGCCTTGACAACTCGATACAGTTGGATATTCTGTTGGCGAGTGTTCTTGATCTGTGTGTCCATGATCCGATCAGTTGTAGCTTGTTCCATGCAATCTGGATTTAACTCTGTGGGTTTGAGCTGTTCTGCAATGTCGGATGTGTCTAGCAATGGTGGAAAGTATGGCCGAAGGCGGTCCACATTGAACACTGGGTGCAGGCCAAGGAATGGGGGAATGCTGAGCTCAAATGCATTGTCTCCCATCGCCTTAGTAATGGTGTAAGGACCATATCGGAGTGGTCTCAATTTCCGATAGGCTCCAGTAAGGCGTTCCTTTTGCAAATGCAACCAAACTTTGTCGCCCACCTGAAACTTGTGTGGCACCCGGTGTTGATCATGTCGCTGCTTGTACTTGGCATTTGATTTCTCAAGAATGTCATGGACCTGCTGGCGAATATGTTGGATGCGCTCAATGAAGCTGGTGGCCTTATCTGTTTCGGACTGGACATGAACTGAATTCATGTGAGTAGCTGCAAGGGGCATGGCCACATCAATGGGGCATAGTGGCTGGAATCCCAAACCCACCTGAAAAGGGCTATGGCCAGTGGAGCTGTGAAGAGCTCGGTTGTAGCTGTGTTGAACATAGGGGAGGCTCTCGTCCCATGTGCGTGGATGCTTTGAGTTATACATGCACAAAATGTGCACAATCATCCTGTTGACAACCTCTGTCTGGCCATCAGTTTGAGGATGGAAGGCTGTGGACTTCGTGAGTTTGGTGTCCAGCATTGACCAGAGACTGGACCAAAAGGTGCTGAGAAACCGACTGTCCCGATCTGAGATGATAGACTGTGGGATCCCAAAGTGCACCCACACTCGCTCAAAGAAGAGTTTAGCAGTGGCTTCTGCTGTGATATTCTTCTTGCAGGCCATCATAATGGCCATCTTCGAGAACCTGTCGACGACCACAAAAACACAGTCATTTCCATGCTTAGTGGAAGGAAGGCCTGACATGTAATCCATGGAGATGGATTCCCAAGGTCGACTGGGGGTAGGCAACGGGGTATAGAGGTCGTGCTTCTTAATGGTCGGTTTGGCAATGGCACAGGCAGTACATGATCGGATGTACTTCCCAACATCCTGTCGAAGATTTGGCCAATAGAAATAATTTTGCAGTACTGCCACTGTTTTCTCGACCCCGAAATGCCCAGCAGCCCGACTGTAGTGTGCTTCCCAAATCATCTTGGCACGCTCGCTTGAAGGAACACAAAGGTGACCGAGGTGGCATAATAGGGCGTCCTGGAGGTGAAAATCTGCAACATGCCGACCTTCCAAGAGTGTCTGGTATGTGTGGCCGAATTCTGGGTCGCTTTTGTAGAGAAGTGGCCAATCAGAAGTCTCGTGCCCACAAGAGTTGAGCACGGTGGTCAGCGCCATGATCGGTGGCCGACTGAGGCAATCTGCAACATTATTGGTGTTGCCCTTTTTATACTTGATATTCAAGTGAAACTGTTGCAGGTATGTAGACCACTTCTGATGGCGATCATTCTGCAATTTCCCTTGGGTCTGTATGAACTGCAGAGGTCGGTGGTCTGTGTGGATGACTGTTTCCTTCCCCAAAATGTAATGCTTCCATTGTTGGCAGGCCTGTACAATGGAATACATCTCTTTATCATAAGTGGGGTACTTCCGGACTGTGTCTGAAAGTGTTTCACTGTGATATGCCACTGGATGTCCATGTTGAGTAAGGACTGCCCCAATAGCATAGTCAGAGGCATCTGTCTCGACCTCAAATGGTTGTTGTAAATCTGGTAACGCGAGCACTGGTGCTGTGCAGAGGCGATCCTTCAATTCCCTGAATGCCTTCTGTTGAGATTCAGACCAAAAGAATTTTGCTTTCGTCCCGCCCTTGGTGACTTGACTCAAGGGCCAAGAAATATGAGAAAACCCCAACACAAACCTGCGGTAGAAGTTGGCAAGACCTAGAAAGCTGCGGAGCTCTGTTAGAGTGGTTGGAGAGGGCCAATCCCGAATGACTTGGATCTTGGCCGGATCGACATGCACCCCCTGTTCATCAATGATGTATCCCAGATACTGAACCTGGGTCATGCCAAAAGTGCATTTCTCCAAATTGGCACATAGCTTGTGTTGCCGCAGTGTTTGGAGAACCTGTCGGATGTGGTGGAGGTGCTCTTCCCAACTCTGGCTGAAGATCAGAATGTCATCCAAGTATACTACTACAAAGGAGTTGGTGAATGGCCGCAAGATGTCATCCATTAGCCTCATAAAGGTTGCAGGAGCATTCGTCAATCCGAAAGGCATGACCAACCATTCGAAGAGGCCCTCCTTGGATTTGAAGGCAGTCTTCCACACATCGGAGGGTTCGATTGGTACCTGGTGATATCCTGACTTCAGATCGATCTTGCTGAAATATTTCGCCCCCTTTAGTTGGTCTAGGAGGTCATCAATCCGCGGGATCGGGTACCTATTACGGACAGTGATCTTGTTCAGCGCCCGATAGTCAATACAGAGTCTCCACGTCCCATCCTTCTTCTGTACCAACACGATCGGGCTCCCACAGGGCGATGAACTCGGATGGATGTGACCTTTCTGCAGGAGCTCCTGAATCTGCCTCTTGATTTCATCGTTCTCCAGAATGGAGCACCGATAAATTGGTCCATTGGGTAGCGGCGCACCTGGGGTCAGATCAATGGAGTGCTTGACTTGACAGTGTAGAGGAACCCCTGCCGGGGAGGTGAAGATGTCCTCGTACTCCTCCACAACCTTGTCCATCTGTAGTTGTCGTGCAGAGGGACCCCGTTTGGAGGCCGCGGCCACTGTCTTCTTCTTTCCTTGAGGGCGTATCATCAGGAAAACAAATTTCCTGGTTTTGGAAATGATCTTACTGCATTGTTTTGCAGTAATCAAAGAGAGGGCGGCAGGTGGTGCTACCTCTGGTATCCTGAACAACTTATTTCCCAATGTAATAATAACAGCACGGGGCCTTGATTCATACACAGCATGTCGCTTCCACAAGTATGGTTGTCCTAGTAATACATCACAAACTTCAAGGGGAGCAATGTCACACAATACCTCATCCGTGAAGGGCTTGATGTTGTATGGAAGGCGACACTGCTGGCTCACGCGAAGATCTCGTCCTTGGTGAAGCCACCCAATGGTGTATGGTTGTGGATGTGCTGTGGTCGGTAAGCCCAACCGCTTCACGACCTCTGCCGAAATGAGGTTCTTTTGACTCCCGCTATCAACAATGAACTGTATCGGGGAGCCCTTTACCCACATCTGGGAGTGGAAGAGACGCTCCTCCTCCTCTGGATCTTCGGGTTCATTTTTCTGGATCTTTGCGGTAGCAACAGTGGCGCTGGGATCCGCATCAATGATCTGCTTCCCTTTTTCATACCCCTTATCGGATTCTAACTCAGAGTCGGAACATGCATCTGATTCTGAAACCTTTAGCTCAGCCACCAGTGACTGCTTGGCCCGACACTCACTTGTGTTGTGAGTGGAGCTCTTATGGAACTCGCACCATTTTCCAGTGTCCTTTTTCAGCTTCGCGGCGCTGTTCTTTGCTTGCGGCTTCGGTTGGTTGTCTTGGGCTGCCCCGCCTTGGCTTTGTCCTTTGTTCTGTGGTTTAGGGGCACCTTTCCCCTGCTTCGAATTCGCAGATCCAAAGTCTCGCTTCTTTTGTTTAAACTTCTGCTCGACCTTGACGGCATATCGGTATGCTGCGCCGAGCGAGGGGATGTTTAGGAATTGTATTTCTTCCTGGATGTACTTGTGCAGGCAGCCATGGTATTTGAGTATCAAATGTTGCTCCGAATCCTTGATACCCAACTTTGTGCGAAGGGTATGGAAAAGATTGGTGAACTCCGGCACGTCTTGGTCCCTTCCCTGCCGCAGCGTGGTCCACTTTATGTATTCATCCTCATAGCTTCCGACAGGGTAGTACTATTCCTTGATGGCATCCCGGAACGAATCCCAGGTGGGTGCGGCTGAAAATAGTGAGCCAGTACTTTCATCCTTCTGCTCGCAGTAGGTTTCCCACCAGTCCTTGACGTGGGGGGCTGCTTTGAGAAGAGCAAGAACAATCTTTTCCCAACTCGAAAATTCATGAACAGAAAAATAACCCTCTAGCAGATTTAACCATTTATCTACGGCATCTGCGTCTATCTGACCCTCGAATATGGGGATTTCAAAATTAACCTGTACCTTAAAGGGTGTGGCGTTTCCAGAGTAGCTGCTGGAAGCCGATGCGTTGCTTCTGGGTAGCCGCTGAAGGATCTGGGCAAAGCTGTCCATCATCGCGTTCCGTTGTCGCTCGAGGGCTTCTTCGAGCAAGATTTTGATGGGATCTCCTGCCCCCTCGTCTTTCTTCTCGTCCGCCATGGGAGGCCGTCAGGATTTGCGAGGCTGGTCTTGCAAAGGTTCAACCAGTTCAAGCCCTAACTCCTTATATCCCGACCTTGTTGGGGACATGCAAAGAAAAACAAAGAAAAAGCAGACCGCTCTGATACCACTGATCCGGATTTAAACAGGAACGCAACAAATTACAGAGATAACCATATACACAAAGATGCAGCGGAAATAATACTTCATTTCATTAATGGAAAATACTGAAATATGCTTACAACCAGAAATGGAAATAAACCAGCTAGGGCGATGGTAGCTTATCTCTGAGAAGAGATGTGGTGGCTACATGCCTCTGAATTGTGTTACAATGAGGCTCGAAGGCCTATTTATTGTTGAGAAACAATAGAAAACCCTTAACATTCCAAAACCTAACCCTAGGAGATGAAATGCCAAACTGTGGGCCCCGTTTGGGGGTAAATTAGTACATCAACTTCCCGGGGTCGTAACTTTGGCATATGATATCCGTTTGACGCGTACAATAGCTCGTTAGAAAGATCTATCCGAGTACTACCACTTTGGGAGGCAACATGGGTCCATGGACCCATGTTGCCCCAGATTCCCAAAAAAACGTCGTTTAGGGCCTCAAAACGGCTCCGGAAGTTCAGGACCCGAAAAACTGCTAAAAATAGTAAACTGTGCTACAATTAAGGAAACTGAAAATGCTGAGAAAGATAATGGTGGGGGTCCAGGTGGACTTGGCAGGTGGCCACCAATATCCACCTGGATCATTCTGCCCTTTCCCCTTAAACCCATTTCAACCGAGAAGCCTTTTCAACAATGGGGTCTTGACTTCATCGGAGAAATCCATCCATCATCTTCTAGCTAGCATAAGTGGATTCTAACAGCCACAGATTACTTTACCAAGTGGATTGAAGCCATCCCATGTAGGCAAGCCAATGACTCCACTATCATCCAATTCCTTGAAACCAACATTTTGTCCAGATTTGGCTGTCCTAAGAAGATCATTACGGATAACGTTGCTGCCTTCAAATCCAAGAAAATGATCAGTTTTTGCCACAAATTCCACATTACCTTAGGTCACTCCACAACCTATTACCCTCAAGGTAGTGGCTTGGTTGAATCATCCAACAAGATTCTGATTAACATCATTAAGAAAGTCTTGGAGGAGAACAAGAAGAATTGGCACAAAAAGCTTGTAAATGCCCTATGGGCAGACAGATTGTCAACCAAGAGATCCATAGGGATGAGCCCATATGAGTTAGTTTATGGCATGGACGCAAAGTTCCCCTCTTCTTTGGGAATCCCTGTTATCAAATTGCTGCAAGAGATTCAGGCAGAGCCAAATGATGTCCAAAGAAGAATAAACCAAACCATCCATTTGCAGCAAACAAGAGAGAAAGTGTACGACAGAGCTCAGATCTTACAGGAGAAGCTCAAGAAAATGTTTGACAAAAGAACCAAGGCTGAAGATTTCTGCATAGGCAACAAAGTCTTAAGATGGGATTCAAGAAGAGAGGAAAAAGGAAAGCATGGCAAGTTTGATTTCCTGTGGAAAGGCCCCTTTATTATTTCTGCTGTTCAAGGCAACAACACATATTTTCTGAAGAGTTTGGATGGCATCACAACTGAAGAAGGCCCTGTCAATGGCCGAATGCTAAAGCACTATCATGATCCCTTTTGTTGAACGCAACACAACTCTGTATACTATCTGTACATTAATATTTGAATTTTCAGCACTTTTTCTTATAACAGGCCAATAAGAGGGAATAATGCAGCAAATTTGAAGGAAAGATTAAAGAAAGCTCTATTTCAGATCTCTGTTTTTGAAATAAATCCAAAGAAGTGCTCAAGAAAATTTCAATATGTTTACAAGCACCCAAAAGGCAAGAAGCAGAGCTGTAATGTTTCTGCAGTTCAGCTCAAAAGGATACTGCATATCAGCTTATAAGAATTCAGTCAAAGGCATTGACAAGAAGGAGAATTTCAGTCTACAACAACAGTTGAAGATCAAGGCATTCTGACCTGCTGTTCTTGGCTTTTCATCCTGAAAAACCATCCCCAAGTGGAGCCACTGTTAGCCTCCTATTGCAATAGGTTTCATATTTCATGATTGACTGTTTTACATGCCAAATATGTCATATTTTCATGCTGCAAGGTTCCATATTTCCAAGAAGTTCCATTTTGAAGAATCATACCATTTTTGAAGAGTTTTACGGATAAGTGAAAGCCAAACAGCTTAATCTTGGCTTCCCTAGGTTTAAATGACTTGTTTTAGAAAATAGAGAATGAATATCTGTCCAAACAGCTTAAGCTTGGCAGATCAGTAGCTAGGTAGAGAAATGAAGGAGCCCAACTGCTTAATCTGGGCCCTTGGAAGATATAAGGGTACATTTAGATAGGAGCATAGTTAAAAGAAAAGAAGACAATCAGGGTCTGCAAGTCCAAGTGCACCCATGCAAAAATAAGAAAAAATGCTAGGCAAGTAGGCTGGGTAAGTAGTTTTGTGGTTGCAGAATCAAGCTATGTGATCCATTTCATGTTTTCAAGTGTTATATCTATTTAGATCACAATTATGAGGCAGTTTTTCATTTGGAGGAGCTCAAACGAGGCATGTCTAACTCCCCCTTCTTCTTATTCCCCAAATCACTCACTAACATCCCCTTGAGGACCTTGGGATCTGCCCAACCAGTCCTGTTATCACTTCATTTTTGTAAAATACTAAGTCAAGCTTTGACTTTCTTCAGTGAAAAGAAGCCACATTTCTTGTGTAAAAATCATTTCTCCGCAGTCTATTCACTTCCTATGTCTAAGTTTCAGTTCACAAACTTAGCCTCTCCCCTACACTTCACCTCACAAATTCATATTAACTCCTAACTCTATTATCTAGCTCCCTAGATCATTTCCTTATCCCCTATTATACAAAAACTATATAAAATTCCAAAAATAATACATATCCCACCTTATAGCATTATAGCTATGTATATATGGTTTTGGGAAATGATAGTCCACCTTGGGCTACTATTAACCATCCGCGTCCTAACCCTAGGATTAACTTAACATTTGGTTAAGTTAATAACCTCTTTCCTCACCCCTTTACCCATAACATTTCATCAGTTTTACCCTCTCGCGCTCATCGTTTGAAGTGTAGTGTTAAAAATGTTTGAATAAACATTAAACACCGCCAGCGCATAACCCAAAACCCAAAGGTTTGAACCCCTTCCATGTAAGCAAATATTAATTTAATATTCGGGCGGGCCCCCGCACATAAACCTGCTACCAGCTCCTTACTCCGTCAGCCCTCCGATCTGCCCACCCAGATCCGACGACTCTCGGCGATTTCAGAGCCGCCCTGACATCCAACCATTAGCCTCCGATGGCACGGCAGTTTCTCCACCATACAAAGGACGCGTGTCCACCCTTTATTGCATTGGAGCTCCTCTGACAATTACCACTCTCGTACAGAAGGCGGTCCGATAAAACCACAAACCGTCTTCTGTCTCTCTCCCCCTGATGTCAGCACCACGTCAGCGCTACGTCACCTCTGCTTCGACCCCCCACTGCTACGTGTCACTGCCACCGCATCTATCTCTGTCCCTACCCTGCCACCGTGTCCTGTGCCACGTTACCCTGTCGTACTGCCACGTCACTGCCGTACCGAGACCCACCACTGACGTCATGCTGACGTCATCACAAAAAAAGGCGCGAAAGGCGAAAATCGCAGCGAAGGATAATCGGAATGAAAAACTGAGGCAGTTTTAAGAAAAAATGATCAAAATGGAAGGCTGCCTATTGCTCGGTTACCTGCAAAACCCAAAAATTCGCAATTTGACAGGATTTCTTTATAAAAGTTCATATTTAATTAGCCAGCACCGATAGCATTCTAGGGGCCACGAAAAACATTTGCAGCAGCTATTTTTGCCTTGAAAGGGCAGAAAGGGGGCGATTTGACAGTTTCAAGCATATCAAGGGAGAGAAAGTGGCCTGAATCAACAATGAAAGAGTATCAGAGGAAAGATGAAGCCCAGATTAAATTGAAGAGTATCAGTGAAGCGGCAAAGAGTATCATATCAGCAATACCAAAGCAGGTGAACATTAAAGGCCCCCAAGCAAAGTCAAAGAAAGCGGTGGAGCCATTTAAGGCTCTTAGATCATAGTTAATGCACATAAAAGCCACTCAAGAGCAAGGGATCAAAGCCCAATGCACAGTTATGGCTAAATGAACAGCACACAGCCATAAGGACACCATATTAACTCACTTTGATACAGCTGCCTCCAGCGCAGCTCAAAGATATTTTCTTGTATTATTTTCAGGACAAGATTAGGTTAAAAAACTCATTTCCCTCAGACCTGTTTAAGGTCTGCTGTAATAGATATTTTTAGATATTTTCCCTATATAAACCACCCTAATTCATTGTTTAAAGGGTTGGTTGGTTGATAATCCTCATTCTAGACTTGCGCTGTATTTTTGAGAAGCTCTGTAATCAAAGACTGCTGGAATGCTTTGGATGAAGAACTGACTGTTACGTTATTTAATGGCCAAAGAGTGACTGTGGAATTCCTGTGCTAATACATGGCTCAATAAGTGTTTTGCAATTTACATATGTTTATGCACCATTGTGTTACCATCTAAATGGCAAGAAAAAAGAATAGCTTAGGTTTTACTTGACTGCACCCTATGCTTAGTTCTTGTTATTTCTATATGTTTTCTTCAGAAATGGTTATGAATATGCATACTTAAATGATCATGTTTACCCTGTTTCTTTCACATATGACTGTTATTTAGGAATTCTTGATTGCTCCTAGAGAAACTATCATTCACCTTCCCTCTCTGTTAGCTAATGAAAGATTCTTAGTTGCCTTTCATCTCTGACCTTCATTCCATCTTTATTCCAGACTGATATTGTTCTATGTGTAGCTATCCTGCTCTATATTCCTCTTGTGACCAAGAAAATGCAAAAACAAGCCCTAATCCATGACTCCATGCCCAATGGTTTGAACTTCTCACTCTATGCATCCCAACTCTGCTTGAAAACATCTCCTTCCCACCAAAATCAAAACAAAACCCATGTACACCATAACTAGCCTAAAATCAACCCAAAACAAAGTTAAATTTTAAAGAGAGAGTCCTCTCTGACTGCAGGTAGGCTAGGAACTGCAGCCCAAAGATTGGTTTGTGGTTACCTCGGTCGTATCCCTTAAGGAGCCAAGGGACAACCTGAGTGATAACAGGATCCATCAACAACATCATTCAATCATCAAATATATATCTGCATCAGCCAATCACCTTTTGAACCAACCATCAACCCATCAATCTGATCATTCAGAATACTATCACCAGAATACATTAACCAGAACCCACAACTCTGCAACAGTAAAGAGAAACAACTGAAACATATTTTATAAGGTATACACTAATTCCATGCGTCGAACCTACGTGTACACATGATTTTCTCAAAGCCAACAAGCGTATACATTTGCAAATATAAATTCAAAGTTCTACAGCTATTCCAGACTTTAGTTATACCCAGATCATATCATTTATAGAATAATATATGCCTCAATATTCAGATCTAGAAAAACACATAATGATAGTTCATTTTATGCCTTAAGATCCCGGTCCATCATTAGATTTGATCCCTCATCATCAGCTAAGGTTCATCCTTGGTTCAGATCTAGAAATGCACCATAATCCAATAACCTGCATACTAGATCTCATGCTTCATCAGATATTCGATACTTGCACACCTTGGCCTAATGATCTTCTCCTCCTTTTATAGTTTTAGGCCTTTCTCAATACCATGGACCGAAACCACTTAGGACCAATACCTTGGACCAAATACCTAGGGCCAATACCTCGGACCAGATACTTTGGACCAATACCATGGACTAAATACTTCGGACCAAAAACTTAGTTTTCGAAGGTATACATGCTTTTCCTTCTGTGAAAGTGCATGATTATGTATACGCGACTTGTATACAATGAACCTGCATGTATATGCGGCTTGGTTAATGGTGAACTAGCGTATACCTATCTTTCTTCATTCCGTGAAGACTGGTCTGTAATTCTTTGTTGTTTACCTGCTATACTTTGATCTTTCATCTAAGTGATTTTCCATCAAGGACAATACCTATATCATAATGCCAACAGTTGTAGCAAAACCATAGAATTTTAACTGCTTTTGTAACTTTGGTGTATAGCCAAAAAAAACTTAACCAAAGTTTCAATTTGCCATAGATTGTGCACATTTCCCATGTCTCGATAGGTTATGTCACTCCTCATGGCATTAGCTGTAACCTCCATCCTATGTTGCGGTGAGTCCCATTCGACCGAAACCTGATGGCATTGACACAAGCATTGGTGTCAATGTTGTGAGTTTTGCAGGCCCAAGTAGTGATCTGACGTGTTGCCTTCGTGGAAGTCTTGACCTACTCCACGATCTGATATTCCTTCATGGCATGGTGGCATACGACCCCCGTGACATGCCTCAACTGTAATCCTCCGACGGTGCTAACTTGTGAACTAATCTTTAGCGTTTGTTAACATAAATGGTTTGATACTTATAGTATTACAACCATATTAATAGACCTGCTCATCAACCTTTGTTGTTGACTTGGTACTCGATTTCCCGTCGATGATGGCGTGTATCAGGTCGTGATAGAACCTCATCCAATGACTTGTTGAACTCTTACCAACGCATCTGCATCAGGATGCCATAACTCTGCTATCCATTCTGTTTGCATGGCTAAAAAATCCACGTTGGTGACCAACCAGATCTTTGATCCTTTGTTGGCATAGCTGACTTGGTGCATCCTTCATTGCGTTATCTTTGGTGCAGTCACACAAGTTCTAGTGCTTCCCATCTGGCCAGATCCCTGTCCATGAAATCCTATTGATTATTCTAGTGTGATTGTTGATGATTTGGTGCTTGGAATATATCCACCTTCCGTAGTCTTGAACAACTTAACTGCCTGCTAACCTGTAGCTGACCTTGTAGCTAACCTCCACTTTGTTGGCCTGGTGTAACGATATTTGAATTCACTTTTTAAACAATGGACTCTGTCGTGGCTTTTGATATACCCATTACATTTCGTCATATGTATTTTAAAATGCCATTTAAATGACATAATCCAATATGACATTTGTCTTTTGCATATGGTTTGTAAACTAAACATATAGTTTATAATTCTTTTAACAATGTGCTATGTTAAAAGGGTAATACAACGTTATGCCACTAAGGTTTTTACATATGCACTAATAAAAATTTAAACCATTCTCACCATTGCACTTAGGTTGGATAATAATATTTCCCACATCAAACTTTGTAGGATGGTTCATGCTCACCTTGCCTTAGCTCCATATGTTTTGGCCTTTTACTAATGCCCCATTATTTTAAAACATAATACAATGGCCATCATAGCATTAGGGTAAATGAAACTTAACTTAATGTTTTGACATCATTAACATAATTGACCCTTCTAACTTGCACCAAATATCAATGTGCCAAAACCATTAATCAACAGTTGTTTCTTACAATCATTCTTTTATAGGAGTTTGGAGATAGGATTCTACTTGATGCCACGTGTCAAGAGATGGAAAATCCGTATGACCATCCAGGCCTCTTTTACGCTTGTGCTTCATAAAATTTGATGGATGATTTCTCCATCATCCGAAGTCCAATTGAGAAAACGTAAGAAGCGTCATATTTAAAATGACAGCCACTTCAACTTGATGCTATTTTCGGGATGATATGGGATTGCCCATTTTCTAAACAAGTCGATAACAAATTGCTACATGGGACCATCTTGGTCGTTAAGCAAACTTTCGACTTAAACTACAAGATCCATTTTGGATCACACCTCCAAACAGAAATAACTTTTGGTCCTCCAAAAATTTATTACAAACATGAGTAAAAATGCATTATTTTACAAAAATCATCTAGATCCTAGTTATAGACTCTACTAGGTCTACTGAAAATTTTACAGATGCTTTTTTTTTTACATAAAGCATGAAATTTGTCCAGTTCAAATCTTGAGACTTGCCTTCGGCGGCTCCAGGTGCTTTTACTTTGTGGATGTTTATGTTGTCTCCCAAGGTAGCATCGGACATTTTCTCATCGACTGCCCTTGCAGCTTGCAATGTCAGAAAACTTGTTCTCTGGAGTTTGTGCTAGCTGCCTTTTTATTGGAATCTCTCGCACTTTATATGGAGGTTTCGAAGTCCTTGTCTGATTATAGTAATATCTTCCCTAGATGCTTCTTTACTTGCAACGCTAAATCAAATGTACGTGGTTTAGTCCTTACTGCACCCACCTTTTTTTTGAATGCCTTCTGCTTCCATCATTCTTCTACACAATGTGAATGACTACCACAAAATTTACATGGGTAAATCCTCTTTATAACTTTTGCCATAAAGTTTTGACTAGAGGACTCACCTTCTGAATCACTACTTGATTGATTCAGCTGCTTACCTTTTTGGTCCTACAACTTTTTCGGAAATAGTTTAGGATGTAGAGACCAACATCGATCTACAATGTGACCACTCTTCCCACAGTAGTCACATATCAATTGGTCGAAGCCTAAGCCTTCATACTTCAACCTCTCCTATACTATAATCGTTTGAAGTTTGCCCTAGCCTTTCTTGCCAAGACCTTTTCCTTCCTGGTAACCCATCTTCTCCATGAGCTTCATACCCATTCCTTTGGTATGCCTTTCAAATGCCCCAATTTCCTGCTCATTGGAAGACTCATTCTTCTCCAAGTCTTTTCTTGGTGAGGCGGTGCATAAGAAGTTTCATTGGAAGGTGAGGAAAAACTTCCAATAGCTTCTTCTGCCCACTGATTTTTTGGAGTCGCGGATAAAGATGAACTGTCTCCATCATCCAGATAAAGAGGGGATACCTCTTTCTTCCCTTCATTGGATGCATTGTGAGCTGATGGATTGTTTATCCTTTGACTCTTTTGCAATTCTTTAGTCTCTATCTGAAGTTTCTTCTTGTCCTTCTCCAGAGATTTCACCATCCGTCGCAAAGCATTGTTTTTCAAAGCTTCAACCGTTGTTTGGAGTTTTTTCTTGTCTTTCTCCAGAGATTCTACCATTTGTTGCAAAGCATCGTTCTCCCAATTGAGCTTATTTGAACTCTTTTCCATTATTTCACTGGATGAGAACCTGCTCTAATACCAAAATATGATCTGAAAAGTAGAAAATTAGATCGTTCTCTCAATGTGTGCAAAACTAAAAAAAATGGAACTGGTAGGTGATTGATGCACGAGAAAGCTTAAACATACATTATACTTTAAAACCGTTAAAGTAGAAGACACATAAGCATCAGTTAAAAAGATGCAACTCAATTTGTTGACGAAGTTCGTCCCTCCTGGACTACCTCTCCAAGTGTTAGGTAAACTTGACTCAGTATAGAGTCAAAGTTGACCAGGTTAAACAGTGATGGTTTTGGGGCACATGGTATTGTGCACCCATAGTATTTTGCCCGTGGTATTATCTGTAATGGAGCTTATAAAAGGTTGGAAGGACTTCATTGTAATGCAAGACCTGGAGGTGAGCGGTGAGGGCTCACTTGGTCGAATTGGCCAAGCTTTTGGCAAATGCTAATGAGATCTTATTAGGTTGGGTATTTCCTGGGATTTGGGGTTTTCCCGGATAAACATTTGTGTTTATGTGTTTATGGTTGTTGCTGGTTATTTTTATATTTATTCCTCTGAGTAATTATTTATGTTATGCAATAAATTTCTTAACAACTGGTATCGGAGCCAGATGTTGGCTTCAAAGGGATTCTTTGATGCCAGGGGTTTATAGTGCCTGATGAGATCAATGCAGCCTTTTTACAGATCTGGGTTTGAAAATAATGGTGGAACAATCGTACGCGGAAGAACCTCGAGGAGAATGTGTGGAAGATAGTGTCGTAACTGCCAAAGATCGTAGTGCATTTGCGATATTTACTGGTTTGGAACATGCTGACGAATTGTTCAGGATTCATGCGGCTATTTAAAGAAGGTCAGTAGAAGAAAATTGTTCATGCGGCTTCAAAAATTGTTCGTCTTCTGCTACGTGAGGCCATCGGTGCTGGAATATACGATATTCTCGTCGGGCTCACAGTTGGAGTGATTTGATAGAAGTTTTTGAGCAAATCAAATTGAGAGAGGATGGATCAGAATCACAGCAGCAATAAAAAAAATAAAAATTAATGAAGTCAAAATTATTGCATGTAAATGGGCATACTACTGTAAGAACTGGTAAGGCATGTGTACCCCGCGGTGATCACCAGTAAAGTCTGGTTAGACCTAGATGATAGGGGGGATGTCGGGTTAATAATACCCTGGGTAAAAACTCTGAGGGGGTTAAGGGCTAGAGTGAGTGGGATTTTCTCACTTAGCAGGTTTGGCTAGAGTTAGTCAAGGAACCCCAAGTCAAGTTTAAGGGGGGAATTGTTAGGTAAACTTGACTCAGTATAGAGTCAAAGTTGACCAGGTTAAACAGTGATGGTTTTGGGGCACATGGTATTGTGCACCCATAGTATTCTACCCGTGGTATCATATGTAATGGAGCTTATAAAAGGCTGGAAGGACTTCATTGTAATGCAAGACCTGGAGGTGAGCGGTGAAGGCTCCCTTAGTCGAATTGGCCAAGGTTTTGGCCAATGCTAATGGGATCTTATTAGGTTGGGTTTTTCCCCGGATTTGGGGTTTTCCCGGATAAAAAATTGTGTTTATGTGTTTATGGTTGTTGCTGGTTATTTTTATATTTATTCCTCTCAGTAATTATTTATGTTATGCAATAAATTTCTTAACACCAAGTCCGCTTTTATTTGAGCATCCACTGTATTAGGAAGGTGCTGAAAAATTTTCTTACAAGGGAATCCAATTGAATCATTCCGTTTGACATGGTTGGCTTTGTCTAATGAAAATTCTCTTACTCGGCTTTCTGACGACCAACTTACAACAACAAGCTTACATCAACAATCTTACCACAACAAGCGCCGAATTGGAAAAACTATGGCTGATTTCTTTACACAAAAATTGATCCAACTAATACAAGCTGGAACCATTGGATGATGTGTTAAGATGGCTCTCTGAATTGTCTTTCTTTCGCTTGTCTCTGTGCCCAATTTGGCTTCAAGATGACCAATCTATTCCAAGTAGAGCTCTTAACGCTCTTGAGGACTCTCACATTGAATATGTGATCTTCACAAGTGTGTCTTATGCTTTAAACATTCAAAGCATTTATAGAATGCAGAATGCTATTTTTAGCATAGTTTGTTTTAACAAACTTTATGTTGGCAAATGATATTTCTCGGCCCTTTATGAAAGACCATATGGTAATAAAACAAAACCCTTATCCTAAGTTTTGTTTAATGCATAGCACATTTGGATTTTAATGTCATTTGATTACTGGATCGTGCTATAGAAAATCCATTGAACTTTAATCGTTGTTCTAACTTTGGCGCATAGCAAAAAAAAACTTAACCAAAGTTTCAATCTACCATATATCATGGCACATTTCCCATGGCCCGATAGGTTATGTCACTCCTCGTGGCATTAGCTGTAACCTCCATTCCATGTTGCGGTGAGTCCCATTGGACCGAAACCTGATGGCGTTGACACAAGCATTGGCGCCCGTGTTGTGAGTTTGTTGCAGGCCTCGAGAAGTGCTCTGACATGTTGCTTCGTGGCAGCATCAACCTGCTCCACGGTCTGGTATTCCCTCGTGGCATGGTGGCATACGACCCCCATGACATACCTAAATTGTAATCCTCCTAAGGTGCTAACCTGTGAACCAATCTTCAACGTTTGTTAGTATAAATGGTTTGATATTTATAGTATTACCAACCATATTAATATACCTTCTCATCAACCTTCATTGCTGACATGGTACTGGATTTCTCGTCAATGATGGCGTGTATCGGGTCATGACAGAACCTCATCCAATGGCTCGCTGAACTCTTGCCAACGCATCTGCATTGGAATGCCATAACTCTGTTATCCATTCCATTTGCATGGCTAACAAATCCACATTCGTGAGGGACCGAATCTCTGATGCTTTGTTGGCATAGCTAACTTGGTGCATCCTTCATTTCATCTTCAGCGTAGTCACACAAATTCTGGTGCTTCCCATCTGGCCAGATCCCTGTCCATGCAATCTTGCTAACGATTCCAGTGTGATCGTTGATGATTTGGTGCTTGGAATATATCCACCTTCCAGTGGTCTTGAGAAACTTAACTGCCTGCTGACATGTAGCTGACCTTGTAGCTAGCCTCCGCTTTGTTGGGCTAGTGTAACGATATTCAAATTCGCCTTTTATACGATGGACTCTACCTTGGCTTTTATACAATGGACCCATTACATTTCATCATATGTATTTTTAAAATGCCATTTAAATGACATAATCCAATACGACATTTGTGTTTTTCATATGATTTGTAAACTAAACATATAGTTTGTAATTATTTTAACAATGCACTATGTTAAAAAGGTAATACAATGTTATGCCACTAAGGTTTTTACATATGCGCTCATAAACATTTAAACCATTCTCACTCTTGCACTTAGGTTGGATAATAATATTTCCCATTTCAAACTTCGTAGGATGGTTTGCGCTCACCTTACCTTAGCTCCATATGTTTTGGCCTTTTACTAATGCCTTATTATTTTAAAACATAATACAATGGCCATCATAGCATTAGGGTAAATGAAGCTTAACTTAATGTTTTGACATCATTAACATAATTGACCCTTCTAACTTGCGCCAAATATAAATGTGCCAAAACCATTAATCAACAGTTGTTTCTTACCATCATTCTTTTGTAGGATTCTAGAGATAGGGTTCGACTTGATGCTGTGTGTCAAGTGATGGAAATATGATGTCGAGCGATGGAAACTCCATATGACCAGCTAGGCCTCTTTTTCTCCTGTTCTTCATAAACTTTGACGGATGATTTCTCCATCATCCGAAGTCCAAATGAGAAACCGTAAGAAGCACCAAATTCAGAACGACGGTCACTTCAAATTGTTGTTGTTTTTGGGATGATCTAGGACTGCCCATTTTCTACACAAGTCGATAACAAATTGCTACATGTGACCATCTTGGTCATTAAGCAAACTTTCGACTAAAACTACAAGATCCATTTTGGATCACCAGTGGAACATACGACCGAACAAAATGTGAGCCCAACATGGAATGGATCGGCCAACGGTGATGGGCTCACACTGGATCGGTTAGTAGTGTTATCATATTGGGTTGTATTAACCTACGAGATGGATGTTCTATGAGACGCATGTGAGACATTCCAAACGAGTTGTATTTGGTGATATTTTTTGGAAGCTTTTCCAGTGGGTTTTTTCGGTCTAATTTCTCTAAAATCTGGCAGGAATTTATTGAAATCAGAAGTTTGATGGGTAACACTTGAACAATTGAAGTGCTCTAGGGGTTTTTTAGGGAGTTGAATCCATATATAAAATCAAAAAACCAGTTTAAATAACACAAATCAAGATTTCACCTCAATTTTTCTGTTAGAGTCTATCACCGGAAAGTCCAAACAGTCGCATTAAAGACAACTCTCATTCCAAACACCAAAAATCCAAAGGCCGGAGTTGGTGATGGGACAGGTTACAATGATTTTTGAACTTTTTCGGTGCCTGTAGTTGGAGCTACTGACGAATTCTATGTATTGACTAGTATGAGGATTGAAAACCAGTATAAATGACAAGAGAACTTAGGTATTGGAGCCTTACGAAATGACATAACAATAGATATTTGGCATACATACTCTACTCTCTCTTGAACTCTTACAAGGAAACACATGCCCTTAACCATTAGCCCCACTCAAGTTGTGTTAATGGGAACTAATGCATGATATTTTATAAGATTAATATTAATTTATTAGATCTTAAAAAGGAGTAAGTACTTTACTTGGTTAGGTTTATAATTTTATTTTTGAATTTAAAAGGTTTTAAGAAAAGTATTCCTAAATCATTATAGTTTTGTAACAAATATTATAAAACTAAGATTTAATGGGAGTATGTAGAACCCTTTAACAGAGAGTGTTACTAAACTTCAACCTTCATATTGTCACAAAGATGATAAATTCTTTCAACCTACAACGTTTTAGGAATTGTTGAATGCCCTACCTCACTATGGCACACATGGGAGTTTTTTCTTACATTAATAATATTGGTTTTCTTCTTACACATTTGTTTTTGTGAATCTAAGTTTGTATTGCCTCATAATATCAAAATGTCAAATACATTTTCCATTTGTTCATGTGTTTTCAGAGTTCTTCAAAGGTGGTCTCAATCTACCACAAGGGAAACTAGATATATTGATCGTCTTCTGAAGAGATAGTCATATTAATACAAAAAAATTGAAAGTAAACCCACCTATCAACTATAGAACTAGAAAAAGGAAAATATCACGGAAGTACGTAGTAGATAACCACGAGTTCGAGGAAGTCACTAGAGTAAGATCTTTGGCACGAGAACTTGAAGGCTGGAAGTTTATTCTTGCACTGGATATGGATCTCTAAATGAGCTAGTAGAGCATCAAGACTCTCTAAGCATGAATGTTGGGACCTATATGCATGCGTTTTATCATTTAGGGAAGAAAATATGTCATACTTATCCTCTTGCTTCTCCTTCAACACTCGACCAAGGATTTTTTTCAGCTATCAGTGAAGGCTAATTGAATTAAGATATTGTTTCCTTGTTCCCCTGGTATGACCAGGGTCAGGAACCCAATGGGAAATGTCATCGAAGATGTTCAAGTCAAATAATACGCGAAGTTCATTAGTAGAAAGAGACTTAAGGTGATGGATATCAGCAAAGCTACTAGGGTGGACAGTAGAATAATAAATGCTTGTGACTTCTTGTGCATGTATTTGGGTATGGAACATCAAATTCCAAGGCAACTGCGCATGTGCTACCGAGGCATGGAGCATCAAATGAAGAGACACTAGGAGTAAAGAGTGAGAACTAGAAAACCAGAGGAGACAAAGTATAGACAAGAAGCATCCAACAAACAACGAAGGAGAGAAGCTTTGGAAGGTTTGAACACAAAAACAAGGCAACAAGTTGGGAGGGTGGGTAGGAAGAGTATAATAGCAGAGGACTTCCAAACATAATGAACATGCCATAAATATTGGGCACTATAATCAATAGCTATAGACCACCTACTCGAGTTGGTGCCAACAATTATGTTATCTAAGGAAAAAGGAATAGATTTGGAATTCACAAAAAGTACCACCAGTAAGGAAACACACAAAGGCCTATGGGACGAGACGAGGTGGACGACTGAAGACATAGCTACTATAACAAGAGGAAGAATTAGAGGCCCGATGACACAATTAACAACCATAAGTCGAACAATGCCACTATCTATGCTCCTAAAATCTTGACTCCACTCTCATGTGAGTACTACGAGATAGATAATTCCAAATTCAAATAATGTATAGAGCACCAGTCGTGCACCTCTTCCTAGAGTGAACTAGTCTAGTTCCGGAGAAAATTGAGGAAACAATGCTAGAAAAACAAGAGAATTTCCTTTTGGAAGTCCCTTGACACAATAAGAATCTATCCAAAATTCCATTTGTGCCAAGGGGGATTGATTCACAACATTTATTACTTGTTGCAATAATGATATAAAACTAGAATGAGGTTTGGGGCAAACCACACCACCACCCCCCCCCCCCCCCCCCACCCCCTCAATGTTTCATGAGGAGGTGGGGTGGGATTTCCCCCTATCAACCAACCCATCATTCCTCTCCACCCTGATCGGGTAAAATTTATCCTCATTCATGATGCATTGCAAAGGATTGTGCCAATTTTCTTGAGATCTAAGTGGCCAATGGACATCAAAGAATACATATTTTGCAAGCAACCAAAATTAGCAAGGAATCTCTCTAGTTTGTTGCTTGTTCTTTGTGAGTGATACGTAATAATATAATTGATGGATAGAAACAATGATTAGATACAAGAAATGCAATGCTCAAGTCTCCAACTCTTAGAGTAGTTTCCTATTGGGGTACCATGGATAATTTTGTGGGTAGTCACAATGAATAGTTGAGAGTCTCCATCAATCTAAAGCTTAGAGTAACCTACAGAGAGAGCTAGCCTAGACCTCTTTCTAAAACTAGAAATTCTACAACATTGTACTTATTATACCAAAATTGATTGCATAAATATTCAAAGTATTGTGGTTTGAGTCATGAAGTATTCCTCCGTAACCAACAGGCCTTAGGTTTCCTTATGAAGCTCCATCAAAATTGAGTTTTATAAATCCCCCCTGAGGAGGATAATAGCATGAGGGAGAGGATAAATGAGTTAGGGGTTTTAGAGAGGAGGGAGAGATCATGGAGCATGAGAGTTATAATTTTCTTAGGATTGTGGCTTCTTGATGATTCACTTTCCAATATTCTTGTGACTAGATTTCTGAGAGTATAGTTTTGTGGATATTTCATTTAATGATATGCCACACTTCATATGGTGTTTCTTGCTGGTTCCTAAATATCATCTAGTTCATTTCTTTCCACATAGACAACAACACAAAAATTACAGATAATATTTAGGCTCGATTCACCACCAAAATGGAAAATAGGTTGAATCTCCATTGTGCCAATATTTCTACTAGGTTGTTTAGAGTGTGATTTAGATGACTGAAGAGAGCTAATATTTTAGACCAAATTACCTTAGGAATAGAGTAGGCATTCAAAATATGTTCCATAGTTTCTTCCTGGTATCTACAAAATTAACATAGAGAAACACTGTGTCCCTTCTTGGTGAGTTAGCTTTAGTGACACTTGGAGAGGGTGATTTTGATGTAGTGATATAAAGATTATGCATGTCAGACTTATGTATATGCTTGAATGCTATAGACTTGGTTTGGGTCACATGGTTGCTATGTGCTTATGATAATATCTATGGTTGTGCAGATAAGACTGATTTTAGTTAAGTTCATATCATCAAAGTTTTCTCTTTTGATATTTTAGTTTTGACATAGGTGTATGACATGGATGGTGATCCAAGATTGAGACACATAGATCCATGGATGATCATGATTATGTGGACCATATGGTTAATTATGATTTATGGATGATACATGATTTGTATGATTATATATGTTTAATATTGTACTAAGCATGATGTGGTAGGGTACTTGGTCATTTGCCAACAAGGATGCTCAAATTATAAATGACTATGGTAGTCATTTCTTCAAAAACAAAATGACTGTGGAAGTCATGCATGATTCTTGGTAAAATGTGATTAAGTTAATTTCATTACGAAATTAATTTGATTCCTTTGATTTATGAGATTGTGATGTGTGCATGTCTTGGAACAAGAACTTACAAAAAAACCATAAGATGGGTATGAGCTCACAATCAAAACCTTAAGGTGAAGCATCGAATTTCAAAGCATAGTAGATGAGAAGCCATGGAAATAAGGGCATGGAGTCCTAAATCCATGAAGGATACAGACATGGAGCCTTGGATCTATAATAAAAGGTTTAGGGCATGGATTCCTGAATATTTAAAATATCAAGGTGTGGGACCTTGGATCCTTGGAGTAGATTAGGGCACGGAGTCCTCAATATACTAAGGCACGAAGATGCATGCAATAGGGGTGCAAAATCCCTATTCTCCGGAAGAAAAATATCACTCATGGGTGTTGGAGATTGGCATCTCAAGGATGAATTTCATTAAATAAAATCTCGTTTCTAATCATTCTGGAGTGACTTTATAAAAATATAAATTCATGTCTACCATCTCCAATATGACTTTCCAAAAATAGTAAATCACCTTGCATCAATTGCTAATCAAGTATAGTTGAAGGAAAATCACTTCTCTAATCAATCATAATAGTTCAATCTTGACTTTATCATCAATATTATTATTATCCTTTATTATCCTTTATAATCATTATGATATTATTATTATTACAAGTCACCTTTATCACCTCAATCACTTCGCACCTCTCTCCATGACGACTCACATGGATCTACTGAACTCTCTCTCTTAATGATACATTACGCTCTCTCTTACGCACTCCTCAAATACATGGAATATTCCTCTTACACTCATTGAAGGTATGTCATAAAATATTCCTCCTACGCTCTCTTTAATTCATATTTTTCACTTTCCTTAACTAAGACATGCATACCTCTTCTTAATGGCATGAGTTACACTCCTCTAAATGGAATATGTTACTCTTCCTCAAGGCATGAAAATTACTACTTTATGATAGGAATTGGTTTCTCCTCCTATATATGTGTCTCATGTCTTCTCACTTGAGGGGGGAGGCGAGGTGCATTCTAATACCAAGAGTTGGAGAGACTTAAGAGGATCATGAGAGGGAGATACTTGGAGAGTAACCAAACGTTGTCGAAATGAATTTGAAATTCCTAAACTAAATTACTAAGTAACTCTACCTGGTGAAGTTGACCATGAGTGGTATTGAGAGGAAGTGAAACTTATCTTCCCCTTCTTGCCTTGTATATCTCTCTACTACTATATTTTGGTATTGCTTGTGAGGTCTTATAGCTTGAGGTTCAAGAGGGCGAGGGGGGGGGAAGTTCTCCCTAGATATAGTTTGGTGGTAAACCAGATGGTCCAAATGAGTTGGTTAGTAAATATAACATGGATCATATTCTCAGTGATTGGAGTTATATATCTAATCAGGTATAAATTTAATTTTCCTAAAACTTTAGTATAGCGTTAGGATAAAAAAAAGTAGAAATTTAAATTGTTGAAAGCATCTAATTTTGGTTTAAGATTATGTTATATGGAATTTATTGGTTAGTTGAAAATGTAAAATAAGATTGGTCTATATGTATGGATTGTTGGGTGTGGAGCCTGATTATCTTCTATACTCAAAGGTATCGCCACATAGGACCCCAGCTCAAAATGGGGGCGGCAACGCCGCCCGTAAAATGTTCACTGTAGGGGGGTCCAGGGGGGGGCGGCTGCGACCTTTAGGAGCCCCCCCCCTGGTGGGGGGTTTCGGGGGAAGCGCCCCCGAAGCTAAAAACATCTGTAAAATTGCCTTGTAAAAGTATAGTAATTTCTAGTCAATCTGGGCCGTTCATTAGGCGGATAATCTGACGGTAGAACTTATGTTTAGTTTAGGGTTTTTTGCCCTAGAAGGCAACCCCTCTCTTTGTATGAGGGTATTGTATTTGAGGCTGTGTGATAGATTTGTATTCTGTGTGCGAGAAACAGAGAGGTGAGACTATGAGAGAAAATAGAGGATATTACAGCGGATTTGCTGTAGGTTGTGTCTCTTCATTTTGCTGGATAATAAAAAGGAAGGACTGGCTGTTCGGGGTGGACGTAGCCCAAACTGGGTGAACCACATATATCTGTGTCTCTCTTGTTTTGTGTGTTTTCTGTGTTTATATTTCTGCAATATTTTATGTGTTCCATTGCTCCGTAATATATAATTTTCTAACATGGATGTTTATATCTCAAGTTGGAATTATTATTGGTGTATTTTATTGTACTAACCTTGGTATTGTAGCATTTGAGAAAGAAAAGCCAAATATTGATAAACATAATTGCAATAAACATTTGTCAAGGGAGTTGGGTAAGACTTTCATGAGTTATATTTTGTTTCATTTTAATTGAAATATGTAATTAGAGGCATGTTTTAGAAAGGGTTTTAAGATATGTTGGCAAGTGTTTGGAAAAATCCTTGAATGGGAAATGCTATTATTTTTATTATATATGTAAATAATTGTGCATGAATAAGTGCTAACATGCAACCTACTAGAGAATTAAGGAAATGGACACATCCCCAAAAATATACCTGGAGAAATCACTGGATCAACCCTTAAAATAAAAATGCAAAAATAATGGTAGCTAAGAGTTTTAAATAAAATAATTCGGGTAATTTTCAGTTATTATGTGCTTGCAATCCTTGCAAATGTAGATAACAAGTAAGGGTACATAATACATTAAAAAAATCATCATTGGCTAACTCGTATTTTGGAGTGTTTCTCTATATGTATTACAATAGCTCAGAATGCTTGCCATGTGTTTGCGGGAATGATTGAGTGAAAATAATGCTTGTTGAATCTCAAAAACCTTCAATTCACTTACAGTAGATGAAATGGTTTAGAAAATCAATTGGAAAAAACATAATTACTTTTTTCTTAATTCTATGTTGTTCGAATTCAAGATTTTGTGATCCATAACTGGTTAATTAATGTGTGGTTGTAGATTTAAGTTTTCATGCCATATGTTTGACAAAAAATCTAAAAATGAGATTCCAAGGTCAGGGTCCTTGCTATTTTAAAGATTTACATCCATGAGTTGTTTCATAATGATCTAAAACAACATCATGGGGTATTCTTACCAATTGGACCTATAACCCCCGATTTGATTCCAAAAGAAATTCTTTTCAAAACCTAAATCGTAAATATGGCAATTTTACATATTGTTGATGTCAATTATGTGTGCATGTTGACAAGTTTTTGGTGAAAGATTGAAATGATTTAGTCCTTGTTTTAATATGCCAACATTTGAAATTTCAATTTATGAATTTTATGAGTTAAATAGGTTGAGGAATAATCTTAGATTCATGTTGCTAATGGTTGTAAAAATTGCCTTAAGAGATTATGACTGCCAAGTGTTTGACAAAATGTCTCAATGGTTGTAGATTGCATGCTTGCAAATTGTTTGTCAGAAGCCCTCAACGGTTGTAGATTTTATGGACATAAATTGTTAGAGTAAATGTCTTAATGACTGTAGCTTTATATACTAGAAATTTATGAATAGATTATTCAATGGAGGTAGCTTCCTATGTGTGCAAGTTTTTGTATGAAAATGAAAATGAATTTAATAAAGTTGTTGAAGTGTGAATATAGAATATTTTAGTAGGGAAACTGTTACTTTTATCATCTAAATCTATCATGTAAAAAAAGGGGTTGTTATTGGAAACAATTTTACAGTGACCAATTCTGTAGGATTTAATTACTTGTGCAAGTGTGCATAATAAGTTTTGTCTGAGTCGCATGTATTCATGGGTGTACTACTATGCTTCAATGACTGCAACAAACAATTATTTGTGCCCAATTTTGGAAGGTCTATTGTTTTACTTGGCACTTTTTGAAGAATAATATGCTTTTGAATTTGCAATAGTGCCTGTTCTTGTTGCAACATTCATTATACGAGTCTCATGATTGAAGCAAGGCCATTTTGAAAATAATTGTTCTGCCTTAATAATTTGGATTGGGAAATTTTAATTGACGAATATGGAAATGTTGTTGACTCAATATCTTTTGTGATTCAATTTCCCATTTAATAAATATATCATATTTATTAGATTTTCTAATAGAAGCATAATATTTACGACTTAAGGCATTCCCCTTTGAAAAGAACTCCCTAGATGCCTTCCTGTCATAATATGTGCCATTGGATCTTTTGTTAGATGATTGGGTTATGATTACCAATTGATTTGACTAGCGCCCACCATGACAGTTGCGACTGGGTGGTTAGATCCCATAATTAACTGTCAACTGACTTCTGCTCGACTTCCCTTCATCATCTTCAGTGGTTTTCTTTCCCTTTCGACAACGAATTCTTTCTTGGGTTCACCATCTCCTTCCCCCTGATTGCTAGTTGCAGTCGCCAAGGCCTTGAGGCGCTTATGATTTGGTTTGTCTAACACCTGATTTGTTTCAGACTTTGAGAGATCTGATGGATGAATGCGTGAACGCAGTTGACAACTCTTATATTTCTGCAAAAGAGATTTTCATGACTCTAACTTAATCCGGTTCTTCACTACATGATATTTTTCACATGATTCTTTGATACCTGATGAAACTGAATCCGAATGGTTTAGTGAGGTCAAATTTATGCTCTATCATACATTCGTATCCGAACAACCATGGCGACTGGGGTTTGCTGAGAAAAAAAAAATAGAATGTAGTGGTCTGTCTTCGGTTCTAGCTTGGATTCTTTCTCAAGTACAGGTAATTCGCGAAGGTGTGACACTTCAGTGAAGTTATCCCCATTCTTGTTACATGTATTTCTTTCTTCTTCTATAAGAGTAATAAATTTGGATGCCTCTTTGAACAGGGGCTCTAAAGCATAGTTATAATGTTTTGTCTGATGAATTGAAGATTTGTTTTCTCTACTTTGTTGCCTTTCTCGAGGATACAAAAATTAATGCAGAGACACTGGTGGAAATTTTGGTCATGGAAAGTGTGCTCAAGAGTAGAGAGACAACTTATTTAATGCATCTTGGGTACGAGTACTTAGATCAATTGGTAAATAGGTGCTTGATTTGAACACAAACCAATGAAACTTATGCTTCTAGATAATTTGTATAGCTCACTTACTCTGACTGTGTCTGCGTTTGTGCCTCTAAATCTCAAAACAATGCCTATATCCTATATAATATATTGTTTATTTTCTACTATTTTTTTTCCTTGAAGAAAATCATGAGACCTCTTCCATGAAGCTCGAAGCATTTCACCATTTGAACTAGCCCATAAAACTATATTCTCTTATTACCTATCTGATGTAAATTTTCTTCATAGATAAAGTTGGCATAATGTTGTCTTGGAGAAAAAATAAGACAAGTTAAGCATCATCTATCAAAAGAGTTTTATGATCAATAATGTAGGTCGTTCAATCTCTATAGTAAAGTTATTTGTTTCTTGCAACTCATACAATACATCCAAGTACAAGCAAGGGAAATGATTATTGAAACTACCTTATCCTTTCAACATTCAAGATACGTGGATGGTATTAAATTATTCGGTGCAGTAACTGTGATTGAGTTTGTAACAATCTTTCATATAAATTTTTAGTGTATTGAAGAATTGTTCCAGCTGCTAGCTTTTACTACATCAATTACTATACATTTTTCCAAGCAAGCTATGCAACTGCTGAAACTGACTTTTATTTTGTCAATGGATCCAATTAACTTAACATGGAAAACTTTTAAAAATGTTCCAATTTAGAGATTTCAAATAGAATTTAATGTATTCTTAATTAGTACATGAAAAATATAGTTTCTAATGTCTTCAATGCGATGATTGATTTTCATGCAGCTCTGGCATTAATGGAAAAAGTGATGCAAGAGCATCCGAATGAAGAGGCAACAACTGGGAAATATTTTTGTTTTGTTTTAATTTGTTTCATTTAAAATTAAGGCTGACTCAGCCATTGTTAGTTCTTAAATTAGGAAAATAGATTAAGTTAGGATTAGTTAAGAACTGTTTGAAGAAACTGTTGAGCAACTGAAAAATAACTGAGGAACAGTTCCTCAACTGTAAAAGAAACTGCTAATAATGTATTGAAAAGAAAAGAGAGAGAGGGAGAGAGGGGTTCTTCTTTTTTTTTTTTAGCCAGATTAGAATGTGTTTGTAAGCCTACGGGCAGAGTGTAAAAGAGGCCACTAGTATTAGAAGAGCAGGCCAGAGAGAGAGACAGAGTCTCAATATGTGATCCTTTGTTTATTTGTTAAATGCAGAGATTAATTCAAATCAGTATAAACGTGTGTTTTGAGTGATTGAATGATGAATTTAATGTGAATCAGAGTTTCTATACAATATATATATATATATATATATATATATATATATATATATATATATATATATGTGCAGGCGAATTTGGCGAACACAAAGAGGAGAGCGAATACATAGAGAGGAAAGAGTGAGAATGAGGCAGAGGATCATGATGGATCATTGAATCCATTCGAAGGAAGGACCAAAGAAATTCTTGAAGCATTCGTGATTAAAGAATCATCGAGTTTAAGCTCAGGAGAGAAGAGTTGCACGGCAGAATAGCGGAGGGCCAGAACCATTGAGGAACTTGAAACCACAGAGAAACATTGGGGAAGTGTTATAAGACCCAAATAATAGAGGAGCGAAAGATTGAAGAATTGGTGCTCAGGGACTGTTGGATCTGACCGATCAACGGTTGAGATCTAATCACAGAGAATGGGCAGAGTTATAAATATCGCATCGGAGGAAAACAAAGGCGTGAATAACCCCGACCTCAAGCGATTACCAATTACGATCAAGCAATAGAGCAAGGACCATTAGATCTGTGAGAAGGGTCAATGGCGGGGATTTAATCGAAATATTATTTTTAGGGAAGTGAATAGACCTTGCCTTAAAGAAATGCAACAGTGATGCCGATGCGACCAACGAAGTGATCGCATCGTAAACATTAGCAGTGATGTATCAGCGGAAAAGGAACATGACATGCGATATGGTGGACTCGATATATTATAAACACAGTGTATATGGTTTGAAGTCCGATTGCATTTATCGCATATCGAAAGTAGAGGGGAAATGTGTTAAAGCGACCCGCGAAAGTAGGCAACTTCGATTAGCGATAAAGGAGCCTCGAGAACTGTGCAAAAGCTATGGAATAGGTGGAAAAAGGTATAAATGACATGTTTTATGCGTATTTCCATTATAAAGGATTTATAATGAAATAAAGCAACGATACATGGTTTTCATGTGTAAGTCCAACTTTACCATAAGGAAGTGTGGGAACTGATTATATATGCAGCATAAGGTTTAATGGAAGGTTTATGAGGGTGAATGATTTCGATAGAAAGGAAAGGATGGGTTTTATCAAGACTGGGCTATTGTAATGAATTCGTTCTACCAAGGTTTATTTCAAGGGGCCTAACCATAAAATTTTGAAGACTGGTACACGTAGGTAACCCTGTTTCAAGTTGTACTATGCCATTTTTGGTATCATATTAGGTTTTTCCTTTCTCTTAGTAAAGATGGAGGGAGGAAGAAGGGGTCGAGGAAGAGCCATCAGAAGAGTAGCAAATGAAGGGTTAAAGAAGAGATTAGAAATTTAACTACACGTTTGGCAGCAGTGGAAGTAGGAAGGCATAGAGATATGGAAGGTGGGGATGACAGTGGGGAGGAAAACATAGCCACGACAGATGGGTCAGATGATGAAGGACCATAACTTAAGCTATTGAGGCCAGTTTTGTTGGCTAGTAGTAAGCCAAAACTGGAGCTCTCTAATTATGATGGTAGTTTGTCCATAGAGGCATTGTTAGATTGAATAAGTGAACTAGACAAATATTTTGAGTATGAAGAAATCAGCGAAGAGAAGAGGATCAGGTTTGTTGTCACCAAATTGAAGGGACATGCCACATTGTGGTGGGACAGTGTACAGGCAGAAAGGAGGATATTAAACAAACCATTGAATAAAAAATGGGACAGGATGGTTGCTAGAATGAAGAGCAATTTTATGCCTAAAGATTATCAAATTGCCCTTTATAGACAAGTACAGAACCTAAAGCAGAGAATGATGGCTGTGAAGGAATATACTAAAGAATTTTATAAAATTAACCTGAGAGCTGGTTATGTAGAAGATACCCCTAATAAAACAATGAGGTTTTTAAATGGTCTATGGATGGAGATCCTAGACGAGATTAGCATTCTTTCTCCTAGGACCGTGGAGGAAGCTTATCATAGTGCTTTGAAGGCGGAGGAAAAGATTGCTAGGAAACAAAATGCCAGAAGAGGACGTGGTTCTAGTAGAGGGCGAGGATGGACCTTAGGTAGAGGTAGGACTACCAATAGCAATGAAGAGGGTAGTAGTTTGAAGACTTCGGGACAGAGTGAAAGGGAGAGGAGGAAGGTCATACCAGCGAGGAAGAGGTAATGGCAGAGGCAGAGGAAATGCCTATCAGTGTTACAAGTGTCACAAGTGGGGACACAGGTCCTTTGAATGTGCTGAAAACGAACAAACTAGGCAGAGGGGAGCATATGTCGCTCAGGTTGATGAAGCGGAGGCACCACCACAGGAGGTGGAAAATATGCCAGAAACCGGGGAAGCCTTGGTGTTGAACAAGGTACTACTAAAACCAACTAAGGAAGTAGTTGATCAGACACAGAGGAAAGCATTGTTCCGGACTGTATGTATGTCACACGGAAAATGTTGTAAATTGATTATTGATAGTGGGAGCACTGATAATTTGGTAGCTATAGAGGTGGTGGAGAAACTAAGTTTGAAGAGAGCAAAACACCCAACTCCATACAAGGTGTCGTGGTTGTATAAGGGACACCATTTGTTAGTTGATGAACAATGCGAGGTAGATTTTCAGATAGGCAAGTACAAGGATAAGGTGACTTGCGACATAATGCCGATGGACGTGTGCCATATTCTGCTGGGTAGACCATGGCAATATGATAGGAAGTTCGTCCATGACAGGGCAATAAATTGTTACAAGTTTGTTAAAGATGGGATTAAGCATACCCTAGTGCCCATGAAGGAAGAGGATGCTACAGAAACCAGTGGAACAAAGGCACTACTGTTAGGTGGAAAAGAGTTTCTGCGACAAATGGAGGATGATGAAGTGAAGTATGTAGTTGTGCGAAGGCCAAAACCAGTATTGATCCATACTGAAGTCACTGACTTACCAGAAGAGATACAAAACATACTGCAAGAATTTAGTGATATTGTGGTAGACGATCTACCAGACAAATTACCACCGAAACGGAGCATTAGTCACCATATTTATTTTATTCCAAGCGTGAGTTTTCCAAACAAGGCTACCTACTGGATGAGTCCAAAGGATAATGAAGAAATCTGGAAGCAGGTGCAGGAATTGTTGGACAAAGGACTGATTCGGGAGAGTTTAAGCCCTTGTGCAGTTCCAACTATTTTAGCTCCCAAGAAAGGAGGTGAGTGGAGAATGTTCATGGATTCCCGGGCCATTAACAAGATCACCATACAGATTCCCTTTACCTCGGATGGATGATATGATGGATTGTTTAAGTGGAGCAGTGTACTTTTCAAAGATAGACCTAAAAAGCGGCTACCACCAAATCAGAATTCGAGAAGGTGACGAGTGGAAGACAACTTTCAAGACTAATGGAGGCTTGTACAAATGGTCGGTTATGTTATTTGGATTGAGCAATGCCCCTAGCACGTTCACGCGGTTGATGAATAAGATGCTGAAGGAATTCATTGGGAAATTTGTAATTGTATATCTGGATGATATATTTATATTTAGCAAGAAGAAGGAAGAACATTTTCGACACATGAGGTATGTATTGGAAAAACTGTAGCAGAATAAATTACTGATAAATTTGAAGAAATGTTCTTTTTTCAAGAAAGAGTTAATATATTTGGAATTTGTGATTTCTGAGAATGAACTAAAAATGGATCCGGAAAAGGTTGCAGCCATAGTTAGCTGGCTGTCTCCCAAAAGTTTGTTTGAGGTACATAGTTTCCATGGATTGGCGAGTTTTTATCAAAAATTTATTAAAAATTTTAGTTGGATTTGTGCACCCATGTTGGACACCATTAAGAAAACAAATCAGCCTTTCCATTGGACAGAAATGGCAGAGAAGAGTTTTCAGCTGCTCAAAAGGAAAATTACCGAAAAACCGATTTTGAGGTTACCAGACTTTAACAAACTTTTCCAAGTTCGTTGTGATGCCAGTGGGACAACCA
Organism: Pinus tabuliformis; assembly: GCA_031772625.1. Taxonomy (NCBI): domain Eukaryota; kingdom Viridiplantae; phylum Streptophyta; class Pinopsida; order Pinales; family Pinaceae; genus Pinus; species Pinus tabuliformis. The sequence goes on along the minus strand of CM062817.1, from coordinate 589,566,853 downwards.
TTGGTGCAGTACTCAGTCAAGAGGACAAGCCAGTAGCCTATTTCAGTGAGAAACTAAATGAAAGTAGGCAAAAATACATGTCCTATGACAAAGAATTTTATGCGGTGGTTCAAACACTAAAGCATTGGAGACATTATCTGTTGGCCAATGAATTTGTCTTATTTTCAGACAATTTTGCATTACCGTATATTATGCAATAGCATAAGCTAAACCATAAACATGCCAAGTGGGTGGAGTACTTGCAGAGTTTTACATTTGTGTTGAAACACATCAGTGGTCAAGCCAACAAAGTGGCAGATGCGTTAAGCAGGAGGAATTTGATCCTATAGGAAAGTACAATACAAGTACTAGAATTTGAACATCTTAAGGACTTGTATGAGGCAGATGCAGATTTTAAGGAAGCCTATGAAGCTTGCCAAAATCCATTGTTGAGAGATAATAGTTCATGGTTGGACTATAATATGTAGGAAGGATTGTTGTTCAAAGGAGGGCAGTTATGTATTCCGGAATGTTCTGTGAGAGAGAACTTAATCCAGGAAAATCATAATGGAGGTTTAGCTGGGAATTTTAGCATAGGTAAGACCTTGGATCAATTGAGCCACTTTTACTGTTGGCCAAAGATGCGTAGAGATGTACAAAGGTTTGTGACTAGATGCAAAGTGTGTCAACTTGAAAAGGGACACAACCAAAACATAGGGTTGTATACGCCCTTACCCATTCCAAATAGACCATGGGACTTAGTCAGTTTAGACTTTGTCTTAGGTCTTCCAAAGACACAACAGGGATTCAACTCCATCATGGTGGTGGTGGATCATTTCACCAAAATGGCACATTTCATTCCATGTAGGAAAACCAGTGACACCACACATATAGCACATTTGTTCTTTCCCAAGATAGTCAGATTACGTGACTTGCCAAAGTCTATTGTTTCAAATCGAGATGTTAACTTTACAGGACATTTTTGGTGAACCTTATGGAAAAAATTAGACACCAAGCTAAACTTCAGCTCAGCTTATCATCCGTAGACCGATGGTCAAACTGAAGTGGTGAACCGAAGTCTAGGAAATTTAATGAGGAGTTCGGTTGGAGAAAATTGTCGAGAGTGGGATCGTGTGCTTGCACAAGTGGAATTTGCTTATAACGATTCACCCAACCGAAGTACAGGTAGTAGTCCTTTCCATATACTATATGAAATGCACCCACGTGGAGTACATGAGTTATGATATTTGGGATAGCTGGAATGCAAGAGTGCTGATGGTGAAGATTTTGCAAAGGCAATCAACGATCTTCACGAACATGTGAAATTAAAATTACAAGATAGTAGCCAAGGATACAAGCAGAAAGCAAATTTAAAAATGTGGGAGGTACAATTCAATGTAGGAGACCTGGTATTAGCACACCTACGCAAGGAGAGGTTACCTACAGGCATATACAACAAGTTGAAATGGAAACAAATTGGGCCTTGCAGGGTTCTTCGGAAGTTTTCTGCGAATGCTTACGAACTGCAGTTACCCCCAGGTATTGGAATTTCACCCATTTTCAATGTAGAAAATCTATACCCCTACAATGCAGTGGATGACGAAGACAATTCAGAAATATGAACACAAGACACCCAGAAAGAGAATGATTCATGGATTAAACAAATTCCCCCAGCAAAGCCTCTAGAGATCGAAAAGATCCTAGATACCCAGGTGGCCAGACAGACTCGAAGGAAGGAATATTTGTAGTACCCAGTCAAGTGGAAGGGTCATCCTATCAAAGATAGTTCTTGGTTAGATGATGGCCATATTCAAAGCGCCGGGTACCCTATTGAAGAGCTCATGGACAGGAGCCAGGAATTTAATTTACCCTAGGAGCTTGATGCAGGAGCATTCGAATGAAGAGACGACAACTGGGAAATATTTTTGTTCTGTTTTAATTTGTTTCATTTAAAATTAAGGCTGACTCAACCATTGTTAGTTCTTAAATTAGGCAAACAGATTAAGTTAGGATTAGTTAAGAACTGTTTGAAGAAATTGTTGAGCAACTGAAAAATAACTGAGGAACAGTTCCTCAACTATAAAAGAAACTGGTAATAATGTATTGAAAATAAAAAAGAGAGAGGGAGAGTGGGGCTATTTTTTTTTTTAGCCAGATTAGAATGTGTTTGTAAGCCTATGGGCAGAGTGTAAAAGAGGCCACTGGTATTAGAAGAGTAGGCTAGAGAGAGAGACAGAGTCTCAATATGTGATCCTTTGTTTATTTGTTAAATGCAAAGATTAATTCAAATTAGTATAAATGTGTGTTTTGAGTGATTGAATGATTAATTTAATGTGAATCAGAGTTTTTGTACAATATATATGTGCAGGTGAATTTGGCGAACACAAAGAGGAGAGTGAATACACAGAGATGAAAGAGTGAGAACGAGGCAGAGGATCATGATGGATCATTGAATCCATTTGAAGGAAGGACCAAAGAGATGCTTGAAGTGTTTGTGATTAAAGAATCATTGAGTTTAAGCTCAGGAGAGAAGAGTTGCATGGCGGAATAGTGGAGGGCCAAGAACCATTGAGGAACTTGAAACCACAGAGAAACATTGGGGAAGTGTTATAAGACCCAAATAATAGAGGAGAGAAAGATTGAAGAATCAGTGCTCAAGAATCGTTGGATCTAATCAATCAATAGTTGAGATCTGATCGCAGAGAATGGGCGGAGTTATAAATATCGCATCAGAGGAAAACAAAGGCGTGAATAACCCTGACCTCAAGCGATTACTGATTGCGATCAAGTGATAGAGCGAGGACCGTTAGATCTATGAGAAGGGTCAACGGCGGGGATTTAATGGAAATATTATTTTCAGGGAAGTGAATAGACCTTGCCTTAAAGAAGTGCGACAACGATGCTGATGCGACCAACGAAGTGATCGCATCGCAAACATTAGCAGTGTTGTATTGGTGGAAAAGGAACACGACATGCGATATGGCGGACCCAATAGAGTTATAAACACAGTGTATATGGTTTGAAGTCCAATTTCATTTATTGCATATCGGAAGCAGAGGGGAGATGTGTTAAAGCGATCCGTGAAAGTAGGCGACTACGATTAGTGATAAAGGAGCCTCGAGAACTGTGCAAAAGCTATGGAATAGGCGGAAAAAGGTATAAATGACATGTTTTATGCGTATTTCCCTTATAAAGGGTTTATAATGAAATAAAGCGTCGATACGTGGTTTTCATGTGTAAGTCCAACCTTACCATAAGGAAGTGTGGGAACTGATTATATATGCGGCATAAGGGTTAATGGAAGGTTTATGAGGGTGAATGATTTCGATAGAAAGGAAATGATGGGTTTTATCAAGACTGGGCTATTGTAATGAATTTGTTCTACCAAGGTTTATTTAAAGGGGCCTAACCGTAAAGTTTTGAAGACTAGTACACACAGGTAACCCTGTTTCAGGTTGTACTGCGGCGAAAAGATGTAGTGGCAATGGTAGGACCACAATTCTCTGCTCTTGCGCATGTTGTATCTCATATAGGAAATGAACTTCAAATACCACATTTTTCCTTTGCAGTGACAGATCCAGCTCTGACATCATATGAATACTCTTATTTTATCCATATGACCCACAGTGATGCTTCTCAAATGGAAGCAATTGCAGTTTTTGTGGATTATTGTGGTCGGAGAGAAGTTGTTGCTGTGTATATAGATGATGAGTATGGGAGGAATGGAATTTCTACATTATGGGATGCTCTGACAACTGTGGGAGCTAGGACTACCAATAAGGCATCTATGACTCCTGGAGTTGGCTGAAGCAAGATGGGTGATGTCTTGGCAAATTTGGTTTCAATGGACACACGAGTTTTCGTAGTGCATATGTATTCAAATGTTGGTCTTAAACTTACTTCTGAAGCTAAGAACATTGGAATGTTGAGCATCGGCTATGTTTGGATAGCCATGGATTGGCTATCTTCTATTTTAGATTCTGCTCTACTTGAAGCTGACAACATGAAATCACTTCAAGGGTTAATTAGTATGCTTCCACATACTCCAAATTCAGGAAAACAACACATATTGAGAGAAAGGTGGAAAATTTTACAAACAACCGATATCGTTAATGTCTCCTTGAATTCATTTGCACTGTATGCTTATGAAAGTATATTGATGATTGATCATTCTATAAATGGTTACTTGAACCAAGGAGGAAATATCTCTTTTGCAAAAAAATCTACTCTATCAAGTTCGAGAGGAAGCAGTTTGGAACCAGAGGCACTAAAAGTCTTTGAAGGAGGAGCACAGTTACGAAAGACAATACTACAAACTAGTTTCAATGGTGTTGCAGGTCCTGTATAGTTAGATAAATGAAGGAAATTGATGGGTTCTACTTTTGATATTATCAATGTAGCAAGTACAAGCTTCCATGGCATTGGTTACTAGTCACATCAAATAGGCTTATTAGATACCCTTCCAGAAAATATAGTTGCCATCAGTGATACACAATCTTATCTAAACTTTAAAGCCAAACTTCTCTGATATTATATGGCCTGGGGAAGGAAATTCATTGCCACAGGGTTGGGTGCATGGCAAGCAACTTGTGATTGGTGTTCCTAGAAAGACATGCTTCAAAGAATTTGTAGCAGCAAATGGTAGCGTCATGGTGATAGGATTTTGCTTTGGTGTGTTTATTGCAACAATGAAATTACTTCCTTATAAGATTCAGCACACATTTAAACCCTATGGAAATGGAAATTCAACACCCAATTATGATGATCTCTTAAAGCAGGCCGCTTTATAGGTTGGTATGTGTTAAATTTTAATGAATCCTTAATTGGTTGGTAACCTAATTGAAAAATTATTTCCCTGGTGGTTACCTCTCAACTAGTCTTACACGCCCTCGGATAATTTAGCATGTAGTTTGGAAATAAATATATGCAGACTACTTTAGTGAAACTATTCATAGTTGAACTCCTGCAAAAGTTTGATGTAGTCATAGGAGATGTTGCAATTGTGGCTAAGCGGTGGAAAATTGTAGACTTCACCCAGCCTTATGTAGAATCAGGTCTAGTTGTGGTAGTCCGTGTTAGACAAATACATTCCAATGCATGGGCTTTCCTGCATCCATTTACACTAGAGATGTGGTGTACGACTGGTGCCTTTTCCCTCATCATAGGAGTTGTTGTATGGATTCTAGAGCACATAAGTAACCAAGAGTTTCGAGGGCATCCAAAAGAGCAAGTTTGCAACGTTCTCTTGTATGTGTAGTGTCGTGTAGCTTTGTGTAACTTTAATTTGATTTCTTGGTTGTGATGCTCACTTGACATGATAAATATTTGATGGCATATTTATAGTATATTACAAGTGTTGGGAAAACTTAAACCTTTGGCTTATAATATGCAACAATTTATCCTACTAGGACAAAAGTTGGAAATCCCAAGTATTCAAGATTTAATTTGTGCTAATTGTATTATGTTTTATACTCCACAAAGTTTGTAATTTGAATAATGCAAGAAGAATGTCCTTTCACAAAAGATAATCTAGTGATATACAAGGTTCTTAAAACTCTAGAGATTAATTCATTGGAGAATAAACCCTAATGTAGAACATGCTTCTAAATGCAATGGAAAGTTGGGAATCTCATTCAGTCAAACAACATGATATACCTTGTGTAACAAGAGTTGACAAAATATGCTACAGCTACATTTGAAATAGTATTTTTACATGGAAAAGATGAATGACTTACCTTACCAAAATGTAATATTGTTTCATGCAGGTTTTCTTTCTCTATGATGTTCTTTTCACATGGTGAGTAATCTTTCTTGTCATTGTGTTTGTTACATTGCTTGCTTTATAATTTCATGGGATTAATCAACATAAAAATAAATGAATCTTACCAAGATGATGAAGTTTCACTAGATCAATTTGGAAAGGTATTTATCAAATATGTATCTTACCAGTATGGTGAAGCTTCACTAGGTTTAATATAAGGGAAAGGTGTTTGTTGAAATGAATTCATGCACGTGTCTAATGTAGGTTGTGTAAACAAGTTTGTGAAAAAGAAATCCGATATGATGCAGATAAATATGGCATTGATGCAGGGGACATTGTGAGCACGCTTGGACGAGCAATGCTTATCATATGGTTATTTGTGGTCTTAATCATTAATTCAAGTTACACAACAAATCTATCAACAATTCTCACCACACAACAGCTTTCACCAAAGATTCAAGGAATTGATGACTTAATAAGAAGCAATTCACCAATAAGATATCAAACAGGATCATTTGTTAGAAACTATCTATCATAAGCGTTCAATATAGCAAAATCTAGATTAGTTCCTTTCTATTCACCTGAGAGCTATGTTAGAGCATTGTCTCTGGGACCAAATGAAGGAGGTGTAGTGGCAATTATGGATGAGCTTCCCTATATTCAATTCTTTTTATCCAAGCACTGAGGATTTACAATTGTGGGTGGAGAATTTACCAAAAAAGAATGGGGATTTGTATGTAGACTTCCTCTAACCTTTGTTTGTTATTTTATTCTTCTTTATCAAAATATGAAAATTGTGATAAGATATAGTTGCCTTCTTATCCTAATCTGTGCCATTGGATCTTTTGTTAGACGATTGGGTTATGATTACCCATTGATTTGACTGGCACCCACCATGATAGTTGCGACTGGGTGGTTAGATCCCACAATTAACTGTCAAATGATTTTCAAGTAATGATTTTTATCTTTGGTAAATGTGCTTATGTGAACTTGGCATTTTTTGATGCATCAAATTATATACATAGAAACAATCCAAAAATTGTGATTGCTCATCCTTTTTGTTTGATGATTTTATTTATGTTGATAGTCTAGAGAAACAATAGTTGATTATATGTTAGGAAGAATACTAGCCATCTTCATCTGTTGAGCTCCCCTATTCATTGGTTGGGGATGGTCTTTAATCCCTGCAACCCTTTTCCTACCAAAGAGAATAAAAGTTGATTCCAAAAAGTGAGAAAATAAGAGATTTTCAAAATAATTTAGACATTTTCCATATGATTCATGAAAACTATGTTTTGGAAAATTGTTTGAGCTCTATTGTTGATGACAACTATCCATTTTCCTAGCAAACTGAACACTCATTGAAGGTAGATGATGCCCTTTATAGTTCTTCACTTAATTATTTTCATCTGTCCTCTTCACCAACTCCTAGTACTATGCCTTCAACATTGTTTACTCCCTTTTCAAATGGTAATAAATGCACGAGTCTCTCAAGCAGTCAACCATTTACTTACTTTAGTAGTGGTGCATCTGATGGAATTTTCAACATTATGCCTAAAGCCAATGGTTCAAGTCAAATTAATGGTGCTAATGATGATAAGGATCTCTCACGGATGCTTGAATTGCTAGGGGTGAGCCTTGTGCCGGAGCCAACACAACCAAAATATTTTGCATGTAAAACATTGGCTTATAACTGTGGTGTCAGTCTAGGTATACCCGAAATTTCTTTTCACAATGTTTGGGAAGGAGATACCTTAGCTAGTCACCAAAATTGGGATTCTCAGTTTTGGTATGGTGAAAATTGGTATGGTTATGCTCCACAAAAAACATAATATAATTCTCAAATTTCAGGTGGTTCAAGCTGTTATTATATGCCTGAAAAGATAGGACCCAAAAATTTCTCAGGTGATTTTTCCTATAATGGTTTATTACCCGAAGGTTTTGGATATGGTGAGGATTATCAAATTTTAGTTGGGTCACAAGGACCTCTGAGTTACTCCACTGCATGAATTATCACTTCATAGATATGCCACTGACAATGGACACTTTCAAGGATTTAATAGCTCACATGAAACCACTGCTTATGATTTAAGATAGTTGAATAAAATTTTGTTTACTATTTTTTATCTACAATGGTTTTTTATATGTCACGATGCTTCTCAAATTTATTTTAACCATTTTGTTTACTAATTTTTATCTTCAATGGTATTTTATATTTCACGATGCTTCTCAAATTTATGTCTTACGTCGTTTCCTTTGCCACACCTGATGCAATTGCTAGTTTAGGTTCTTGTGGCATACTTTTGTTGTTATGATGTCAAGAGTCAAGAAATGGAATTTATTTAGCAGTTTTTAGGAGATCAAATAGATTGATCTAGCTTAATGCTCACACATGGCATTATGGTGGAATTTATTTCCAGTCTTACTTAGAGCTCACGTATAAGTATGAAAAGAAAACATGCTTCTTTTAAACTTGAGGAGAATGCGTTTCGGAATTAGTTTTAAGGGAAAGTTATCCTTCACTTCTTATGTTATATTCTTATATTGAAATAGATGAAGGAACATGATTACATGATAACTATGTTAGTTATGTTATGAGTTAAAAAATAAAAATAAAAATAAAATTGACTAATAGTGTTCAATGTGACCTTTACTTCTCTATATTATTGATGGTCGGTAAGGTGGGACCTTATAAGAGGGTCCTTGGAATCCTTTTTTTCCTGACATGGTCCCACATCATAATCTTTGATCTCAACACAAAACAAAGAAATTGAGCAACCTTAGGCCAAAATCCATTAGTCCAAATATTTTCTTCTTTATAATATTAAAATAAAGATTCTTTTAATTTTGTAGATTAGGGTTTAGCGAGTCCTTCTATTTTCTTAATTTTCTCTTGTTCCCTAATTCTTTATGGCATCACAATTTCTTCTTCGATTTAAATGTCATATTATTTTTAATATTATCGTTATTCCATATAGTTACCTCTTCATTGATACTTCAATGATTTAGCCAAGACATGGTATATTTATCCCAACCTCTCTTGAGCCATAAATGGGTTTGACTAGAATTTGAAGCAATCTTAGGAATTCTCTTGTCGTTCATGTGATTCATCTCATTTTTATACATTAAGTAGCTAGTTATAAGCATGATTTTAATGGGTAAATACTTCTATGAGGAGAATATGATAGGGTATGTTTCCTTTAATTTTAAGATTATAAGCTGTAAATATTTTTGGATTTGCTTTATTTTTCTCCACAATTTTCTAGAAATGTTGTAACCCCAAACTTCACAACCACGTAAGATAACAATGATGAGATTCTCAAAGAAGAATTCCTTCTTATCCCAAATCCAAAGGTTAATGATTTACAACTATTTTCAAGTCTAAAATAAACTTTCCACCCTCTATTTATCTTTTCCTAATATTATCATTTTAATTAAACTTATAATAAAAATTAACTATTTTGAAATATTTACATCAAGATTGAAAAGAAAATTATTATTATCATATATAAAATTAACATAAATAATTTTTATAAAATAACTGCATAATCATAAATATATATTATATATAGATAATATACAACATGGATAACAATGTATTGATTCATAGGTTATTAGGAAAGATAATGTTAAAGGTAATGTTTTTGATACTGTGATATTTCATAAACCTTATGCTTAATGTCAAAATGTGTCAAAATTATATTGAATAGAACCATGGGTTTCATAATGGGTACAATTTGGAATCAATACTTTTAAATTTTTATAAAATGGATGAACCATAGAAATTATATTGAATAGAACCATGGGTCTCATAATGGGTATATTTTGGAATCAATACTTGTTAAATGTTTAGAAAATAGATGAACCATAAAAAGGAAATTTTTAATATTGAAAGTAAATATAAGCAAGAGTTTTAAAAATCAGAACTTTTATAAATAGTTATTTCTCTCCTAGAGATTTTTTCTTTTTTTTTTTCTAGAGAAAAAGGTAAATTTTTTATATTCCTTAAAATAAAAAAAGTACATGATGGAGCAGATAAAACTAAGTTTTCAAAACCTTACAAATGGTTGCTAGAAAGGGAAACACTAATTAAAAAGTTTATATGTAACTGAAATATTTTCTTGATATACTGGTTCCATAAAAAAAACCAATATAAAACTAATATAAAATTGATTTATTAGTATAAATATGATATAAAAGTTAGTATATTGTTACATAACTGATATAAAAATGATATAATTCACTTAAAGTGTTGCAAAATGTTTTGGAAACTCTAGGAAGTTTGAAAAATGAGATCTAAAGTTTATTTTCCAAAAAATAGTGGTACTGTCATATTTTGATGACCCGGAAAGATGTAACATAAATATAAATTGCCTTCAAAGATATTGGAGAGTTCAAAGATAACCATCTAGTCTATTGGAATCAAATGTACACTTTGGACTATGGCACCATCAGGTTCTTCATAATGTATGTGTCTAGGGCCCAATGATAGAGTGTTTTTTGAACTTCAATCTATTGTTGTATTGAGCTCCCTACAAATATGGTGAAAATTGATCTCCTTAAAGTGTTTCTTTGTCTCTTCAATTATGCTTTTCCAAGCTGCCAGCTTTAGGACCTCCAATTGGCTATTACATTCCAACTAGTCAATTACACATTTGGAATCACCAAGGATTTGAATGCATTAATATTTTTTAGCATAGCTAATAAAAGATGAGCCCAAACAATAATTAGTTCATATTTTGTGTTTGTTCCATTTCCTAGGCTGATTCTGAATTGCACATATTTGTTCCCTGTCATTTTATTCGTTCCCTCTAAGAGATCATGTGAAATGCAAGGGAATTGTATCCTTATTAGATTTTTCATGTTTTTATTTGAGATGTATTCCTTGAAAAGTGACACATCTCAAATGATTGATGTAAAATGAAAATACTAGCATTTTTTAAAATGACCCTGTTCCTCAGTAACCAGATGCCCTAGGCACCAAAAAATTAAAGAGGGAAAATATTCTTATACTTCTCCACCCAATGATATAGGAAGTCCTCAAAGAGGTCTGCTCAAAATGCTCTCTAATGCCCAAGACCAAATGAACAACTTGCCAAATTTTATGTGAAATAAAATAGCCAATAAAAAATGGTCAACCATTTCTTCCTGTTGCCTGCAAAGACAACATAGGTTTGGTCCAGCAAAATCTCTTTTCTACATATTTTCCCAGGTCAGAACTTTGTTATGAAGGACAAGCCAGGAGAAACATTTCATCATATTAGGTATATTCCATTTCCATATAAATTTGTTCCACTCGCTGGATTCTTGATCCACAACATAATTGGTAATTGCTTCATAAGTAAGATTTTCTTTCACCCTACCAGAGGAAGTCTCCCAACTCTAGACCAAAAAATCCTTGGAATTTTTTGAATATGCCTCGTTGATGTTTAACTCGTTGATGAAGGAGCTCCACTCCTTGGCCAATGTTCCAACTAGTCCCATCTAGGCTAAAATCAACCAATAACCCTTTGAGGAAAGAGAAGAGTCCACTCTTTTTACATTATAAAGGTGGAAGTAGTCTTTGGAGTTCAAGCAATGAATCAATTCCAAAGATAATTTGGAAACACGGGCACCATTTATAAAAAGGTCCTTTCCCAAAATCACCTAATTGTTGTTCCCAACTTTTCAAGAAATCCAATTGAAGAGGAAGGGAAAATATTCAATGAGGCCTTTCTAGACAATGGAGCCCTTGTTGATAGTTTTTTTGTTACTCCTCTAAGCCATTCCACCATTGAAAACATTTTTAGAAACTTCTCCTTAATAACCTAGCTCCAAATTTCCCCACTAAATAGACCTCTCCACAGAATTTTCAGAGCTAAAGCTTTACCAAACCAAGATAGGTTCTTGAAACCCCACCCACAAATATTTTTTGATTTGGGAAAGGAGTCCTAGTTGGCTAGGTGAATCCCTTCTTTACTATTTTTACTAGTCCATAGCAAGCTAAACATATTTTTCCTAATATTGTTGAGAACTGATATGGGAATCTTAGCTATATATAGCTAGAAGACTAGGATGTTTTCCAACATTGATTTAACTAAAAGCATTCCTCCCCAGGGACAACCAGTTGTAGCACCACAAGCTTATTGTATGTTCTACTTTCTTGAGCATCCACATCCAGTCTTGTTTATGATATCCATTTGGCTTTAAGAAGAATCTTAATTATTTAAAGCCATTTTTCATAGCTTCCATCTGCAAAGGAAAATAGGACTGAATGAACAAGAGGGTCTCAGAACTAACAACATTGTGATGAAATGAATATTTTTTTGCATTAATCTCCATTCCAATGGCCTAGTAATATAAGTGTATAACCCTATGGAATACCTGTCATTTTGAGACAGTGCCAACCCACATTAACAGAGCATCGTCCACAAATAGTAGGTGTGTAATATATTCTTTATAGGAGATTTTTATGTCTTTAATATTACCTTTGTGTTTTTATTTCAACAAAAGTAAACTGAATCCCTCCATCACAAGCAAAAACAAATGGGGAAACAGAGAAAACACATGCCTAAGTCCTCTGGACCTAGAAAAGTTTCTTGTGGGAAAGCCATTGATCAAAATGGAGAAATTTCCTAAGGTCACACAACCCATAATCCAATTGGTGACCTCTAAGCCCAATTCGATCTATAATAGGACTAATCTAAGAAAAGTCCACTTCACTTTTTCAAAGGCCATATTGAGGTCCATCTTGAGAACTAAGGCTTCTAGATTTTTTTAATGTTATGGAATGAAGGACTTCTTGAGCAATGTGAATGGCATAATGAATCTACCTATCAGCTAGAAAGAAAAACTGATTAGGAGACATATTTTCAGCTATAGCATTCTTAATCCTATTTGGATAACTTTTCAAATGATTTTATAAACTAAATTACTCAAGGATATGGGTCTGAAGTCAAGTAAGGTCCTATATTTGGAGCTTTTAGGTATCAAAGCTATATAATTAGCATTAATGACATTTGATACCTTTCTTAACCTTCTTTATTTCTCCAATTTGCGAATATTGGGCCACATGAGGTAATAAAAAGATAGAAAAAGTTCCACAATCCAACCATATGGTCCCGGACTTTTGTATTTGGAGAAATGCTTCAACACCTCTTTAATTTCATCTAGGGAGACAGGGCTACCAATATGTATAGATTCCTCAGGGTTGAATAATCTCAGGTAATTTTGGATGAGTTGAAGCTAAGAGCTAATGTTGCAAGTACCTGGATCTCTAAAAGGCATGGAAAAGTAGGTGGAAGCAATAACTTTTAAATCATATTGACTAGTAGTAATCTTCGCATCATCTAGCTCAAGCTCCAAAATAGAATTAATATTTCTTTCGTGATTGGAATAATTATGGAGAAAATTAGTGTTAACATACCCCTTCTTTATCCAAGTCACCGTACTTTTTAGTCTCCATGTCTCTTCTTCCAGATCTAAAATCTGCAATTTTATGGCTTCTAAGGAGCTCATTCTCTGGGCTAATTTTGTTGAAAGTAAAGAGAGCTAGAAAACATTTGAGAAATATTTTCGTACTCAGTTTCTAGAGCCAAATGTTATTAATTTTTTTCCTTTTTTCTATTCTTTTCCCATACCATAATCACCTTCTTAAGCTCCATAAGTTTTCTAACCAAAGAGTCCATAGTAGAGGAGCTATTTTATAACTGAATAGTTTTGCCAAATACCCATCACTAGAGATCTAAAAGAATCTACTTCCAATGATGAATGATTGAATTTGAAGGGGTATTCGTTTATGTAAGCTTCAAAATCCAATTCTAGAAGGATTAGCATATTATATGATAATTTGTATTGAGATATCCAAGATTTGAGTCTCCCCACTTTTTCCACCAATTGATCGGTCGTCAAGAATCTATCAAGGTGTTTTGCAATAAAATCCTCACTAGTCCTATCATTTCTCCATGTGGGATTTAATGGAAGAGGGGAAATATCATGGAGATTGAAATTCTACGACATCTTCAAAAAGTAAGAAGCTAAAGGATCTAAGTCGGCTCGAGAACCCCAATACTCCCACGATGAGGTAGTAAAGTTTAAATCTCATACTAAAAGGAGGGAATGGTCTGAGAGAAAGTTGGTAGGTTGGATCTTATCTCAAAATTCTCACCTTTCTCCATAGGGACCATAATAGTTTACCAACTTGATCGAAGGGGAAAGCCCCTTGTAAACCCTTCTAATATGATACTAACAGAAGAGGATAATGAATGAAAAGAGGCTAATTTTGGATCCCATAAGGAGAGAAGTCCTCTACACAGGCTAGTGGAATCCATTGCACAAGAAAACCATCCTAGACATAGATGTTGAAAGGCCTCCCTAGACTTCTCCCCTAGAACCATAGTTTCTTGAAGCAAGATAATAGAGGGTCAATAGTTATCTATCAATCTCTTGAGGGAGATAAATTTAGAGGATCCCCTAATGCCCCTAATGTTTAGGGACAAGATAATCATTTTGAAAAACCCATTGAGCAATTTTGTGCTCTAAAGGCCCTTGAAAGAATATCCTCGTTATAAGGAAGAGTCAAACTTAGACCTCCGTAGATAGCCTTTGGATGATTTCCTGCTCTTGCCTGAGATTATTTTTTATGCTTTTCTTTCTAATGGTTACATTTTGGAATGGTGAGCTAAGATCAATTAAAATATTTTCAATAAGGGATGTCCCTAAGAACACAGGGATAAGAGCCATATTGAGGGAATCCTTATAATAGGGGAAAATAAGAGGAATTACAGGATTGAGAGGGACAATGGACCCTTCATTCAGAGATAAAGAAGGTTGAGTGGGGTTCACGAAGAGATTTCTCCTGGGTGAAATATTTGGCATGGATTTGGAGCATCCTTTGGAAGAGTCGAAGGGACATGTTTTTTAGAAAGGAAAGAGTCCAAAATGATCTTGAAGATCGCAGTCATGGACTAACCTTTTGATCTCAGGACCGGGTTTTGACAAGGCCCTAAAGATACATATAATTTTCTATCAAGTGAGGTTGAATAAAAAAATTTGTTTCAGGAACAAGGTTTGGAATGTAAGGAGGAAGAGAGGATGAGATTGTGCATTGTTCTTATTTATTGAGGGCATTGTTTTCTAATTGATCAACAAGAAAGGAACTTCAAAAGATGGGAATTGGATAAGATAGTTGGTAGTAGAGAGAGACTTACTGGCTATTTCATCGCTTCTAGGAAAGGGTTCAATCGATTGAGATTTGACATGTCCGTTCAAGTTAGTGAGCTACATGAATTTTATACCATCCTCCATAGCTTTGTCAATGTACTTTACTGTAGAAACCCCATAGAAAAGCAGTTCACCAAAACTTGGGAAGGTGTCAAATTCCTTAGGGATGATTCCAGACGCAAATTCTTTCTCCTCAGCCAAATCAACAAGACTTGAATTCTAAAACTTGACAATACCATTATCAACCTCTTTCAAAGCCTTAGAAGATATGGAGACCAACCGAAAATCCTCTGAGATCACCTGGGAAAGAGAGGAGGGATTTTGAGACACTGACAAAGCGAAAGGCCATGCCAGAACTTTACGGAGATTTTGAGTCCCATAACCTTGATGAGAATGAGTAACATAGGAGGCACCAAAATGTCTCACTTTTCTGCAGTTCATCCATCTAAATGGAGTTTTCCAATAATTGAGGGGATGAAGGATGACTTTCTCTCCCCACTATAGTTTTAGAGTCCCAGGTAGCCCCTCCGAGACATCCATTTCCACCAGTAACCATGCCATTCTCTTTTCCACTGCTATCTTTGTAATATTAATAAAAACCTCTTTGGACTAGAACTCTAGTGGGAAACCAGGCAACATTACTTGCTAACTTTTGTGATTTTTCCACTCAGTCCTCAGACAGAATGTTGGGTGCCATTTTTGTAGCCACATAATTCCTCTGCCTATAACCCAAGGCTTGCTAAGGGTCCGATCCAGATCAGTTTCTGATATGAAATGTGAGTGTATCCATTTATTCACCAAGATACTCACTATCCAAAAGTTTCCAAGACACCTTTACATAGGAAAGGATTTATCTATGGGTCATAGACATGTAACTAAATTTACCCGCTAGAGCTCGCATGGACAACGATTCAACTATGTCCATGTTCACATCCAACCTGGGAGTTAATTCTTTCATGGTAGAAAGGCCTTGTAAGATTTCTAGCTATTTAGCTTTCTCTCATCACTAACTCTGACTTTTGAAGTTTTGGTATTTAGAATTGATTTGCAAGGAGTCTCACCGGTATTCTCCCCTACACACTTTCGTATAATCCCTTCCCCCCCCCACTCCAAACTCCAACAAAAAATCCTGGGCAGACTACTCCATATTGATATTCTAGTAAAAAAACCTCAACAATCCCACTGACACCAAAGGTTCTCATGAAGTTCCCTCGAAAAATTGTCCCTCTCTGACATGGGAGGGAAGACCCTGATTTGCAGCTAAACCATTTTGAAACTAGGAAACATGGAAGTGGCCCTCTGGGACCTCTCCTGAAGGCCTAGCCACATGATTCAAAATCTTGGGGACACTAGTCATTTGCTTGCCAATGAGTACCGACACCCAAAAACCTTGTACAAAACCTTTGTCTCTCGAGAACAAGACCTACTTTAGGAACCTCAAAAGATATCGATATGTCAGCTGTAACCTCCAAACATTATTGACAGGCTACCCTAGATGCTGGTTAGAAGGCGCCGAAGCGAAAATGGGACTAAGGAGTTATAGGAACCCAAGCTTGGCCGATCAATACAGAAACCCTGGCCTCCAGTAGAGTTTTTTTACGTTAGAATTACTATGTTGTTTCATATTTATGATCTCTTTTATGTTGCATTAAGGATACATGTCTAGCGTTTTCCTCTCCATAGGCAGCGGGAAGATCACATGTGCTTCCATGGAACATGGAAACATATTTATTCAAGGGATTTATTTTGGAAAATTAAAATGGTTCTAAAATTATTCTCAATGTCTTGAGATAAATAAATGTTCGTCACCAACTCTGGCTTGTGGAGTTTTGGTGTTTGGAATCGATTTTTGGTATTTGGAATAGATTTGCACTAGTCCCACCTGTCAACCTTAAAAATGTTGAGATCAATAAATATTCAAACATTTTTAATATTTATTTTCATTAATAATTAAATAATAAAAAATATCAATTTCTTTTTAGTAAATTTGGTTTTGGTTTTTGAGTTTTGCATGCTAAATATAATAATAGAATACTTATATATTTTTTCCCTAAATCGATTCGATTTATCTTTGAGTATATATAAAATAAATTACATGTTCTAAAAAAGATCTAGCATATAAAAGACAACAATTGAAAATTTCAAAACCATGTGCTTATTACTCAGTAACTTCAATGGTAGGGTAATAAGTTTGAATGCAACAAGAGATTTTATCAGTTTGAAATTTTTTATGATAAATATTAAAATTTTCATTTTTCATTTCAATATTTCAAAACCCCAATTTATCACAAGTCAATGTATGTGTGGACAGAAGGAAGAGGAGAAGAATTTCTTCTTTTAAAATCAATTCTCAGAGGATATTAGAGAGCATTTTTAGGATCAGTGCCTCAGATTACCCTAAAGCCAAGTGTTTTTACAACAAGAACATGGTATTATTTATAGTTAAGAGAAAATATTTAAAAAGAACTCATAATTGATGTTGCCCTACTTAGTTGTATTGCCAACTATTTTGCTACTATATTGTGCACATGAAATAGTTTCCAAGTGAATGAACACATATTGGAAAGGCTTGATTTACAATGAGATAAAGTTGATAGAGCAATGGAAAAGCAATGATATATATGGTTGATAGATAGAGAGGTAGAATAATTAGTAAAAATGAACTTTTTTGTTTCGAAATTGATAAGTATCATCTTGAAACTTTAGGATACCAATGGAAAAGAATTGGGTTGATTTTCTCCTCAAGTTCAAGGGCTACAATAGAAATGTTTCAAAATCATTTTCCTTATCTTTTGATGGCAATTTCTCTCAATTGATACATCTTACCATCTATTTGTCTGAGTATGTATTAAGACAAATTATAAGGTTCCATAAGGAGGAGAAAAATGGTTTCAAATGTAGCATTTACAAGGTAAGCCATGGACCTATTTTAACGAGAGATAAAGGAAAGATCCAAATTGGAAGAGAGGTATGTATAACAGTTGATTAAGAAATCCATGGGATGAAGTTACTTTTACCATATAGAGGTATATAACAAGTGATGGTAGATTTATTCTTATCTACCTTTATCACATTAGGATATTGTAGTATTTGAAAGGATAAAATACCTTGAATTTTCCATATTATTTACTCAAGAGTCTCACTAAAATTTCCAATATTGCACAAAAATATTTAGAAAGTGACAAGTATATATATCATCATGGCGTAATTAAATTGATTATAGAGTGGGAACTTTCCAAGACTCAAGAATCTTGGGAAATGTTTCTTAAAATAAATCAAATTGTCACAATGGAAGAAAAGGAGTTGATAGAGGAAGAAGATAAACATAAATTTGAACTTGAGGATCAAGATGAAGAGCTAGAACAAATATATGAATAAGAATAGACATCAAAATAATTAGTACCGAGGACAATGACCAAATCTATGACTAAATAGGTGGGAAGAGAGTAAGATACAACTACACTTCTTCAAAAGAAAAAGGAGCAAAGAACCCAAAATCCTCCTTTTGTTGAAATAGAATACAATGATAGCATTGACATGGACCGACAATCTCCTTATGACTATATAGAATCTTTAGAGGCTGAAGAAAAATAAGAATAAAAGACTATAGAGAGAAAAGTTGCCTAAAGAATGTAGCTTTGTTGATGAAGAAGATTAATACACAACTACGGAGGAGGAAATAAGAAAAATTATAAGAAATCAATCCTCAAATCAAGTTGAAACACCTTATGTTCCCTCACCATAGGATGTTATATCTCCTCAAGAGAAGTCCCTTGCAAAGAAGACGAGGAGAATTAAGAAATTGAAGAAGATTGTATAGGGAATGCAAGTATTTGAGAGTTACTTGAAGACACATAATGATTTTTTGAACAAACATAACCTCACCTTGATAAATGAAATCAAAACATTCAAAAGGAAAACAAGAGGTTACAAGAAGAAAACAACATGATCTCTACATAGGCATATATGTGGTATGAAAGGAAGAAGACACTTAAGGATGAAAAAAGAATATGAGAGTTAAAATTCTCATGAAGAAGCCCAAGATAGAGGGACAATCGTCACATTATCCTAAAGAAAATGTAGACCTTTTGTTATAGGCAACATGAATTAATGTGATGTAGCTAATGGCGGTATTTGGAACAAGTATTAGGACATACTTCACCTTCAATTTGGGGGAATGTTAGTTATCTTTTTTTATCAAGAATTTAGCTATGGTTTTTTACTTCTTTAGCTCTAAAAATACCTCTTTTATTCATGTGCGATAATATTTTCCCATGTTTTCCAATAGTAACACTTTCCCAAGGTATTTTTATTGAATTTTTAATTTTTAAAATTTCATGTAGTTAATTGTATTGTAAAAGAAAATTGTGGATTTTAGTAGATTTTGTAAATAATTATTCCTTGTTGTATTTGTAGGAGGTCTGGGTAAAATATAGAACATGAGTTTTGATCGTGGGTATCCCAAGATGGTGATTTTTCTACTTTCTTGACCCTAAACAAGTTTGAGACCCTAGATCAATGAGTAGTCAACCCGAGCATTTTGGTAGCAAAAACGCAATACATATTGCTAAATTTGCAAAATCCAAATTTTATAAATTAAATCCATGATTTATGTGCCCGACCAAGTTTATTGGATCAGATCTCATCCCTAGAATAGGTTGTAGTTAATTTAAAACATGATTTTTGGGCATGTTGTTGAATTTTTTCTTATGAAGGCAAGCACACTTAGTTTGCCAAGACATGTTATTATTTTTCAGAGCTTTTTGACTCGAGAGACTGGACTTGGATTTCAAACTTGTTCTTAGTAATTTTGATCAATTTATGGATTGCTTTTGAAGTTTCAACCTTTGATTTTAAGTTAAGTGTACTTACTAAGCAGTTAAATGGTCTCCACCCCTCAAGCTAGTAAATGCTTTCATTGTTGTGCATTAACCTGGTATATATTTTCTTTTTCATGTTGTTTATTATCATATTTTTCATTTTTATATGCTATGATTGCATCTTGTACATTCAAATTAATGCTGTTCATGAAACTAGTCTCATGGTCATTGTGTAGATATGCTTTAAAGTTAGTTTCAAAACATCCATTAATAAGTGTTCTTTACTAATTATTCCATGGTTGTATTAGCTATTTTCTAAAGCTTTCAATGCTTTTTTAGTGTATCTATATCAACTGATTCTTATTATAATTTAAGTAACCATTATAAGCCACTTATTACAATATTGCATAGCAACCACACTCATTTAATATTGCATTAATAGAATACATCTTTTGTTGTACTTTTAAGTGTGTTTACAAGTCTTATTAATCATAGATTAGTTGTTGTTTTAAGGATTAATATGATTGGAAAATGTGACCAAGGAACCAAGAGCATCATTTATCATCTTTCTAGGTGAACTTGAAGGCTCCAATTTCTTAAAAGCTTTTCCATTTAGTTGTAACAACCCTTGGCCTATGAAGGACCATGAGACAACCATACCCAACACATTTAAACCCACAACAACCACTTTGACTCAAGCTACATATACTGATAGTTAACAAAGTTATAGAGTGGGCATGAACAAAAAGAAGGACAATGCCCATCCTCCTCATAAGTCTAGGCCAAGGAGGGTGCCTGCCTCAGGAAGAGGAGAAGTAGGTCAACATGCAAGAGAACATGGGGGTGTGGGTGGTTATCACATGACGAGACTAGAGGAGAATTGATTTGGAGAGAGGAAGCCAAAAATAACATGGGTGGATGTGAAGAAAACGCGTAGGAAGCAAAGGAAAATCTTTGAAGAAGAATGAATCAAACTGGACTATGTGTGTCTAAGCTTGTATGGCCAATGGGAGGCTCAATGGAGAATTGAAGCACTTAGAGCTTGTCGAGTAAGTTGATAAACCACCTAATTCTTTCTAAGTAAGTTGATAAACCACCTAGAAAGTGATCTACAAGATCCTACAATTCTTTCCTTCAAAAACCAACTAATAAACCACCTATGTGGTGGATTCAATCTCTTGGAACTGAGAAATACCCTTGCAGAGTATTGGGTCAAGTTTTATGTTTTGGTTTCAAAATTAAGAGGATTTTTATGGTGCTTACTACCTATGGGCAGTTGATAAACCACCTGAACAATGGAATCCTCCTGAAGGTTTGGTAAAGCCTTTTTGTGAACTTATTTTTTCCTATACCCCTCGAAACTCTAGATCCAGCTAAGGGGTTGTCGGCAACAAGAGAAATTGTAGTGTAGTTTGCCTATGGTTGGGTGGAAAGTTGAATTCCCTCCTCTAGTTTCCAACCATTTCAATTCACTCATATAAGTATAAAAATGTGTATATTGGCTTGTAGGTTGTAATACCCATGTTTTAGGGTCGAATGTTACTATGATCATTCTTATTCATTCATGGATGTTAAATGTTGTTAATACACCTACTATTGGTTATCTTTAATTTTATGTTTCAATGACTAGTAGTGCCATGAAGCTGCTACTCTATTTATGATTTATAAATTAGTTATATGTTGGTAACTGAGTGCTTGTATGGATGTAATGGCAGGCTTATAACTTGTGAAATTGAATGAAAAACTTTAATTATTTCAAGTAATAACCTTTTTTTTGTTTTCTTGAATGAAAAATTTGTATGATTCAATGATAAACCACCATAGAGAGAAAACACACATAAACTTGTGAGAAAAAAGCTTCAAGCTCATTTCTCTCATGGAGGCCAAGGTTCATGCCTTGGTCACCTCCTATAGAAAAATTTGCATTTGACATGATGCCCTAAGTCTTAAAAAATTCTCCAATCATAACCTTAGTTATTTGATTGCGAGTAAGATTAACACAGTTATCTAGGCTCTAGAGATGGTAGGAACCACCATCACCATACATGTGACCAGATATTTAAGGGCTATATTTGTACATGGGGAAAAGGTCGGGGGGTGGGGGTGGGGGCGCACCTGCTAGGGTTGATATGCTAGGTGCCATTAGGACATGGCGGTGCTACATTGGTGCCACATGGTAGTATTGAGATGAGGTGGACCCCACATTACATTGATGTGGTGCTGCCACGTGGGCCAAGTAGGAACCACATAGATGTTACATAGTAGCTTCTTGTTGATGTGCAATGGAGGATATTGGAGTCAAGAGCGAAACCTGGTGTAATGGAACTCTACTCAGTGCTCATTGATGCTTACAACCCATTGGAATTTCACAATCGAGCGGTGGAAATAAACTAGTGGCAACGAAAAATGTATACTTTTTCGTTTGTTGGGGTTGTTAGATGATGGGACCACCCACCTGCCTTTATCCCTTGGTTGAAATTCAAATGTCGAATGCAACAATGCAATCGAGTGGTATGATGTCGGCCCAAGTGGTGAGATCCACCAAATTGACCTATTAGGATTACATGGATTCCATGAGGGTGCCACATATCCAACATGATGATGTGGCCTCTTATAATAGGTAAAAAACTTCAAATGATTGTATATTTTGACTTAAGACTCGGATCAAGATAAATTTTATACTATCAAAAGCTCTTAATGATATGAACGTGATGGCGATATCTGAATTTAATTCCACAAACTATGAAAAAGGAGGATTTCTTTAACCCTATTTTCATAACAAACATTAGAAGTCAAGTTAATGCAATAACTAATGCCTCCCATAGTCAAGATAGTATTGGGGGTGGTAAGGGGTGTTTAGAGTAGTATCAAAGCTTAGGTTAAACACTGGACCTAAAGAGGGTCACATGCAAATTTATTATAATGGTTTAATTAGTACATGTGCTAAATTTTCCTTATATTGGTAGTTGATGTAATTACCAACCTTGATAAAATTCTAATTTCAACCTACTATTGATGTTATTATTAATATGCTGATACGTCCTTTTTTTGTTGAAATTTGTGACTAACATGGATTTTTTAACATCAGATCAACATACTTCATAACAAAATGCTTAGTCTAGGCATAACATTGTAACAAGTTAATGTGTTTTTCTTTATATAACTAATAGTTGTGTGTGTGACATCACATAAGGAGACACCAAAATTAAAACAAGGGAATAAAGGAATGAGCAATAAGATGGTAGAATATAACACAGATAGATCTTAACAAAAATAGGAAGAGAAATCAGTTGGGAAGAAGATGGAGGAAAATTCTGTTGATTGGATGGACACCCTTAGAAGTGTAAGGGTGAATTGAGGAGTTGTAAGGCAGAAAATGAAAGGATTATTAGAGCTCAAGAAAATCAAGCAGAGGAGAATGTAGTGATTTTGCAGATCTTATCAAATCTGCAAAGGAAAAAGTAACACGAGCTTGGTGCTAACTATCTAGGAAATAAAAAAAATCCAAGAAAATCCCATCTAAAATAGGGAAGCATGGATTGGATGATAATAGGGATGAAGGCAGAAAGTTAAGAAAGAGGCATAGATAGGCAAGCGAAGACACAATGAGAGGAGGAACTCCACTCAACACACTAGAATGAGGAGTGGGAAACCATGAGAAACCATCTAGTGTTGCAACTAGGAGAGATCACTAGTGAGGGAGAAGTTAGAAAAAATTAATGCCAAAATAATTCAACAACGAAAATCCCCTTATATTTGATGGAGAGATTAAGAAGGTTGAAAAGGTAGAAGCTTGGCTATTGGGACTGGAGAAATACTTTAGCATACATGAATACTTTGAAAACATGAATGCTAAAGTAGTAATTTTCAGCCTGAAGGGAAAGGTTTATATATGATGGGAAGATTTAGGAAATGTTAAAGTCCTTAGAGAGAAAGAGTTGTCATGGGGAAATTTTGAGAGATATTTATAGGAGAAGTACTTGTCTGAGAGGTATTATGACAACAAAGTTAAAATAATTCCATTAGCATAATCTAGGGACACTTACTATTGATGAGTACACTAATAGATTTTTAAATTTTTCGAGGTATGTGTCATATATCAGAGAAGAGAAGGTGAAGGCTTGAAGTTAATATTGGGTATAATTTTTTTTTTTTTTTTAATTTAGAGCAACAGATCTAACTCTCACATTAATTGTCAATCTGGGTAGGCCTTTTTCTTTCAAGGCTATCACACAGATTATATACAAGGACAAATGGTTACTAGTGCTAATCAATCTCAAACTCAATCATTGTAATAATAATCTCAGCAATCCAACACTCTGGCTATTACACTCTCAAACCTTGCTCACACTTTTAGGAAGTAAACACAATGTAGAGTAAACTACTTTGTCACATAGTCACTCTTATTCATAAAGAATCAACACAACTAGAAACCATTCACTCAAGCAAATGCTAAAACACACATTCAAATAAAATAAACACACCATTAAACTGTAACAAGAATTAAATAATTGTCACGCTAATAGAGGGACTAGTCTAGGACCTATGTTATTACACAATACAAAGGTTAGAATTCCACAATCATTAAAGAATGAACAATATTAATAGTAATAGTAACAACAATCATACATAAATAATAGCTAAGAGAAAATAAATCAAATTTCTACAATACCTTCCTAACCAGTGATCCCGCTAAGAAGGAGGGTCCTTCCTTCCTAGCATGGGATGGTACACTACACAACACACAAGCTAGTTAGTAAAAAGGTATGGTTCCATAAATGATTGATATTTGTCTGAATAAAACATACATGATTATAACATTGGTTCTCTTTCCATATGTTCTTTCTATGAATCACTGTATCTATGTCTGATTCTGAACAAAGAGCGCACCTTTTTATAATTACAGATTACAAAGATAAGATCAACATGAGAATATCTCGATTCTCATGTGATATAAATTAAGAATAAATATTAACAGTTTGATAACAACTTCCATGGTTGGGACAAAGTTGTAACAACTTATCCAAATTACAATAATTCATCTATGGAAAATCCCAACTGTGTTTTCCATGAATATATCTTTTGGAGGTTGAACTGAATTTGATGAAATACTTTTCCAAATTGGTATTTGTGACTAATTAAAGGAGATCAATGCATCCAAAATAAGTCTTGTGTGTATTATCAATGTTCAGCGATTCCTTGTCCCATCCTTGGTAAGGAAAAACTAGAAAGTGTAATCATGTAATATCATCTCAACATACCACATACCCTGAAACAACCCATTTTTCAGTTTTATGATAAAAATAGCATAAAGTAATAGTTCTCATGCCAAATTACAAGAATAATTAGATCGTAAGGATGACATATAAAAAGAGACATACTTAGGTTGATAGTGTTTGTTACGGTGATAAAGTATGTTTTTGAGAGTAAAAAAGGGTAAAGAAAAGATAAGAAAACGGTTGCAAGAGAATGTCAATTCCACATCCCAACATCTCCCTCCAGCTTAAGGATTTGCATGTCCTCATGGAGACCCTTATAATTGGTTTCTGATGTGCTAAGAATGGAGTTCTAAGAAATTTTAAGCTCCTGAAGTACCCACTTAATCTGCTTTGTAGCCTCGAGAAAGAACCAATTCCATTTCCAATCATTTATCAATGAGATTATATGGATGTTGATACTGATAGGTAGGGATCCAAATAAGAAGAAATTTGAACCTAAGTCCAAGCCAACCAGACCCACTTCTCCTAATGCATTCTACATATTGAGAAACCCTAGAAAGTGCCTGTATAAAATTTAGAAAACAATAAGGGTCATCGTCCTTCAATTCCTTCCTACAAGCATCATGTTTCATCCCTTTGATACTTATGATACAACGTTCCAAAACTCTATTCTTGAATTACATTAGCATATTTTTGGTGTCAGAATATCACCATATCCTATTATATACCATAGAGACTCTTTTAGTAGGCCCAATTTTATTTCATATAGACAATTTCACCTTTCCTTCATTAGGTGTTACAATATCGCATCCAACCTTCCAACTACCTTGATTTTGCATAAAGGACACAAAATCTCTTAACTAGACATCTACAACATATGGTTTAAGGTTAAGGGTCCTTTCTCCAAAACAGACATAGTCATGCAAATATAATTCACACAATTAATGTTGTTCTAGAAAAGTGGCCTTCTGGAGAGTTTCTAGAAAGTCTTCATCCTCCCTCATCTCACACGGTCATTTCTCCTTAAATGCTACTAATTGAAAAAGAAATAATTTTTTATGCAGATACAGGGGATAGGATAGAGAAGGAAGTTTGCAACTCAATATATTGTCAACAAGTTCATACATGGACTCATTTTCTTGTTGTAACAACTTGTTGTAGTGGCTACAACCACCCTCCAAATTTTTACCTATACTTCGATTTTGGAGCCTTCCTTTTTATCTACAAGAGCTCATATTATACTGATCCAGGTATTCATGATTCGAATGAGACTTATATTTTCATTTTTGCTTGTGTTCGCTCACTTAGTTGATTATTCTAAGTCACAAGATGATCTCCAAACTTGGTCTCACAACAGTTATGGGCTTACCTCTAGAAACTGTGCAATCCTTAAAGGTAGTCTACCTTGATGATTAGAATTGTGCAGTTCAGATGGGAAGTTAGCCTTGAGCTTAGAAACTATGCAATCCTTAAAGGTAATCTACCTTTAGGATTAGAATTGCACAGTTTAGATGGAAAGTTAGCCTTGAGCTAAAAAACTATGCAGTCATCGCAGGAAGTCAGCCTTGATGATTGGAATTGTGCATATCAGACTCGCAGTCATCCTTAAGCTCGGAAACTATGCAGTCATGGAAGTAAGCCCAACACTCAGCCCAAAAACTGGACAACCCTCACTAAGCTCAAAAAATGCGTAATGCACATTGGGCCGGAAAGTTTCCTAGTTCCCCAAAACTGTTCAGTCTTGCCCAACATTGTGCATGGAAAGTTTCCCACAGAAAAGAAAGAAAACTAAAGGGAAAAAACCATCCCTAGGAATTAAATATCTATTATTAGTTTCTCGAAGGTGGCACATTCTTTTTTTAGAAGTTTCCACCAAATGTCGCTTTTGTCCTTGATCTCAGGCATACGCGGCATAAAACCTAATTTTCTCAAATCTAGTTAATCGACACCTCTAGAGCTCATTTGAGCATTCTATCTTGGAGCCATAGAATTCCATCAAGGAACCTTCAGTGGGATTGACGTCGCATTTCTGGGTGAGTTTTGATGTTATTGCCCTTTTCTGCCTTTTCTGTCGTTTTGCTTCTGTGAGTGTTTTTTTTCTTATTTCTCTTCATGGTTGATGGAATTTTTGTTGAAAATTGGCAACAAGAAATTGCTAAAAATAGAAGTGCTAAAAATAGCACTGCTAAAAATAGCAGTTTGGGCATCAGTGCTGGATTGGGCAACAGGGAATGAAAAATGGAAGTGCTAAAAATAGAAGTTCTATTTTTAGCAGTTCAAGTTGGATTCCTATTTTTAGACAGTCCCTGGTCTAAAATAGGAAGTAAAATTCGAATTTGGTCTTACCAGCAGTTTGAATATTAATTAATTAATTCTCCATGAGTTAATTAGTTAAGGAAAATCAAACTTGAAGTCTTTGTGAGAACATGCAATAATTTCTCCACTGATTGGGGAATGTGTCCTTGATTTGCTCCACTGATTGAGGAATTAAGGATGAGTTCTATATTGAGAGGATCGATTGACTTAGTTTAAGTTAGTCAAGTTCAATTAGATTAATTTAACAAATTTTTAAATTAATGAGATACAGTTTGTTGATGCTTGCATGCGTGTGACAACTGTTATTTTAAGATAATTGAGTATTCTCTCATGGATAATTGATGCATGGTAGTTCAGATAGAGACCAAGTTGAGATCAGAGAAGGGACAATGTACTATCAGTTGGATGAATATTGTTCCTATAAAGGAAGATCATCCATGATGAGGATTTATCTCCTTCAAGTTTGTGCAGTTAGATTACAGGTTAGTGAGTGTGTGAAGAGGCCAATTCACATAGGTGGTAGCACTGGACCCCAAGGAAAACTACACAAGAAAATAGGAGGCTTGGAGGATAGAGGAGAAGGTTTGTGAGAATCCTTTGATTGTCTATGATCAACAAAGGGATTGCAGAGAGATCAGGATAGCTTGTGAGTTGATTCTTTTTGTAATCCGGACTATATCTCCACGTGTATGATAATACAAAGATGGGGTTTTAGGCAGGTGCTTTCCCCGGGTAAATTCTTCTGTGTTATGTGTGATTGATTCCTTTTTATCAGTTATATGTGTTCTTATTGATGTTGCTCATGGTTGATTAAGCTTCCACTAAATTGTTTGTAGAAGTAGATCAAGTGTTTTTCTTTAGTACATTGCATTACCAAGTTGATCTACAGGTGGGAAATTTCTACATGGTATCAGAGCACAGGTGATCAAGGAAGAACAATATACTAGAGGAGATTTCAAAATTTTGAGTTTTGGGCCAAGAGTTTGTAGAGCAGATATGAAATTTTCCATACAAATTTTTCAGAAATAAATAGCAAATTTGGATTCCTTGCGGAAAAATACCCAAAAAAAAAAAAAAAAATCGGCTGAATCGGAGTTCAGATGAGGGAGATATCGCTAATTTAAAATCAACTCTTCTTCTAGAAAATTTCATGATGGCGGGAAAGTGGAAATAGATTGGTGTGCTAGCCAAGAACCTCTATGCACTTGAGGTACAAGATGCATGCAAAGCCTTGAGGAGCAAGGCAAAGGTTAAAGACTTGGTGGTTGAGAGGGAGAGTATAGTACCTCTCAACATGCAATGCCAGAAGAAGTATCTGACAATTGTGGAAGTGCCATGATTGGTGCAGCAACTTCAGGAGGTTGTGGAACAACCACAATAGGGGAGGCTGAGAGGAGATCGAGTAGAGACATCTGCTCATGCAAAGACCTCCAGTAGGGGGGAACTTTGAGCCAAGTGGGAAGAGGGATCACATGCAGCCATACCTCCAGGTAGGAGGTGGGGCGATGTGGAGTGATCATCCCATGGAGGAGGGGTAGGATCCTTGAGGTACAAAACCTCTTGGATGAGACCTTGCTACAAGAGCCCCGATGTGGAGTAGAAGGAACTGACTGATTGGGTAGAGAACGATGTGGATGGAGCGACAGAGAGAGCTACAATGTAGGGAATTCTAGGACAGTGCAAAGCATGCAAGTTGTAGCAATGCGAGAGGCACAAGTGTGTTGCACTGTGCAGGGTAGCACAGAGAAGGGTGCAACTGTGCGAGATGCATGGAGATGTTGCAGTAGCGCAGAGGTTAGAGAGGGAGCACATGTCAACAGTAAGTAGAGCTTCAGCATCAGAGTATGTTTCTAGCCCAACAAAGTGGTCAGTTGGGAGTTTTTTTTGTTCCGAGAGTTGCTAGAGCAACCACACTTGGTATATGTGTTGCATGAAGAACATTCCAAAGGTACAAGATCGGGTTCGAGAGGAAGCATTTCTTATTGAGAGGGAGTGTTGAAAATTGGCAACAAGAAATTGCTAAAAATAGAAGTGCTAAAAATAGAAGTTCTATTTATAGTAGTTCAAGTTGGATTCCTATTTTTAGACAGTCCTTGGTCTAAAATAGGAAGTAAAATTCGAATTTGGTCTTACTAGCAATTTGAATATTAATTAATTAATTCTCCATGAGTTAATTAGTTAAGTAAAATCAAACTCGAAGTATTTGTGAGAACATGCAATAATTTCTCCACTGATTGGGGAATGTGTCCTTGATTTGCTCCATTGAGTGAGGAATTAAGGATGAGTTCTATACTGAGAGGATTAGTTGACTTAGTTTAACTTAGTCAAGTTCAGTTAGATTAATTTAGCAAGTTGTTAAATTAATGAGATACAGTTTGTTGATGCTTGCATGCATGTGACAACTGTTATTTTAAGATAATTGAGTATTCTCTCATGGATAACTGACGCATGGGAATTCAGACAGAGACCTAGTTGAGATCAGAGATGGCACAGTGTACTATCAGTTGGATGAATATTTTTCCTATAAAGGAAGCTCATCCATGATGAGGATTGTTGGCATTATGGCACAGGTTTGAAGTTATGGCACAGGTGTTGTCCTTGATGGCAACTCTATTTGGTAATAGATCTCAATTCAGGCTTTCAGAATGAAGGAAAATACATATACGCAGGTTCATCCAGATGAAGACGCGTATACACGCGGGTTAGACATTTCAAAGGTGCGTATGTGTATATACGCACTTTCATGCAAGGAAAAGCGTGTATATGTTGGAGAACTTACCTTTGGTCCGTGGTAGTTAGTCCTTGGTATTTGAACCTATGGTTTTGGACCATGGTACCTCGTCAGAAGTGTTGATCCCAAGTATTGGGTCCGTGGTATTGGTTTATTATGGTTTTGGACCGTGGTATTGTGGAAGGCCTAAGACTATAAAAGAGGAAGGAGATCATTTGGCAAAGGATCATCGGAATTATTGTTGAATATCTTATAAAGTGCTAGATCTGGAATACTGGTAATTGGGTTATGGTGCAGATCTGGATCTGAATGAAGGAGGAACCTTAGCGCAAAGAGAAGGATAAGTTCTATTGATGGATCATAATCTTTAAGCTTGAATGATAGTATCTTTGTATGATTTTGATCTGTTATATGTGGCACTTGCTTGATCTATAAAACTGATAATCTGGGTTAATTAGAATATCTGAAAGAGCGAATTATCCTTTATAGATCTGTACACAGGTTCAGTGAAGTGAAGGCACGTATATACACTGGTTCAGTGAAGGCAAACAGTGTATACGCAGGTTGTTCCATATGAAGAAGTGTATGCACGTAGGTTTCAGGCTATTAAAGTAGCGTATATATTTTGAGTTGTGATCTTGCTGCTTCTGTTTATTGCTGCAGTGTTTTGGGTTCAGTTTTGGTGTGTGGTTACTGTTACTGTGATCTGTGTACAGTCAACAGAGAAGTGTTTATTTTTATTCAGTTTTGATTGGTGAAGAGGTGATTGGTTGATGCAGAAATTCTTGATGTTTGATTGATGTTATCTGTGGATCCAGTCTCAAAATTCATGAAACGTGGTCCTTGAAATAAAGAGAAGGTTGTAGCCTTCTGTAGGCCAGCACCTACGTACTAGTATCTTGGCTAGTGCAAGAGCTAAGGGGGTTGTAGCTCCCTTCCAGGAGAAGCTGGAAAACGAGAGAGGGTGTAGCTCTCTGCAGTTTGTAGCCTGCGTACTGGTAAAGGACTGCACCAGTACAATTGTAAAAAGAAGTTTCTAATTAAAGAGAAGATAGAGACGAATTGCAGCAGGTGGTTTTCACCCACATTGGGTTTCCACCTTATATCTTGTGTTCTTATGTGTGATTGTCTTTCTACTCTGTTTTACTGTTTCTGGTTACTGGTTATTTGATTCTCAAACACAGATTAATGATCATCATCAGAAAGATAAAGTCATTTAAAAGTTTGCATTGTATACGCGGGTTTCCTTCTGCATAGTTGCATATATACGCGGGTTTAATTAACTGAAGTAGCGTATATCATTTGATTTTGAAAAAAGAATATTTGACTTGATAATACTGATTCACCCCCCCCCCCCCCCCTCTCAGTATTATTTCCAACAATTGGTATCAGAGCCGGTCCTTCAAAAGAAGCTTGATCGCTTGAAGGAAGATCTTTCATCATGAGCAACTACGAGAGGGAAGCATCAATCAGGCCACCGATTTTTGATGGGGCAAACTTCGTTTATTGGAAGATAGGAGTTACTGCCTACCTTCAATCTCTTGGTACAAAAGTCTGGGATATCATAGAAACAGGGTATACTTTTCCATCAGCAACTCCTACAGATCTGGCTGAGAAGAAGAAATATGAAACAAATGCAAAAGCAGTCAATACTCTATTAGGATGCCTATCACAATCAGAATTTTTCAAGGTTATGCAGTATAAATCCGCTAAAGAAATATGGGACAAGATTGTTTTGAGCTATGAAGGAGATGATTAGGTAAAACGAGCAAAACTTCAAACCCTCAAAATTCAGTATGAAAATCTCAGAATGTACAATGATGAAAGTGTGGCTAACTATTTTCTTCGTGTAGATGAGATTGTTAATTATATGAAAAATTTGGGTGAAGAAATAAAAGAGGTTGTTGTGGTTGAAAAATTTCTAAGATCTTTGTCCCCTAGGTTTGAATCTAAAGTTTCTGCAATAGAAGAAAAGGAGAATCTAAAAAACCTTAAAATGTCACAGCTGCACGGAATTCTAACTGCTTATGAAATGAGGAAAGGAGGTCCATCAGACAGGAGAGAAGCTGCCTTCAAGGCTTCAGGCAAAGGAGAGCACTATGAGTCAGGACACGTGTCAGAAGAAGAAGAAGAATCAAATTTTGTCAGAAATCTTCAACGGGGTACTAGACGATTCCGAGGTAAGTTACCTTTCAAATGCTTTGCTTGTGGAAGAGTCGGTCACTATGCTGCCAAGTGTCCTCATAAGGATAAGATTGACAAAGGGAAGGAACCTGTTAGATAGAACAAGAAACAGAATGCAACTAAGAAAAGTTACTACACTCATGAAGATAGTGATGGCCTATAAAATCCATTATTACACTCATGAAGATGAACGAGGTAATGATTATAAACTTTTAATGGCCTTTGAAGATGATGATTACATGGAAGCTATAGATGCAGATGGTTTTTATGAAGAGATTTCTCGACTCAAAACATGTTTAGAAGAAAAAGATATGATCATTGATACTCTGCAATTCAAACTTGATGAAAAAGAAGAATCCCTTGAGAAGTTAGAATGTGAAATTGTTGGCCTTAGAAAAGAAATTGAGAAAACAAAGGCTCTTAATATTAAATTTGTTAAAGGATCTGAAACTCTGGATGAGATTATCAATGTACAGTGTTCTCCACTAATCAAGATAGGTCTGGGTTATAATGGAGAAACATCTCAAGCATCCACCTCAAAGAGTTATCTTGATGCAGCAAGGAGGAATGAGCAAAAGCCCAATGGAGATCACCAGGTAAAGCAGGGACGAATTACATCAAGAACAAGCCAAGGCTACCAGGTAAACCAGGGGCAATCCATCTTAAGGGTGAACAAAAGCTACAACCAGCCACAGGTAAAAACTTCTCAATTTGCTTCAAGAATGGATGACAATAGAAATTACAATCATTTGGTTGGTAGATTTGATAATCACAGAAGTTTCTTCAATGGCCAATGTTTCTCTTGCCATAACTTTG
The DNA here is from genome assembly GCA_031772625.1 of Pinus tabuliformis. Lineage (NCBI taxonomy): Eukaryota > Viridiplantae > Streptophyta > Pinopsida > Pinales > Pinaceae > Pinus > Pinus tabuliformis. Next base: position 589,533,826 of record CM062817.1, on the reverse strand, counting down.
GTCACAAAGTAGCTCAATGTGTTGCCTATAAGACAATCATGACTAGAGAAGCTCAAAAACAAAGAAGTATGACTGGGATTGTGAGAAGGACCTATAACAACTTTTCAGCCCTTGAAAATGAAATTGAATGTTCTATTTTTAATAACTTCGGTCATGAAGATTCTGAATGCAGGAGCAGGTTTTGGTAGACAAAGGAACAAGCCTCAAGCACCAGAACATGGAGAATATAGGAACCACAACCAAAAAGATTTGGGATAACCTTTTATGCAGAAGGACAGGAAAATCTATGGTACATTGACAGTGGATGTTAGAAGCATATGACAGGTGATAAAGAAAAACTTGAATCATATACTGCTTAAGAAAAGGGAAAGAAAGTTTCTTTTGGAAAAGATACCCCTGCAACCATAAAAGGAAAAGGCACTGCTCAGTTGAAAGAAAAGGTCAAAGCTGGAAATGTTTTGTATGTTGATGGCTTGAAGCATAATCTACTGAGTGTCAGTCAGATGTGCGATCAAGGAACTGAGGTAATATTTCAATCAAATGGATGTAGTGATCATGATCTTGATACAGGAAAAACAGTGATCAAAGGTAGAAGAACTCCAAATAATTTATACATATTTGAAGAAGGACAACAACAATGCTATTTGAGCAAGGATGATGAACACTGGTTATGGCATCGGAGGTTGGGGCATCTAAGATTTTCAAAAATAAGGAAAGCATGAAAATACCAGGCAGTTCGTGGTCTTCCAGATATCAAAATTCCAGACAACACAATATGCAAATCATGTCAGTTTGGTAAGCAAACTAGAACTAACTTCCCTGAGAAGGAAGGATCAGCTAGCAGGCCTCTTGAGCTAGTCCATACAGATGTATGTGGTCCATTTAGGACAAGGTCACCTCGAGGAGAAGAATATTATTCATTGACGACTTCTCTAGGATGGTTTGGTTAGGACTTATGAAGCACAAAGACGAAGCTTTCGAAAAATTCAAATCCTTCAAGGCCTTGGTTGAAAACGAATAAGATCACAAAATTAAGTGCCTCAGGTCCGACAAAGGTGGGGAATTTACCTCAAATGAATTTTTCAATTTCTGTGAAGAACATGGAATAAGAAGGGAATTCTCTACAGCTAGGACTCCTCAGCAAAATGGACTGGTGGAAAGGATGAACAGAACGGTCCAACAAATGGCTCATGCTATGCTTGATGAATCTGGAACTCCTGCAACCTTATGGGGTGAAGCTGCATTTGCTGCCGTTGTTATTCTTAACAAAACAAATGTCTGAGTGAACATCACTCAAACTCCTCATGAGCTCTGGTATGGTGAGACTCCTTCGGTAAAGCATTTCAAAATTTTTGGAAGCAAATGCTATATTAAGAACAATGATGAACAGCTTGGAAAACTTGAACCTAGAGCAGATGAAGGCATTCTCCTTGGTTATTCTCCCCACAACAAGGCATATAAGTGTTACAATAAAAGACTTGGAAGAATTGTTGACAGCATTGATGTAGTGGTTGATGAAAAAGGATACATTCCTAGGCAAGTAAATTATGAAAATATCGAAGAGGATGAAGACTACTCTCCAAATCAGACTGATGATGAAGAAGAACCCCAAGAGGCACCAGAGGAACAGATAAGGATAGAAGAGAAGACTCCATCCAGGTACGTTCAGAAGAATCATCCAGAATCTCAGATTTTGGGGCAGAAAGAGGCAGGTGTACAAACAAGAAGAACAATTGCAGAAGCCTCAAGCTATTTGGCATTGCTCTCCTCCACTAAGCCACAAAATGTAAAAGAGGCATGCAAAGATGAATGCTGGGTCAAGGCAATAGATGAAGAACTTGAGCAGATCGAAAAGAACAACACTTGGGAGTTGGTTCCTAGACAAAAAGATAAGAATGTCATAGGGACAAAATGGATCTTTAAAAATAAGTTGAATGAAAATGGAGAAGTAATCAGAAACAAGGCCAGAATTGTGTGTAAAGGGTATGCTCAACAAGAAGGAATAGACTTTGAAGAAACTTTTGCTCCCGTTGCTAGACTTGAGGCCATCTGAATGTTCCTTGCTCTCTCAAGCTTTCAAAAGTTCAAAGTATTTCAAATGGACGTGAAATCAGCCTTTCTGAATGGAGACTTAGAAGAAGAAGTGTACATTGAGCAACCAGATGGTTTCATTCTAGGGAATGATCCAAATCTTGTATGCAGACTAAAAAAGGCTCTCTATGGTATTAAACAGGCTCCAAGGGCTTGGTACTACCGTTTGGACAAATATCTTCATCAACAAGGTTTTTCAAAAGGATCAGTAGATAGCAATCTCTATATAAAAATTGAAAATGACAAATTGCTAATACTTGTTGTGTATGTAGATGATATTATCTTTGGAAGCAATGAAGAAGCTATGAGTCAAAGCTTTGCCTTGGTGATGCAGAAATAATTCGAAATGTCCTTGCTTGGAGAGCTGACATACTTTCTTGGATTGCAAATCCAACAAAATGAAGGCGGTATCTTCTTGTCTCAAACCAAGTACCTCAAGCAGATTTTGAAGAAGTATGACATGGAAGATTTGAAACCAGTATGTACCCCCATGGTTACAGGATGCAGCCTCAGTGCAAATGATGAATCAGCAGCAGTGCATCAACCAACCTATAGATCTATGATTGGAATTCTACTTTATTTGATAGGTACCCGACTAGACATCATGCATGCAGTGGAAATAGTTGGAAGATTTCAGGCAAATCCAAAGGAAACTCATCTTCAGGCAGTGAAGAGAATTTTCAAGTATCTTCAAGGAACTCAAAACTATGGCTTATGGTATCCTAGAGATACATATCTCACTCTTCATGCTTATACAGATGCAGATTGGGTTGGAAGCATGGATGACAGGAAGAGCACAAGTGGTGGTGCATTCTTTATGGGTTCCAGATTAGTATCTTGGTTCAGTAAGAAACAAAGTTTGATTGCTTTATCTACAGCTGAAGCGGAATATGTGGCTGCTGCATCTTGTTGCACTCAACTTCTTTGGATGATACAAACCTTGCAGGACTTTCAAATCACTTGTACACCACCTATCTCCATCTTATGTGATAATACAAGTGCAATCAGTATTTCAAAGAACCCAGTCATGCATTCAAAGACTAAGCACATACCAATCAAGTATCACTTTCTCTGGGAACAAGTGTTGGAACAAAAGGTCAAATTGGAGTATGTTCCTTCTAAGGAACAAGTTGCTGATATTCTCACCAAACCACTGCCCAGGGAGACATTTGAATACCTCAGACAGAAGCTGCGAGTAGTTGATGCATCATCTTGTTGTTAAAGCTTGTCTGTTTTAGATAAAAATGGGTGTACACGAGTTTGATGAGGAGTATTCGCGTACATATGCCGGTTTGTGCAGAGAGAGTCACGTATATGGAGGTTTGATGGATATCAGTAGGGACAGGCTCTGGTTGAAGATATTCTGATATGGGTCTGACTGAGACCATCTGGCATAGGTTCAGGGGGAGCAGATAATCTTCTAATAATGCATTGTTGGCATTATCTTAGAAGCTTTGGTTCTAGATCACAGCTATTGTTGGTTTCAGGTGGAATAAAGGCAGAGGGAGAACAGAAGGAAATCTTGGTTGTTGATCTGAATGGTGTTTGACAGATGCTGCTGCTATCAGTTATTGGTGACTTTCATAAGTCTTGTTCTAGATATTTCGTCTCTATGTCATGTATCTCTTTTGTGGTATCTCTTTTATGGTGTCAAGGTCATGTAACGGCTTATTTTGGTTTCCCCACTATGCCTGGGATGAACATGTAATGAACTTGGTTTTCATATGTAAATTTCTGATGTATCCCCACTTGGTTGGGTGGATGATGCCCACTTAGTTGGGTGATGGACGTATGTATTGAGTATTTTGGTGATAGGAAGGTCTTTTATGATGTATAAGTCATGGTTCTTCTTGAAGAACATCTTTTGCAGATCTTGCCTACAGTCACGGGAGCATGGTCGCACAGCAGGGCAGAATTTTCAGCATGTACTCAGGGGGAGCACAACCCTTTGCCCTTGATGACAAAGGGGGAGAATGACTTTGAAGATTTTGGGTTGCCATCAAGTCCAAAGGGGGAGATTGTTGGCATTATGGCACAGGTTTGGAGTTATGGCACAGGTGTTGTCCTTGATGGCAACTCTCTTTGGTAACAGATCTCAGTTCAGGTTTTCAGAATGAAGGAAAAGACATATACGCAGGTTCATCCAGACAAAGACGTGTATACACGCGGGTTAGACATTTCAAAGGCACGTATGTGTATACATGCACTTTCATGCAAGGAAAAGTGCATATATGTTGGAGAACTTACCTTTGGTTCGTGGTAGTTAGTCCTTGGTATTTGAACCTATGGTTTTGGACCATGGTACCTCGTCAGAAGTGTTGATCCCAAGTATTGGGTCCGTGGTATTGGCTTATTATGGTTTTGGACCATGGTATTGTGGAAGGCCTAAGACTATAAAAGAGGAAGGAGATCATTTGGCAAAGGATCATTGGAATTATTGTTGAATATCTGATAAAGTGCTAGATCTGGAATACTGGTAATTGGGTTATGGTGCAGATCTGGATCTGAATGAAGGAGGAACCTTAGCGCAAAGAGAAGGATAAGTTCTATTGATGGATCATAATCTTTAAGCTTGAATGATAGTATCTTTGTATGATTTTGATCTGTTATATGTGGCGCTTGCTTGATCTATAAAACTGATAATCTGGGTTAATTAGAATATCTGAAAGAGCGAATTATCCTTTATAGATCTGTACGCAGGTTCAGTGAAGCGAAGGCGCGTATATACGCTGGTTCAGTGAAGGCAAACAACGTATACGTAGGTTGTTCCATACGCAGAAGCGTATGCATGCAGGTTTCAGGCTATTAAAGTAGCGTATATATTTTGAGTTGTGATCTTGTTGCTTCTGTTTATTGCTACAGTGTTTTGGGTTCAGTTTTGGTGTGTGGTTACTGTTACTATGATCTGGGTACAGTCGTTAGAGAAGTGTTTATTTTGATTCAGTTTTGATTGGTGAAGAGGTGATTGGTTGATGCAGAATTTCTTGATGTTTGATTGATGTTATTTGTGGATCCAGTCTGAAAATTCATGAAACGTGGTCCTTGAAAGAAAGAGAAGGTTGTAGCCTTCTGTAGGCCAGTGCCTACGTACTAGTATCTTGGCTAGTGCAAGAGCTAAGGGGGTTGTAGCTCCCTTCCAGGAGAAGCTAGAAAATGAGAGAGGGTTGTAGCTCTCTGTAGGTTGCAGCCTGCGTACTGGTAAAGGACTGCACCAGTACAATTGTAAAAAGAAGTTTCTAATTAAAGAGAAGATAGAGACGAATTGCAACAGGTGGTTTTCACCCACATTGGGTTTCCACCTTATATCTTGTGTTCTTATGTGTGATTGTCTTTCTGCTCTATTTTACTATTTCTGGTTACTAGTTATTTGATTCTCAAACATAGATTAATAATCATCATCAGAAAGATAAAGTCATTTAAAAGTTTGCCTTGTATATGCAGGTTTCCTTCTGCATAGTTGCGTATATACGTGGGTTTAATTAACTGAAGTAGCGTATATCATTTGATTTTGAAAAAGGAATATTTGACTTGATAATACTAATTCACCCCCCCCCTCTCAGTATTATTTCCAACAAGGATTTATCTCCTTCAAGTTTGTGCAGTTAGATCAGAGATTAGTGAGTGTGTGAAGAGGCCAATTCACACAGGTGGCAGCACTGGACCCCAAGGAAAACTACACAAGGAAATATGAGGCTTGGAGGATAGAGGAGAAGGTTTATGAGAAGCCTTTGACTGTCTTTGAGCAGCAGATGGATTGCAGAGAGAGCAGGATAGCTTGTGAGCTAATTCTTTTTGTAATCCAGACTATATTTCCACTTGTATGATAATACAGAGATGGGGTTTTAGGCAGGTGATTTCCCCAAGTAAATTCTTCTGTGTTATGTGTGATTGATTCCTTCTTATCAGTTATATGTGTTCTTATTGATGTTGTTCATGGTTGATTAAGCTTCCGCTAAATTGTGTGTAGAAGTAGATCAAGTGTTTTTCTTTAGTACATTGCATTACCAGGTTGATCTACAGGTGGGAAATTTCTACATGGTATCAGAGCTAGCTGATTTGTAGAAAAAGTTCTACATGGTATCAAAGCTAGCTGATTTGTAGGAAAATTCTACAAAATTCTACAATTTCCACTTTTTAACCATGTAGAAATATTGTTTAAAATTATCGTTTTCCTTTCACGAGTGTTGCATCGGTTTCTTTGTTTTTGCACCAATGGCCACCATTGCGGCAACTCCCTTCATCGATTTGATTATCTTCTTGATCATTGATTTTCTGCACTTGATTTATCATGATTCATTCACACTTAGTCATATTTTCACTCAAGCTCACATCATCACTCAGATCTTCTTGTTTTTCACACATCCCTTGGGCTGATTTTCACTTCCCTTAGCCAGATTTTGCCTTGACTAGTTGGGCACTACACAATCCTAAGGCTCAAGCTCCAAGCTTGGCCACTCAAATTGCATAGTGCGTAGAATAGCTTGGCTCCAACTACGCATTATGTAGTTCCAGGGCTCAGCCTGTCAACCTTGGCCATTGAGGCTACGCAATGCGCAGTCTCTCCTAGGATTTTCCAATGCTAAAATGTGCATTGTATAGTCTCAAGCCTTAGGTTGCACCCTTGGCTATTGGGACTATGTAATGCGTAGTTCCCACAGTCTGTCAGTCCCCCTTGTAGGTGAAAATTGCACAATCCCTCTCATCAGATGCTCACATTGCTACTTGATCATGCTTTGAAGTTAGATTTGCAAGATCTAATGTTTGCTTCCCATGAGTGTCCCATTTTATCCCATAGGTACCACACTCGTGAATAAATTCTCTCTAGTAGTCATTGTTATCATGGCACCAAAGAGAGTTTCTTCAAGAGAGACCACTAAAATCAGTATTGGGGAAGCAGTTGAGAAAGCGTCAGTTAACTTTCCCATATATGTGGACACTTAACTCTTCATAGGAAAGGAGTCAACACTAACATGGCAACAAGTCTAGCAGTAGTAGTTGAAGGCAACAAACTAGTACAAGATTAGGGAAAGAGAAAGTTGTTGACAGAATAGAGGGAGAACAAAGCTATAAAGTGAAATTAGATTCAATCTTCATGCAGGTAGCTTAAGCAGCAGAAGCAAAAGGAAGTAGATAATACAAAGAGCAGATCATAGGAAGAGAGAAAAGAAGAGCTTGCAGGTAACATAAATGAGATCAAAGAAAGAAAAACAAGAACCGAAGGAAGAACGAGCGATGGGGAGGAAAGAACAGGAAGAGAAGTAGAAGAAGGAAGAATAAAAAATGCAAGGTGTGATGATAGAGGAAACAATGCCGATAAAGGTAGAAGAGTCAGAGCAACTAACAGCTGAGAAGGAAGGTGAACAGATGCAGGATTGAAAGCTTGCTCAAAAAATTGAGTAATTGATTGAAGTGACGGACATGGAGTTGGAAAAGCAGTCGTAGCATGAAGATGTTTACATGATGCTGAGAGCACCATAGGTCATCCCTCAGTCTCCATGACCTCCATTAGCAGAGCCAGCCCTGAGCGAGTAAGGAGATGTTGTTCTCCTTGATGATGGTCCCATCATGGATGTGTACGATCTATCATTCTATGAGTCCCATAAGAGGATTGTACAAGCATGTAGGAATCACTTTCCATATGATCATGCCTCGCCTGCATTCATAAAGGAAAGGGTGATAGTGTCAGACACGAGGAAGCATCCAACTGCCATTATTGAAGCCAAATTGGCCTATGCAGGAGCAACAAGATCAAATGTTCAGTATTTGACGACTGAGAATAAGAAATTGGCACAAAATTTGAAGGTTTCCAGGCAAGATACAGTAGCGCAAAATGAATTTTCCGCATTGGGGGAGATGATAGCAGCGATACTTTTTGAAGTACCAACACTTGGAGAAACGATGCAGAAGCTCTATGATATATTTGTCATCGTGCATAAAGCAGTTGTCCGTTTGCATGGCCTACAGTAGCAAAGAAAAGAGTTTGTTAAACCTCTAAAAAACATACATGTTTCTATCACCTATGTACAAGAGTGGACAATGTGGTACAAAGGGGCCCTACTTGACTTAGTGAAGAAAATGAAGCCACAGGAAGAGCTGGAGAAAGTGAAGGTTCGTATGTTGATTCAGAACAACAAGCAACTCACCTCATCCATTAACAGTACACAGGCCTCATATGTGTAGTTGTACAACAGTTTGGATGCCTCGGTGAGAACACACTAGATCTCATCAATCAGTTCCCTCGCCAGAGCTAAACCCAAGAGCCAAGTCTAGCAGGAGGTCGATGTAACACCCTCCTCCCACATCCACCCAAGTAACCATGCCAACTAGGATAAACATGAGACAAGAGGCTACTATAATCAAATTCGACCTCCTATGTGACCTTAAGGAAGTGGAATCAATGGAACATCAGACACATTCATCCAAAATCATCAACAAAACCCATAAGAGACAAGTTAGCCACTCAGACAACCTGTCCCTAGGTCCCACTATTGTTCTAGATCTCTTAGGCCATAGTCACTCTCATGCTATGGACAAGGGAGCGACCAAAAACCTAAATTCACTATCACAAGCTTTACTACTAGTGACCAAAGACCAAAATTACAAGTTTTGTGCCATCGACCCTGGGATTTAAGCCACTTTTTTAGACCCAGAGCCCAGGCCAGTGCCCAGAATGGAGTGATAGCTTAGGATCCGTAAAAATACAAGGAAACAATGATGCAAAAGAAATAAATTAAACAAGACCATAACCAAACCCCTACTAGTCATGACATGCATTTCTTCAAACATATCATCAACATGTAACCCGTAGGTATAAACAACAAAATTAAGTGTAGGGATCTCATATTTATCTAGGAACCGCTATGAACCATTGTTCCCTCTTGTCAATTGTTGCATTATCCTCTATTAGATCATAGACACATTATCCATTCATATATAATTAAAAACATGCTGAGAGCCATACATAGTTGCTATCATAAAATATACATATAACCAGCATAATAGGAACATAAACACCATAAACATATTAGCCATCGAAATCCACATATACATCAATATATTTTCACAAGAAATCAAGGGAATGAATTTCTCATTAATGAATGCAATAAACCAAATGGAGATTGGACTACCACGTTCCACCCAACCATAGATTGGATAATCCAAGTCTCTCTTTTTCCAATCACCCCCGTGCCATATTCCAAGCATGAGTGTGGGACTCATAGAACTTTTCAAAAACACTAATCAACATTGATGCCACCAGAGTTCTCCGCCTACACAGTGAGGAATTTGAGTGCCTCCTAGTCTCTCAGGATTTACCATGCATCCACAGTCTAATCTAGGGATCACTAGGCCCTACATCGAGATTTACTGTGCATCCCATCCTGGGACCACTAGACCCAACAAATATAAAATTCACCTCTTGGCTTTACCATATATCCCGCCATTCCTCGGTAAGGATTCCTAGGCCCATCGAGGCACACAATTTAGCTTTACCGCGACCCACAGTCTGGTTAAGGGGTTACTAGGCTAGTGGCTTCGTGATCCTTAGTCTAGTTCAGGGAACACTCAGAACATGTGTTTGTCAATTCGGAGATCCACCCCACACAGCTTCGAATCTAATCTAGCCATCCTACATAGACCGAATGAGAGAACCCATCTCATCAAAGCTGCTAGGAAATGGCAAGGCTAGGCTGAAAATATAGTCACACCTGGAAAAACCCATGCCATGGTAGAAAAGAAACAGATGCAATGCCATGCATGCCAAATCTAGCAAGGAAAGTACACATGCAAGTCGATACTTGCAATGAAGCTTGTTGTAGTTGTTTGATCCTACCTTTCTATGCTTGATCTTTGCTTCCTCTTGCTTTCTTTTCCTTTTATGCTCCAATTCCAAAGTGCTCAAAGAAACTCTAAGTTTCCAAGAGTATGAGAGAGAGAGAGCTCCAAAAATCAACTGACAAAAAGTTACCAACTTATCCTTAGAAGCCTTTTTATGAATGGGGACTCTATTTTCTTCATTTTCCATTATTTTCCTTCATTTTCCTCCTCTCATGCAACCTATGACCTTTCACCTCCCTTTTCTCCTAATTTCCATTATTTTCATAAATAAATGTACCAAAAATTCCATTTTTCCTTTCCAAAGCCTTAAGCATTGCCTTTGCCAATTTCCTTAGCCATAAAAGACCAAATGAACACCTCCTAGAATGTCTTGCCCAACATTCATCTTGAAATAAGTGTCCCATCAACCGTGGTTATAGTTTTTAACTTTTATTACATGGAATTTTCATCAGGGTTGTTAAAGAACCCTCCGCGTTGGGAGACACTTCCCTCGGTGTTCAATCACACATATACCTTAGCAACCCACTGAAAAAAAGGCATACTGCTCATGGAGGTTTATAACACAACTCAATGTAATATTTACAATGAAATATTTTCTCAAAACAAAACTTCATGACAACATGATAACATACCGCATAGTGGAGCTTTATAACATAGCTCATTAAGGTATTTACAATGATCAACCTGCTGAGTACCAACCGACATGACACCATAACATCGTGATAACATAACCACATGATATCATAGTAACATGACAACATAATCATAATAACATGACACCCATACCACATAATGGAGATTTATAACATAGCTCATGGCGGTATTTACATCCATATACTGTGTACATATAGAAACATCACCAAAATATATACCAAAAACATAAGCAAAATCATATACCAAAGCATATATCAAAACATATACTAAACACCATATCTAAGCATATATCAAAACATCATATAGCATATGCCAAACCATCATAAAGCATATATCAACCACCATAAAGCATATACCCAACCACCATATCGAAGATGCTTTGCCTCAACTGGAAAACAAGGAAGGATACATAGCCTGCATCTAATCCACCATCTCCCATGTAGTTTCATCAGGCCCAAAGTGCTTCCATTGCACTTTAACCTACTCGATTGCTCGGTTCTGGAGCATGAGCACCTTTTTCTACAATATATACTGAGGCTCCGGCTGGAATTCTCCATTTGATTCCACCTACAATACAGATGAGTCAATCACATGATCAACATCCTTAACATACTTCTTAAGCAATGACACATGGAAAACATCATGGACTTTCACTGTCGGAGGTAGTGCAAGTCGATAGGCTACTGGCCCAAGCCTCTCAACAATGTTGAAGGGTCGACAAACCATGGTGCCATCTTGGCACATGATCTAATCTGTAAGGATCTCTTCTTCGGTTTTATGTGCAAGTATAGATGTTGCCTAACCTAGAACTCCTTGAACAAATCGTTCCTATATGCATAACTCTTCTGCCTATCCTATGCTGCCTTTAGATTCTTCTTGATCACCTACATTTCCTGTTCCATGTCCGCCAACATATCTGGTTCAATCAATACCCTACTAACTGGATCACTCCAACTCATGGGAGTGTTATAAATCCACCTATATATTGCCTCAAAAGGACTCATCCTCAATGATTCATGATACCATTGTTGTACATGAACTCTACCAAAGGGAGATATGTTTCCCACTTCCACTGTTAATGCATCACATACATCCTCAACATGTCCTCCAATATCATGTTATCCCTCTCTGTCTATCCATCTTTCTGCGGATGATAAGTTGTGTTGAAGGCCAACTCTGTGACCAAACCTGCAAATAACTCCTTCCAAAACTTGGAAGTGAACTTCGCATCCCTTTCTGACACAATCTTCTTCAGAACACCATGCTATCTAACCACATCTCTGATGAATACCTGTGTCACATCACTAGCTAAGAATGTAAACTTCACTGGAATGAATTGTGCAACCTTTGTTAATATGTCCACAATTACCATAATGGAATCATGTTGTTTCACTATCTTCGACAACCCTGTAATTAAGTCCATGGAAATGACCTCCCATTTCCACTATGGAATGGCAATGGACTGTAGCAGTCCACCTGGATGTTTACACTATGCTTTCACTCACTAATAGTCAAAACACCTCGCCACAAACTCTGCTACATCCCTCTACAAATTCGACCAATACTAGAATCTCTTCATCGTTGTCAGTTTCTTTTGATAACCTAGGTGACCTAAATAAGGTTTCACATGAAACTCCCTCAAGATCACATGCTTGAGCTCACTGCTATCTGATACATATATCCTATCTCAGAACCTGACCAATCCATCTAATGTAAGACAATAATCCATATCCTATGCACCTGTACTTGTAATTGTACACGTACTTGTACCTATACTACCACCTGTACCTGTACCACTACCTGTACCTATACGTGCATCTTGCTACAACTTGTGCACAATCTCCATATACTTGAAATCATGATGACCTGCCTACAAGATCCTCTCCTGTAAGTCCATCCCATAGGAACACATAGCTTCTAAGTGATGTACCTTTACTCGTCTACTGATAGCATCTGCCGCCCTGTTCTCTTTACATTTGATGTAACTATACCCTTCTACTGAGAGCATCTGCCACCCTGTTCTCTTTACGTTTGATGTAACTATACCCTTCTACTGAGAGCATTTGCCACCCTGTTCTCTTTATCTTTGATGTACCTGATCTTGAAATCAAACTCACTGATCATGTCCAACCATCTAGCCTACTTGGTGTTCAGATTCGGCTGGTCAAACAAATACCTCAACCCAATCTGATCACTCATAAGTACAAAACTCTTTCCAAGAAGATGGTGTCTCCACATCTTCAATGCATGTATGATCACTGTAACTCAAGATCATGTGTTGAGTAGTTCTGCTCATGCTCATTTAGTTTACGTGACTCATAGCATACCACCTGTCCATCCTGCATAAGGACTCCACCAGGTCCTCTCTTGCAAGAATTTGTGCACACTACAAACTCTTTGTCCGGATTTGCAATTTGTGACACTGGTGTGTGTAAAAAATTGCATAACATGCTCAAATCTAGCCTCACATTCCTCTGTCCATTCGAACTTCTTAACTTTCCTCTGCAATGATGTAATGGGATAAGAAATCTGCAAGGATTTCCTGATGAATATCCTATAATATCTTGCCAAACCCATGAAAGATATCCCCTCATCCACACTCTTAGGAGCTACCCACTCCATGATGGCCCTTATCTTCTTTAGATCTACAACAATTCCTTCCTTGGAGACAACATGTCCCAAGTAGTGTACCTCCATCTGGAAGAAACTACACTTGCTGAGCTTATCATACAATTGATGCTCCCTCAACAATCTCAATACTACAACTAAGTTCTCAGCATGGTCTTCCTCATTTTTAGAATATATCAATATATCATCAATGAACACAATAACAAACTTATCCAGATATGGAAGCAACACAATATCCATCAAACACATGAATATAGTTGGAGCATTAGTTAAGCCAAATGGAACAATAACAAACTCATAATGCCCATACCTGGTCCTAAACACAGTCTTATAAATGTCCTCCTCTTTGATTTGTACCTGATGGTATCTGGATCTCATATCAATATTCAAGAACACTGCTGCTCCCTTCAGTTGATTGAACAAGTCATTAATCCTCGACAAAGGGTACATGTTCTTGATAGTCACTTTTTTCAACTTCTTGTAATCAATGCATAATCTGAGAGTACCATCTTTCTTCCTCACAAACAAGACCGGTGTGCCCCAAGGTTATACACTTGGCTTAATGTATCCCTTGTCCAACATTTCCTTTAACTACAACTTCATCTCAACCAACTCAGGTGTGCTCATCCCGTAAGGTGATTTTGATGCTAGAGCTTCCCCTGGCACTAACTCAATAGAAAAGTCTATCTCCCTGTGAGTTTGAAACTCTATAATGTCCTCAAGAAATACATCTTTGAACTGTTATAAAACTGGATACCTGTTCAACATATATGCATCCTCAACCTCCTTACCCTTATCACTAGAAATGTGTACTGCAAATAGCTTGCACCCTTTCCTACAGCTACACTTTTCTTGCATGGTTGTCACCATCCTAACTAATGTGGCTTTCTTCTTACCCTACAAGACTCTTGGTTCCCCATTGTCATCAACACACTCGATAGATTTTTCATAGCAATCTACCTTGGTTATATGAAGATACAGTGAATCCATACCCAACAACATATTGTATGATCCCAATGGTAACACAGTTAGATGTGTTGTGGTAGGCATACCAATCAAATAAAATGTGCAAGCTCTTACCCAATGATGAACTCACTTCTTTGTACTTGTAGCCAACTGCACTAACCAAGACTCTGCATGCAATTCCTTACTCAAACCACACTTATCCACCAAGTCAGGACTAACATAGCTATAATTATATCTAGGGTCAATCAAAATAGAAATAACTTGATCACAAAGCTTATTATCCATCTCAATGATAGATTCCTGGTGTTCTTCATGCCTGTTGTCCACTGCTGCATAGATACGTGGAATAGTCTGACCAACATCCCTACATTCTGTGCCTCTTGTGCACTATATATCTTAGGCATTCCACCCTGATGTTGTGGAAAATCTCTCTTAAGGTGTTCCTCACCACATGCCCAACACTCCAACCAACCAGTGCCCTCACCTTTACGTTGTTGTTGTTGTGACCCATATCCCTATCTAGCTACATTAAACTTATTTTGTGGTGCCATATTTTCTTTTCCATCTGCATTCTGAGGCCTTGTTATTTTAGGCTTCCATTTACCTCTAGCTTTGTATTTTCCCTTCCATCCATGTTGAGATTCATTCTTACGCTTTCAATGCTCATATAAATGCTTTAATTTCCCAATGACTTCCTCAAGTGACCGAGGCTCATCATACTCAATATTATCTCTAAATATTTATGGAAAACCACTGACAAATATCTAAACTTTAGCCTTCTCATCAATAAGAAATGGTACATACCTCAATAGCTCCAGAAACTTGGTTGTTTACTCTTCATTTGTCATTGATCCCATATTTAGTTTGTAAAATCATTTATCCTTACTGTCGTAGTACCTCTCTAACAAGTATTTCTTCCTGAAAATCCTCTTGAACTCATGCCAACTCAAGTCATTCGTCCTGATATCTCTGACCTGTTTAACATCTTCCCTCCAGATGCCTACTTTACCTTTCAAGCTGAAGATAGATATTATGGCCTTCATGTTATATGTGTACTCATGCAACTCAAAAAATTTGTTTATACCAAGTATCCAAGCCCCTGCATCTTCCTAATTCTTCACATCTCCATCAAAGGTAGGTGGTTTTTCTTTCTTGAATTCATCTGCCAAGTATCCCTTATCATTCCTCCTGTAAGGATGATAGAGATTATGATCATGATGTCTATCAGAACCAGAACTAGAATAGTACCTATACTCATTGTCGCTCCTATCCAAAGTGTCCAACAACCTACCATCTCTCATTGTATCAAATATATCTGACTTGTGTCTACCAGGAGACCTACTGCCCTATGTACCATTAGTTCTTCCCTCTTGTCCATGGCTGATCTGAAGCAACCCTTGTCACTGCAATTCCGACAAACTCTGAAGAAGTATAGCATTAACCTCTTCTTGCTTCTCTTGTACCTATATGATCTGGTCATTATCTGCCTTACAACTCCTTATCTCTTCCTTTAAGCTTCTCAGTGTAACTACCAAATCAAGAGGATTCCCAACACCATACTAATCTTTGGATTCATAGGGAGAGTCCTTTTAGTCAACCATATTGCTATCAATTTGATATTTCTTCCTGCAATGCATAATATGTCAGATAAACCAAATCACAATAAATTGACGTACCTTATTATAGCTCAGGGAGGATACCTTGTTTGAAAGATTGCCAAATCAACGTGATATATGTATAACATAATCATAACTACATATAGACATATGCAAATAAATGTATCAACACATAAGCATCACTTTATCTAGGGTCCAGTCATCGATGCAAGGCCATATGAACAATGCATGTTATGACCTCATGCATGACAACAACCGTTACTCCATTGTACACATTGCCACGTGCAACCAACAATATGCATAAGAAATGCCTAGTCAACTATATATACACATAAATGCATGTAGTCGAACATAAGCGATCAATTCTTGTAATCAACCTACAAGACTGATACATGTAATCAAAATATTCAAGAATGTAACCTAACATACAAGGATGTAAGTAGGCGACATAAAATCAACATGTAAGCAACATATAATCCATATGCAACTAATCACATACTCATGACAAATACATTTCATGAAATCAATATCAAATTCTCCATAACAACCATAATCAATCATCAAGCCAATGCAACAAGCACATGAAATGCAAGTGTAAGAGACACACATGCAACTGACATGCATGCATGACCAACACATACCACCCATCTAGTCTGAGAGTTGAACCATGCTCTAATACCACTCTGTAACACCCTCCTCCCACATCCACCCAAGTAACCATGCCAACTGGGGTAAACATGAGACGAGAGGATATTATAATCAAATTCAAACTCCTATGTGACCTTAAGAAAGTGGAATCGATGGAACATCACACATAGTCATCCAATATCATCAACAGAACCCTTAGGAGACAAGTTAGCCACTCAGACAGCCTATGCCTGGGTCCCACTGTTGTTTTGGATCTCTTAGGCCATAGTCACTCTTATGTTATGGGCAAGGGAATGACCAAAAACCTAAATTCACTCTCATAAGCTTGCCTACTAGTGACCATAGAAAAAAATTTCTAGTTATGTGCCAGAGACCCCAGGATTTAAGCCACTTTTTCAGGATCCCATGCCACTACCCAGAATGGAGTGATAGCTTAGAATCAGTAAAAATATAGGGAAACAATGATGCAAAAACAATAAACTGAACAAGACCATAACTAGACCCCTACTAGCCATGACAAGCATTTCGTCAAACATATCATAAACATGTAACCTACAGGTATAAACAATAGAATTAAGTGTAGGGATCACATACTTATCTAGGAATCAATATGAACCATTGTTCCCTTGTGTCAATTCTTACATTATCCTCTATTAGGTCATAGACACATTAGACATTGATATACAAGTGAAAACATGTTGAGAGGCATACATAGTTGTTGTCATAAAATATACATATAACCAGTATAATAGGAACAAAAGTACCATAAACATATCAGCCATCGAAACCACATATACATCAATACATTTTCAAGGGAATGAATTTCTCATTAATGAATGCAATAAACCAACAGGATATGGGACTACCACATTCCACCTGACCATATATTGGCTTAGCTATGTCTCTCTTCATCCAATCACTCCGGTGCCATATTCCAAGCATGAATGTGGGACTCATAGAACACAACAAAAACACTAATCAACATGGATTCCACCGGAGTTCTTTGCCTACACCACGAAGAATTTGAGCGCCTCCTAGTCTCTCAAGATTTACCATGCATCCATAGTTTGATCCAGGGATCACTAGGCCCTACACCAAGACATACTCTCCAGGCTTTACTATGAATCCTATCCTAGGACCACTAGGTCTAACAGAGAGAAAATCCACCTCTTGGCTTTACTATATATCCTGCATTCATCGACAAGGATTCCTGGGCCCACCGAGGTAGACAATATAGCTTTACCGCAACCCACAGTCTGGTTAAGGGGTTACTAGGCTAGTGGATTTGTGATCCTTAGTCTGGTTCAAGGACCACATAGACCATGTATTTGTCAATTTGGATATTCACCCCACTAAGATTTGAATCCAATCTGGCCATCCCACATAAATCGTATGAGAGAACCCATCTCATCAAAGCTATCAGGAAATGGCAAGGCTAGACTAAAAATACTATCACACTTGGAAAAACCCATGCCATGGTAGAAAATAAATACATGCAATCCCATGCATGCCAAATATAGCAAGGAAAATACACATGCAAGTCGATACCTACAATGAATCATGTTGTAGCTACCTATTCCTACCTTTCCTTGCTTGTTCTTTTCCTTTCTTGCTCCAATGCCAAAGTGCTCCAAGAAACTCTAAGTTTCCAAGAGTATGAGAGAGAGAGAGAATAATGATAGAGCTCCAAAACTAAACTAACAAAAAGTTACCAACTGATACTCAGAAGCCGTTTTATGAATGAGGCCTCTATTTTCTTCAGTTTCCATTATTTTCCTTCATTTTCCTCCTCACATGAAACCTGTGACCTTTCACCTCCCTTTTCTCCTAATTTCCATTATTTTCATAATTAAATGTGCCAAAAATTCCATTTTGCCTTTCCAAAGCCTTAGCCATTGCCTTTGCCAATTTCCTTAGCCAAAAAAAACTAAATGAACACCCCTAGGATGTCTTGCCCAACATTCAACTTGGAATAAGTGTCCCATCACCCGTGGTTATTGCTTTTAACTTTTATTACATGGAATTTTCACTAGGGCTGTTACAGTCGAAGAGTACTTGAGCAGCTAAGACAATATGCGACTAGGGAATACATGGAGCTGAGGACATACAACATGAAGGAGTTCATCAGTGGTCCTATCAAAGTTAAAATAATGTTTCTCATGCTTCGGAACAAGTTGGACACTGGTTCCAAGATAATGTATCTGGGTGCCATGGAGGCTAAGTCTACTTCTAGAAAGACATATTTAAGGAGTTTGGGGACACCATCACACAGTACCAATCTTGGCACCAATATGTGACTGAGAAGTATCAAGTGGAGGTTCCTAATTTGGACTTCCCCCAAAATCGAGATTCATAGTGTTCTGTCTTGTTAGGTTGTCCCTACCCTATTTTGTCTTATATGGGTACAAGTGGAAAATGTAATATTATTTGTAATTATGTTGTAAGTGAAATTCCAAGTGTCAATATTGTAATATGAAAAGTAACCATGTAATTTAATGTGTCATTTTATGAAGAAGTTGAAGAGTCATGAGGGTAGCCCAAAGGTCACAAAGGGGAGTTGAAGAGTCACCCCCTCTTCTTATAAATAGAACCTCATAACTCATGTAACGGACTTTTGGGAACCAAGATTTTGGCTAGTCTTAGGCTTAGAAAGAGCTTGGGAGTATTATGAAGAGCCCTGGCTTCTCCATAGTGTAGAGAGAGTATACTTCTTTGGAGGAGCAAGTGTTCTTGACTATAATGTTACACTATTGGGGTTAGTGGTTGTCATTGGTGTATGTATGGATGGAACTTTCTTTTATAATAATAAAATTAGAGCCAACACGCTTTCATGCATATGTTGTTAATATATTAGGACTATTCTTGTTATATTGGCAATGTATGTTATCTAACCTATGCATATGCTTATGAACTATTTTGTTTTCATTTGTACGAATCTTGTTCAATGCATGTTTTTGGATTAATTAATCACTTTAACTTGTGGACTATTCCACATCTTAACTTGTGATGTCATTTCGCTCGTGTGTTCCTTTCAAGTTGCATACTATTATAGGCTTCCAAGGGGTGCACTTCCTTTTTCCCTTCGTGTGTTGGAACCTTCATGCATCGCACTTGACTTTGTGCAGGGTCACACACTTGCTCTCACCCAAATTGATCATACTTCCCTTTGCACATTTCCACTTTCAAGGCATTACATTACCACCCACTATTGGGACTCCTACTCCAAACAGTGTGAGGTCTAGTTGGGACTTCAAATCAGGGATATCCCTTGAATGTTGGCGAGTCCAGCACCATCAAAATTTCTGGCGCTAGAAGGAGGGTTGGATGAAAAGCTGAGCCTTTAAAGTATGTTTTGAATTGCTGCAGTCATTCATGACCTCTTCCTAAATCACACTCCTGACATGTTTTTCTAGAAACATAAAATTACAAGTGTCGGTGAATATCATTGATGACTTGTCACATCTTAAATTTTATGGTGAGGGTGGAACAACATTTCTTAACCATACTAATCGTTTTCTTTAATTTTTCATAGAGCACAACATCCCCCTTAAGGATGTTGGCTCTTGGTTATTTATTCTCACGTTCGAAGTGTGCGTAAGGCAATGGTGCAACACATTGACTGATGCCTCCATACACTCCTTTGACCATATTGTTACAGAACTATCTCTCGCTTTTGAAATGTTTGATCATAAATGTATGGGAAAGAAAATTTTAGAATTGTGAAAATCACCCGATGAATCTTTGCATCATTTTCACATTCATTTTATGCATTTGTGTTTTGAATATGTAGAAGATGAAGTTGATTGGGAGTTCTTGGCTGGAAGATTTCAATATCTTGTTCACATTTCTGCAAATCCACACGAGTTATAATATTTCGAACCTATCCAAACATAATTCGGTGTTAGGGATTCTAAATCTGAGATGGAAAAGGTTGTTGTTCCAAGTGACCCTCCATACCCTTCTCATCAAACAACTCTAGCTCTATAGGTCAAGGTGGGAGAAGTTGAGAATTCACTTGTTGATCTACCACCATCTTTTCCGACCTTAAATACTCAAAATTTCAGCGTAGGTTTGGACTGTCAATCTGATGATTTTGATGAGGTGTTATATCCTTGTCCTCCATCCTTTAGTACTTATAATCCTTTGGATTGTGATGTGTTGTGTTCACCTATTCCAAATATAACTTGTGATGTTCAAAAGGATCAAGTGTTGGATGGAGTTGGTGTTGAGCAGCCAACTTGCGATATCATTCATGATGATTATGTGGGGGAGCCCATAGTTGAACAAGAACCTATGACAAAGGATGATTCTATTCCATCCGCACCTCTCCTTCATCATTCTAATATTTCCCACAATTCTGTCATTTCTATTGAATCTTGTGAAAATTTGGTTCCTAATGATGTTACTACTTTTGATCATTCACAGAACACGTGGGATGTCAGTTCTTCATCCAGATGTGGAGAGGATGAATCTTCTACTCTTTATCTTCCTAATCCCTCATCTATTTTTTTTAAACTTAGAGGGCGAAATTTATCTTTTTTCATCTTCCCCTCTTTGTGATTCATCAAATCATGAGGATGCCTCCGTGTACGATCTTAAACTTTATGATCGTGGTTGTCTTAACCTCTTCATTGATTCATTCAGTCATGATTCCGATTTTTTTGTTGTTGATCTTTCCCAGCCACCAATTTGTAACAAACTACCTACTGATGATTTGGAACTTCCCCAATTTGTTGAGGCACTTCAGCCTAAGATGATGGTTATGTTAGGTTCTCGTAGTATTGAGGTCAGTTCCACTTCTACTTAGAATAGTATTGAATCTTCTGAAGCTCCTCATCACTCTATCACACATATTGAAAATCAATATATCTTACAATTGTTGGACCCTCCATCTATATTACATGATCCTATCGGTTAGTCATTGGAGGAGTTGTATGTGGCAAGCACTGCTGCAAAACAAAAAAATTCTTCTTTCTTCATGTTCACTTGCCTTCATAGTTTGAAAGTGTGTGCCTTCTTGTCTTCAGCTCGCAAGGTGTTTGGACATGATAGCACATCCATAGAGTGCCTTTCATGCACTTTCTGTTTTTACTTTTCTGTGGGTGCATTCAAACTTCAAACATTTTGGTTTGTATTGACTTATCTTTCTTACTTGTTGGTATGCTTGTATATCTTTCTTGACATTCATACTCTCACCTACATGGTCTAGCCAATGCGCTGATGGCTACATTGGAAGTATCACTTTATGTAATTTGGGTCGTGTTCTTCTTAGGTTCGAAGTAGGAGTACTTGTTTTCTTTTCTTGTTTGTTTCCTTGATTTTATTTACTTTGTTTTGGATTTATCTCGCTTCTTTCCTTTGTTTGTTTTCTTTTGCAACTATAGGATAATTTTTGCATGAAACTATGTTTGGCTTCTTAGACAAGCATAGTAAAGTTCAAGAGGAAGTTGTACTCCTATCAACGATTGGTTATCTACATATTCCCTCTCTTTATGTGAATCTTGCATTTCTTTTAGTTGATGATACTTTGATGGAAAATATGTTCCTTTCAGAGAGTGCCATGGTGAAATCACAATGCTTGTACTCTTAACTAGTATCGCCTACTCTAATCAGTTTTCTATTTTTGGTTAACCCTTGTCAACTAAGTCAATTAGAGTAAGGAGAGGGGGAAAACCTTAACAAGTGTTAGTGCAAGGACTTACTCCTAGATTGAAAAAGGAGTAAGCCTTATACATCATGATTTCATTTCAAAATTTAAAAGGTTTTTTTGAGTGGTGGGATGGCTTCTGAAGGATGTTTTGAAATGATTGTGTTCCTCTTTAACTTTCATGCATTTGGAAAGATGTGGCAAGCATAAATTGCGTGGCTAAGTGGGTAATATAGGGGAGCAGAGGAAAAGGAACAGGTAGCTGATAATTATCCTAAGAAACTAAGTATCTTAAGACAGTCACTTCAACTACATAAAGCCTTGTAACAAACTCTGTTTTTTTGGTAAATAAAATAACAGTTAGAAAGTGAGAAAGTGTATAAAGTATTTCACAAATCCTTTGTGAAACCTTCACTAACAATTTCTACTTGAACTGATATTATGATTTACAGGAGACTAGATAGTAGATAAGTCATCATTAGATCCTCTTAATGATTCTCACTCATACTATACTAGCTGCTGTAATTTGTCATTTAAAATATTAAAACAAGTTTGGCAAAGGAGACAACAACTAGAAAGTAGAAAACATGTATAAAGTATCTCACAAATCCTTTGTGAAACCTTCACTAGAAAGTTCTACTTGAACATATATTATAATTTACAGAAAATTGGATAGTAGATAAGTCATCATCAGATCCTCTTAATGATTCTCACTCATACTATACTAGCTACTGCAAATTTATAATTCAGAAAATTGGAACAAGGAAATAGACAAACCACACATTAGATATGACTTGAATCACAAAATCCTCCAACATGAAGTGCAGAAAAAACTATTTTATTAAGCTGAGTCTTCAAGTGAACCAAAATCCAACCCTGAAATGATATTTACAAAAGATATATATAGGGAGAGAGGCACCAACTCCAACTCTCCTAAATTGGTGGTTCCACTATTTCTTGATTACATGGGTGTCTTTCAGATATTAAAAACATCTCCCATCGAATTGCAACAGAAAGTACAGGTGTAGATGAGAAGAAGAGGAAGAATGACACTTTGTTGCTGGAAAAAATGACTGGCTACCCCTTTTGCTACTGAATTTTCTCTTTATGGTCTTGACTATTGAATGACCATATGGCTTCATTAAATACAACCTTCAACAACCACATAACTATCTCATATCCATCATCTTTCTTATCCATATTGTTATGGGTTTCTATCTTTCCAAAACTGGCCCGGAGGTTTTCTGCTGACAGCTGTATATTTCTATTGAGACAAGTGCTACCGAAAATTCTGGTAATACCTGTAATAGCAAAAAAAATGGAAACACTTCTGACATTTTTGGTAGGATAATGTTTCCACTTCAAAAATTTAACAGAAATGCTTCGAAAATACCTTTCATTCCATGTGAGCTGCAACCTCTGCAAGCTTATCCAAATTTGTTTTAATTCTAGCAGATTTAGACCTTGTGATTTTGGTTGTTTCTCCTTTGATGATGGCCTCTTTCTTTTCTACTTCTTTTTGGATCTTTCTTCTTTTGGAAGGCTCTGATGGCTGGTCCATGGGAGCTTTACCTCTTTTATTCTTCAAGGATCTTTTGATTTATGCAATTGAAGGATCCTCAGCTTGCAACTCCATTGGATATTCTTCTATAACTATTACTTCAGTCAGTAAACTAGGATTATTTAGGGCCTTTGATTTTAGTCTGTATTTGTTCTTTTCCCTAGTATGTCTCCTCCTAGTTCCAACAACTAGTTTTAGCTCTTCTTTCTTATTTTTACTAGTTCTTGTATACCCTTCTTCCTTCAGTGTTTCCTCATCAAAATCAAGAGGCTAGTTTTCTTGTTGTTGTTCATGTGCTTCCAGAATTTCAGGAAACACTTGTGCTTTAGATTTCTCTTCAGCTGCAAGTTTTCTTCTCTGAGTTCTTGTGTAAACCTTAGGAAAAGGTCTAACAGGGGGAACCATTTTTGAGCTTTTTGTTTTCTGGGTAGAAGATCTTTCACCTTGCTCCTTTCTCTTTTCAGATTCAATAACTAAGGGTTTCTCTTTGCTGCTTTTGGCACCTCTTCTCACACTTTCCCTCTTTCTCTTTCTTTTGGAGCTTCCTTCAACTGATACAGTTGATGTCTTCTTTGTCTGAACCCATGTTGAAGAAGATTTAGAAATTTCTTGGGGTTTTGTTGTAGGTTGGCCTACCTTGTAAAACAAGAAATGGTCCCAGGTTTGACTTCTGTTTTTAAGTTCTTATTCAACCAAACCTTGATAATTGCTTGATGATACAGGTTGTATTCTGATGCTTCCTAATGTGATTGAATCCTGGTTGCCATTTTGGTTGGGATATTCAATATGAAATAAGGCAGATTAAGAGTCCTCATACCTGCAAAATGAAAAAGAAACCTCATATGGTAACGGAAAACTATTGTATATCTCCTCTCACAAGTGAGAAAAATCTCAACCAGTTTGATTGTTTCTTCCCATTCTTTCTTAAGATAATTGTTGGGAATTCCTTTGGCCCAGTTAGGATCTCTATATTCTTCTCTTATAAAAGCATTGAGATCTCCTCCTGTAATGAGTTGTCCTTTAAACTACTCTTCTCCTTCTTGGGGAAGGTTAAAAGCCTCTGCAATTGATTGTTCTAAAACCTACAACCTGAGACAAATATAGTAGCTTCATGTCCATCGAAAGTTTGAGCAAACTCTCAGGCTACACCTCGATGTGAGTCTTCTAACCTTGTGCAGAGTGGATACCAACCTAGCTAAATAAACAACCTTCTGACCTTTGGATTAGCATCAACTAGCTCAACTCCTTAGGGTTCTATTCTCTTAATCTTTCCACCTTTCCTAGAATTTGGTGCCATAGAATATCGGCTTGCTGGTTATGAAGAATAGGTGTCAAAGTGTGGAAGCTTATCCAACAGTTGTTGCAACTATCTTGAATTAGGCTACCTGAAAATCTGGGATGTGTTCTTTAACCTCCTCAATCAGTGTCTCCTTAGCTGCACTTCAGAAATTTGAAATGGTGAAATTTCCTTCACTTTCGAATATTTGAGATGAAGTTATGGTTCAATATCCCATGCATAAAATCCCTCATGATCACATAAGATTTCATGTCATAATAGACAACATGTAGTAGTAATGATGAATTCGAGTTGCCTTGGAGAGTCTAGCTGATCTGCTACAGGTGGCTGTATGAGATTTTCTACAAATCCGACATTTTTCTTGCATTAATTCGGATTCGCCAGAAATTTCGGTAGCACATCACGTAGAACAGAAAGAACGGCTGTTGCAATTCAAACAACTGGTTGAGACTAACGCTGCAGACACGCTTAAAATTTTGGGAAACATGAGTTATTTAAGATGGGTGGGGTAGGTAATGGTTGTGATCGAAACCTAGCAAACATGATCAACCCAAACGATTAACCACTACCACTTGACTTGACTTGAAGTTTGAGACCTATCCAATCATGAAGCCTCATGATTTGGATTAGATATTCCGCCATTATGACACGTGGAAAATAAAAAACGGTTGTGTTTTTTACTTTATTTTAAAAACGGAAAACGCTACTAGAAATTTAGTAGCATCGAAAAATTGAAAAAAAAAATAACACAAGAATGGAAAGACTGTTCGAAAAATAGGGGAGACTATCTGAATGAGAAAATCGGGTGCCACCAGAAATTCCAGTATTTTTTGAAATTTACAAAATTAATCCTAAGAAATAAAAAATTCAAAACCTCTCATGACTTAGCCTAAAACTATGCTAACAAGTATGTCAAAGGTATATATAAATATCCTTCTCTGAAGGAACAACCTCTTTTTCTCTCAATAAGTCCGGATCCTTCTTCCGCCCCATCAAATAAATAAGTGCCTATGCACAGTTCTTTGAACAAATGAAAATAAAAATAAAAAATGAAAAAATGAAATAAAGGGTGAAATAAGAGAAATGATTCCTGCGCAGAGAGGTGAAGCAAGTAACTTCATCGGGGTAAAGTTCAGGCTTGCTGGCAATGAAGAAATTCTCGTGTTCATGAAGTGACTCTGCTAGGGTACTCTCTAGGCCTGCTAGTAGTAGAGAAACACTAGAGATGAAACTAAAACTCTGACAGCCCCTTTTACTTGTGTATCTGTATACTCCTCATCCCCAATCGAAAAAATCAGTTTGAATTGGCTTGGTATGTGTGTTTTCGATAAAGATAATGGTAGGGGCTACATATTTAACTCAAACTAAGTGAAGAAGTTATGATAATCTAAGAATTGAACAATACTTCCAGAAGAGTTAGACTTGTTTTTCATTAGACAAGATCCATACAGAGATCTGGAGTTATACCAATGTGTGGCTAATGTTGTTGCGACTACAAGCGCCCTCCAAAATTTTTCCTATGCTTCGATTTTAGAGCCTTCCTTTTTGTCTACAAGAGCTCATCTTGCACTAATCTAGGTATTCATGCTTCGAATGATACTTATCTTTTCATTTTCACTTGTGTTTTATCACTTAGTTGATTCTTCTAAGTCAAAAGCTTATCTCCCAATTTGGTCACACAATAGCACTGGGCTTGCCTCTAGAAACTACGCAATCCTTGAAGGCATTAAGCCCTAATGATTGGAATTATGCAGTTTAGACTAGCAATTCGCCTTGAGCTCAGAAATTGCACAGTCGTGGAAGGCATTCAACCTTAATGATTGGAATTGTGCAGATCAAACTAGTAGTCAACCTTAAGCTCAAAAATTGCGTAGTCATGGAAGTTAGCCCAATACTGAGCCCAGAAACTCTGCAACCCTCACTAAGCTCAGAAATCTTACAATGCACACTGAGCCAGAAATTTTCCTAGTTCCCAAGAATTGCATGGTCTTTCTCGGCAGTGTGCATGGAAATCTTCCCCTAGAAAAAAAAGAAAACTAAAGGGGAAAGGCATCCCTAGGAAGTATGGATCTATTATTAGTTTCACGAAGGTGGCACATTGCTTTTTTTAGAAGTTTCCAGTACAAAGTGTCACTTTTATCCTTGATTTTAGGCATGCACAACATAAAATCTAATTTGCTCAAATATAGTTGATGGACGCCTATACATATCATTTTAGAATTCAATCTTCGATCCCTAACATTTTCAAAGAGATCAAGGAACCTTCGGTGGGATCATTATCGCTTTTCCAGGTGATTTTTGTTGTTATTTCCTTTTGCCACCTTTTCTGTTGATTTTTGTCATTTTGCTTGTGTGAGTGTTGTTTTTCTTATTTATCTTCATGATTGTGAAATTTCAACTTGATTTAGCTTTTAGAAGTGTTGTTTCAACTTATCATTTGTCTTTCACAAGTGTCGCATCAGTTTCTTTGTTTTTGAACCGATGGTCGCCATTACAACGACTCTCCTCACTGATTTGATTATCTTCCTAATCATTCGATTTTTGCACTTGATCTATCATGATTAATTCAAATTTAGTCAAATATGCACTCAAGTTCACACCATCACTTAAATCTAATCATTTTTCACACTTCCCTTGGGAAGATATGCACTTCACTTGGATGGATTTTGCCTTTCTCAACTCGACACTGCACAATCCTAAGGCTCAAGCTGCAAGCTTGGCCTTTGGAAATGCATAGTGTAAAGTATAGGTTGGCCCCAAGTTCACATTGCATAGTTCCAAGGCTCATCCTTTCAAACCTGGCCATTGATACTGTGCAATGCGTAGTCTCTCCTAGGCTCTGATCAGGCTTAATTGCATATTGCGCCTTATCAAGCCTTAGGTTGCACCCTTGGTTGCTGGGAATACACAATGCACAGTTCCCACAGCCTATCAGTCCCTCTTGTAGGTGAAAATTGTGCAATCCCTCTCATTAGATGCCTGGATTGCTTCTTGATCATGTTGTGAATTTAGATTTTCAAGAGCTATTGTTTGCTTCCCATGAGTGTCCTTTTTGTCCCACAAGTACCACACTCGTGAAGTACTTATCTCCAGTGGTCATTGTTACCATGGTACCAAAGAAAGATACTTCAAGAGATAAGACTGAAATTTGTACAAGGGAATTATTTGAGCAAGCATCAGTTAACTTGCCCATATATGCAGACACTCAACTGTTCATAGAAAAGGATTCAACAATAACATGGCACCAAGTCCATCAATAAAGGCAAAAATCCAGTACAAGATCAGGGAAAGAGAAAGTTGATGACATAATAGAGGGCGAAAAAATTTGTAGACTGAAGGTAGATTCAATATTCATGCAAGTAGCTTTGGCAGCAGAATAAAAAGGAAGTAGAGGGTACATAGAGTAGAGTAGAGGAAGAGAGAAAATAAGGGCTTGTAGGTAGCAGATTTGAGATCAAAGCAAGAAGAAAAAGAAGCAAAGGAAGAATGGGAGCCGAGGAGGAAAGAATAGGGAGAGAGGAAAAAGAAGGAAGAATAACAAAGGAAAGGCATCATGACGGAGAAAACAACGCTGATATAGGTTGAAGAGATGGAGTAACCAGCAATTGATAAGGAAGGTGAACAGATGCAGGATTAGGAGATTTCTCATCAGATTGATTAATTGATTGAAGTGAAGGAAATGGGGTTGGAACAGGAGCCATAACATGAAGATGTTGACCTGCTGTTGAGAGCACCACAGGTCATCCCTCAGTTTCCATGACCTTTAACAGTAGAGCTAGCACCGAGTGTTCAAGAAGATGTTGTTCTCTTTAATGATGAGCAGGTCATGGATGTGTACAATCTATCATTCGATGAGTTCCAGAAGAGCATTATACAAGCACAAAGGAAAAAAATTCCAAATGATCACATCTTGGCTTCATTCATTAAGGAAAGGGTCATAGTGTCAGAAACTAGGAGGCATCCAACTTCCATTGTCGAAGCCAGCTTGGCCTATGTAGGAGAAATAAGATCAAATGTTTAGTATTTGACGACCGAGAATGAGAAACTAGCATAGAAATTGCAGGGTTCCAAGCAAGAGGCAACAACGCAAAATTCATTTTCCACATTGGGGGAGATGAGAGCAACGATACTTGCTAACGTATCAATAGTTGGAGAAATCACATGGAAACTTTATGACGGATTTGTCAGCATACATAAAGAAGTTGTCTATTTTGATGGCGTATAGAGCAAAAAGTTTATTAAAACTCTAAAAAGCATACATGTTGTTATTGCCTATGTACAAGAGTGGAAAATGTGGTACAAAGGGGGCCCTCTTGACTTAGTGAAGAAAATGAAGCCACAGGAAGAGTCGGAGAAAGCGAAGGCTCGAAGGTTGATTCAAAACAAAAACCAACTCACCTCATCCAATGGCAGCACACAGGCCTCATATGTGCAGTTGTACATCAGTTTGGATGTCTTGGTGAGAACACACCAAATCCCATTAATCAGTTCCCTCACCAAAGCTAAACTTGAGGACCAACTCCGATAGGAGGTCGAAGATTACTTGGACCAACTAAGACAGGATGCCATTAGAAAAGATTTGGAGCTTAGCACACACAACATGAAAAAGTTCATCAGTGGTCCTGTCAAAGTTTGAAAATGTTTCTCATGCTTCATAACGAGTTGGACACAAGTTCCAAGATAGTGTACCTGGATGCCATGGAGGCTAGAGTCTACTTTCAGCAAGACATCATTAAGCAGTTTGGAGACACCATCACACAGTACCAAGCTTGGCACCAATATGTGATCGAGAAGCAACAAGTAGAGGTTGATGAGATGGACTTCCCCCAAACTCTAAGTAGAGAGTGTTGTGTCTTTTTAGGATGTCCCTACCCTATTTTGGGTTATATGGGTACAAGTGGAGAATGTAATATTATTTGTAATTATGTTATTGGTGAAATTCCAAGTGTCAATATTGGAATATTAAAAGTCACCATGTAATTTAATGTGTTATTTGTTGAAGTTGAAGAGTCATTAGGGTAGTCCAAAGGTCACAAATGGGAGTTGAAGAGTCACCCCCTCTTGTTAGAAATAGAACCTCATAACTCATGTAACAAACTTTTGGGAGCTAATATTTTGGCTAGGCTTAGGCTTAGAAATAGCTTGGGAGTATTGTGAAGATCCTTGGCTTCTCCATTACGTAAAGCAAGTATACTTCTTTGGAGGAGCAGGTTTTCTTGACTGTAATGTTCCATTTTTGGGGTTAGTGGCCGTCAATGGTGTATGTATGGATGGAACTTTCACTTAAAATAATAAAATTAGAGCCATTACACTTTCATGCATATGTTGTTAATATAGTAGGACTATTCTTGTTGTATTGGCAATGTATTTTATTTAACTTACACATATGCTTATGAACTATTTTGTTTGCATTTATACAAATCTTGTTGAATGCATGTTGTTAGATTAACTCATCACTTTAACCCTTGGACTATTCTGCATTTTAGCTTGTGATGTCATTTCACTTGTGTGTTCCTTTCAAGTTTTGACTAATATTATGGGCTTCTAAGGGGTGCACTTACTTTTCCATTCATGTGTTGGAACCTTCATGCATTGCACTTGACTCTCCGCAGGGTCACACACTTTCTCTCACCCAAAGTTATCATACTTCCCTCTATGTGTTTCCGCGTTCAAGGCATTACATTACCACCAACTGCTGGGAATCCTACTCCAAACAATGTGAGGTCTAGTTGGGACTTCATATCGGGGGGATCCCTTGAATGTTGGTGGGTCCAACACCATCAACACAACTATACTTCCCCTTGCAATACTTCTAATTGTAACATTTCTTTCTTCCTTTCTTCATGAACCTTCAACTTTTTAGCCCATCTCCTCTTTAGACTATCAATAATTTTCTTATGTTGTTTTAGAGGGATAGATTCATCCTTCAATGAAATTGCTAATTTATTCCATTGCTCTAATTTTTCAAGCAAAAACGTTGGCCTCCATGACTCTTCAAATTTTAATTGAGTTGTTTTTTTTATTGTTACAGCGACAGATTCAACAGCTTCTTGGAACATCTCTTCATCCCCTTTCTCCATTGGCTACACTATTTGAGTTATTGATTCTTGTGTGAGAATAGCATCATTGATAGGTTCTTTTGGCGCAATGCCCAATTTTATTTTAGTTTTCTCTATTTCTGATCAGGTGCTCAATATTTAGCTCACAAATCAAAGTTCTCAGAATGGCTCGAAACTTGAACGACTGCATTCGTCTCAGAAAAACAATCCCAACGCAGCTCATTCCACTGAAAACCAAGTTCATATGAGGAAGATATTGAGTTCTATCCATTTGACAAACAAAAGAAATTTTAAAAAATGCCCAGTCACTGCACAGTCAGCAGTCTGTACTGCTGACGTGGCAGGTGACTGTGCAAGGTCAACAATGGTCAACGGTCTAATCAGGCTTTGACAAGTGTTAGATTTTGGCTGGTTACAGGTGTGGTGACATGGCATATTATCATTGGTTGAAGGTGGTCCAATGAGGAGGGGACAAGTGGCAAGTTTAGAGGCTGCCACGTGTCCCTCCCCAAAGGACCGGTTATGGTGCTTAGCAAAATTTTATGGTAGGCGGAGGGGTCACTCTGGACTTGCACTAAACAAACATAACACATTTCCATTACACCACCGCATTACAACTTAACTGTTATGTTTACCGTGCACATTTAAAGTTTCATGTGAATGTGGTTGGTGGTTAGGAGGACCAACCCTCCCATGTGAACACTATGGAAGATACGGTTACCACACATTCGACAGTTCCACCCAACCATAACCATAAACTCAAACATATTGCATGTGATCTCTCCTCCGATGGTAACGGTTACGGTTGCGGTCAATACAACCGATGGCCAGCACGACATGTGAACACCCCTCCAACGGTAACAAATAACGATTACCATAAACGAAGGTAACATAACTGCACAGTTAATGCCAACACGTGTCCAATGTTTATAAACTTCCAGGTCAGGAAACCATGTGGACATAGCGCTAACCGTCGACTAAGCCATGACATGTGTCCACCATTGTGAGACCGCCAAGGTTAACGGTTAGTAAAACCGCAGTTTGTGATAATCACATTTAGTGGTTAATTTAGCACGTTTAACACTAATTAAACATGAGTTTAATTCGGCAGAAATTATGTCAGACCCTCCAAATTCAGCCCCAACTCCAAGTTTAGTGAAGTTAACTAGAGTTCTTCCAGTTTTAGTGGAGGTTTTCTAGGGAAAAATAGTTTTGGTCATAACTGGAGCAGAATTCGACCAAATTGAGCTCAGGAAAAGGTGTTCCAAGGAAAATTTTAAGAACCCCCCCTAAATTTACAAGTATAATAAATGGGCGAATCTCCTTGGTATATAGGAAAAATGGAAGGCGATTTTATCAATAATATGATATGTATTTATAATTTTTTGGTGAATCTCTCACCAGGCATGGCGAATATTTTACTTAATTATAAAATCTTGTGTTTATTGAATACACGAATGAAATCATTGCATTTCTTTAAAATATCTTTTGAAATCAAAATTACCGAAATTACATATCGATAACCTTAGGATAAAATTCACCTGTGCCATTCACAGAAAGCATAGGAAAAAATCTAATAGTATATATAAAACCAAAAAAAAATTAAATTCATCACTTCTAGGGACCTCATAACCACCCTGCGAATACACAAGTATGTTCTTGTTTGCAATTAGAAAAATTACCCAAATTACAATCTGTTTACTCCTGCATATGTTGGAAAGTTATAGAAGAATGACTAGTGCAATTAATCCATTCCTTTTAGCCCTGGATTTGTTTCAGTTTAAAACAAAATTATACAAATATACTTGTCCAATGTCTATGCTTTAACCATTCACCTTAAGATGCTTTTACAATATAATTTCCTAAGTCTATTTAATATCTTCATTATCATAAAAACCAACCTATATCCATCTTAACTCCACATCTACCACTCTTAGGGGGATGAAATCTATTTATCCCTCTGAGCACTTGGTAGACCCAGAATTAAGATGGATCTAAGATGATAGAATTTCCCCTTTAAATAGTCTATGCTCACATGAATACCATGGTATTACGATGGGTCAATACCATGGGTTATCATAAACCTGGAGCTTAAAATTTACTATTAGTAATTTATAAAAATTAATAAAATTAATAGTTGATTTTTATTTTATTTTTTATTTTAACCAAGCTAAAATGTTTAACATACATTAAATTACAACATCCATTTTTACTCTTGATCGAATCAAATATTTTTTCACTCTATGCTAGTTTTCATATCATGATATTTGATACCTCTCGGGGGTTAGTAGATCCAGAGTAAAGATGGATCTATGCTGGTTTAATTCCCCCATTTAAATAGGCTACATTCCAGGTGAATACCATGGGTCAATACCATGTGCCATTTTCGTGAATACCATGGATCAATACCATGTGCCATTTTTATTTTTATTAATACTAATATTAGCGTTAATAATGTTTTTTTGCATGGTATTAATAACAATCTAGTCCATGGTATTTGTCCCATAGTATTTTGCCCATAGGTTTCACCTAAATATAACGCATTTTTTGAGTGTTCGTAAATACAAGGTGACTTATGGAGTAAATATAAAAAAAAAAAATTTATTTGTTTACAATACCTCTCGTTTATTTATATTTTTATTAATTTACCATACCTCTTTTACAAATATGGTATTTGGCCCATAAGATTCACTTAAATAAAACCTCTTTCTTGAGCCTTCATAAATAGAACGAGGGTTATGGACTAAAAATAAAAAGAGGTTTTATTTATTTACCATGCGTCTAGTTTATTTTTATTTTTATTTATTTACCATACCTTTTGAGTAAGTATAAAAAGAGGTCTTATTTATTTACCATACCTCCACTTTACTTAATATTTTTATTTATTTACCATACCTTTTGAGTAAGTATAAAAAGAGGTCTTATTTATTTACCATACCTCCACTTTACTTATATTTTTATTTGTTTACACCCTTGCATGTATATAAGGTGACTTATGGAGTAAATATAAAAAATGTTTTATTTATTTACCATACATCTCATTTATTTATATTTTTATTAATTTACCATACCTCTTTTATAAATATGGTATTTGGGCCTTTGGCCCATAGGATTCACTTAAATAAAACCTATTCTTGAAAATGGGCAAATGGAAGGTTGTAACTCCTAATTTCAAGGGCTAAATTTACCTTTTTTACCCTCCCCCTTAAAATAAGGTGGGCTATTTGAGGTGATTTGTAAAAATGTACTATGATAAAAAATATTCGCCCACTAAAAATTTAAAACCCCTTAATTTCGCCAAAGGGCGAACATTCGCCCCTAAAATTTTCTATGAGGTGTTCCTAGCTAATTGGAGCATTCTAAACACATTAAAGTAGGTTTCAGGATTAGTAGAGCTTTGTAAACAACATTTTTTCCATATTGAGCTAATACAGAGGCCCAAGCCATGGAAGCTGGACCAAGGCGATGTAGGCCAAGAGGGGTGAATTCCTTCATCAAAACACTGTGTTAAGTGTTCATGTTGATTTCAACACTTGTTCTCATGATATTTTTCTCATGAATTTCACATAAAAACTTGATAAAATTTACCTTTTTCCAATTAAAAACACCATAAGATAACCATGCACATGAAGCAATTGACAAGCATTTCTTTATAAATCTGAAGTTGAAATTAGCACAACAAAACTAACATTCAACAACATATAAAGTTGGTATCAGAGCTAAGGTTTATTTGCTTGATTTCTTGATTTTTGTGCAAGTATGGTTTTAATGGTTGTAAAATTGTGATGCTTACAAGGTTAAAGTTGCAGAGAGGAGAAGGGAAACTGTTGGTTGCAACTCCCGAGGTAATGCCCAGAAGAAGGAGAGACACAAGGCCACAATCTCCACTCAAAGTTCCAATTCTAGCTACACTTGAAACACCTCAAGTTTTACCTTCGATTGAGATTGAGGAGGTACAAGAGTACCAGAAGATGAACTTGAATCCAAAGCCATCATGTCTGGAGCAAGAGAGACTGAAGGTCTTTTAGAAGAGGAAGAATTCAAGAAAGCTTTTTATGACTTGAATGACATGGTTAGAGTCCTCTATGAAGAGACGAACACTAGAAAGGTTGGGAGAGAGTTTTAAGCCTCCACATGGAGAGGGACGCTCAGGAGATAAAAAAGATGATAAGAAGGATTCAAAGGGTAATGGAGGAAATCCTCCTCCATCTCCACCATCTTCATCATCTTCCTCGTCATCTTCATCATCATCAACATCTAAAACAACAACATCTTTCACTTCCACCACAAAAATTGTTCATACTCATTCCCTAATCCCAAAAGGAAAAACTCCCTTACTCAAATTGGACATTAAGTTTGAACTTCCCATGTACAATGGTGAGGTGAATACAGAAAAGTTAGAGAATTGGATTCGACAATTGGAGGTATACTACAAAATTCAAAACCTTCAAGAAGATGACATAAAGATCCAGTTGGCTTAATTGAGGCTAGAAGGAGAAATGTTATTTTGGTGGGAAGCAAAGACTCAAGAGGAAATGCAAATTCATGGTAAGATATACATTTCTTGGGTTGAATTTGTTTATGCAATTAAAAGACAATTTTACCCTTTAGCCTACATGCAAAAAGCTATTTTGAGTTGGAAAAATTTTAGGCAACTCAAGGGCCAAACATTATATGACTATACCTAGGAGTTTAGAAAGAGGGCTTTGTTTTTAGGAGTAAATTTGAATTCCCAAGATACATTGTTGAAATATATTGGGGGTTTACATTCCTATTTAAAACATACTATCCTTATGTTCAATCCAAGCAATTTGGATGAGGTATGTGTGCAAGCCATGCACCTTGAAGCAAGGGGAAAGAACATTCAGGAAGAGGGTAGTAAGAAGAAGACATTCAAGGGTAAGGAGAAAGAGAAGGGAGGAAAATGGAAGGGAAAGAAGAATGCAAGTGTGAAGAAAGAAGGGGAGAAAACCATATGCCAACATTGTTCCAAAGTTGGGTATGATGAAGCCCATTGTTGGAAATTACATCCCGAACTAAGTCCTAAGAAACAAAACAATAAGGGAAAATAAAAGACGACTGCTAGCACAGAACATGATCTTGGATCAGATTATGGTGATGAGACCAAGATTTCTGCCATGGTCACAAAAGGAAAATAAGTTATTGCAAGCACTAGTACCTCACATAGTTAGAACAACACTCTAAATGAAGAATCAAGAATAGAATTGTTCCATGTAAGGGTAAATTCAAATCATACAAATATTGATGCATTATTTGATAGTGGGTCACAATCAAACTTAATTTCAGAAGAGTTGGTAAAAAATCTTAACCTTGAAACCGTACCTCATCATAAGCCATATCCATTGGGTTGTGTTGTCCCTTAAGAAACCAATTTCTTGGATGTGTAGAAATTGTGCTTGAGACATTAATTTTTATTATTCATGTCACTTATTTGTATGATGTATCCTCAAGTGGAGGGCCCAAAGGACCTGACTTTTAACCCTTAATATTTGGCTGATATGAAAGTCTCAGAATGCCATATGATGCTGAATATAAATGTTGTGTGAAGAATGCTTTGAGAAGTTAGAAATAATATGTTGTTTTTCACATAAACTATTATTTGAAACTTAGAAGAAGTGTAGAAAATTTAAATATAGGAGAGCTCTTTTAAGGAATTTTATCTTCATTCACATAAGTAAACAAAGACTTGCAACTTCATTACCATACTTAAAGGAAGGAAGACACATAATGACACATAACAAAGAAATTACAAAATCATACCCAACAATGTGTGGAAAACACCTGATTCTTTCATTAATCATCAATTTATCAAGAATACAATAGCATAGTCTCTAGGTTCTTCAAAATTCGGACCTTTTTCCTATAATTTTGCCTCTTTTTATACATCATGGGACAGTTGGTAACTACCAAAACTGTCAAACTACTTAACTACCTCCTAACTGTCTAAAGTAAAAGTCATTATAGAATAGTACATTGGAGGGTAAAAGACACCTAATTCTTCTCAAGAAAATAGAATAACAAGAAGTAACAGAAATTAGAGTATGATTGGTGATTGCTGCTCGTTGTTTGACTCTGTGGCTTGAGTATGTGGTCCTACTGATGCATCTTTGATCTGCTCTATCATCCATTCCTTGCACTTTCTCCATAACGACTTTGGTGCTTCCTCTAACTTATCAAGTGCTATTCTGCAAGTTGTGAGCTTACCATAAGTAGGCTTGTCAACAAACAGAGTCTTCACCATTTAGAGAAGCTTAACATTTTTGTTCAGGTAGTTCATAATGGTGGCTCCTTTTAATACTGCTATCTTTTCATGAGCGTTATCAACTTTGGTTTTTGCCTCAACTAGCAAAGTCTCATATGTTTTCTATGGTAGCAATTTTCCTTGTTTGGCCATGGTGACTGTAGGTGACAGTTGCTGATGACAGTTGCTGGGATGGTTGCTGACTCAGATTTGTTGAACTGGCTGCAAGGTTGCTTAGTAATAAAACAAAAGACTAATACCATGGGGTTTTGCTTGTATTTTATACATATAATATTCAAACAGGGGGGGAAAACCTATAATTAATGTAACTAATTAACGAGGGTACGGTGAATGAGGTGGACGATAGTGAATGAGGGTGACAGATGAGGTGGAGGAGATGAGATGAAGTGGAGCGATGGGGGTGGCCCAATGCAGGGGTAGGGAGTGTACGGGAGGTTCATTGGGCTTGAAAAATGCAGCAATCTCAGGCCGTAGATCTTGGTCAAACACCTTGACATCATAGCCAACTGCAGGGATTGAGCCTGAGTTATAACTCGTGCTCATTGTTCCCCCGTAGAGCATTGTACCCGCTTCTTGAGCCCATGCTTGCTCATATCTTGTGATACCACTCGAACTTTAACATATGGGTCGGGGATCTACCTTATATCATATTTGAAAGCCATCAATAATATAAAACAAATCACTACTTTCAGAATTTCACATTCTCTTTTAATTTTGTTTCTACAACATAATATTTGATTTTTTATTTTTTGTGATAAAATTGAAAATGAAATTTAAATGACGATGGATGCCACAACATCTGTCTCCACTTGGGTTTCCTCAGAAGCACTAAGAACCACAGATCAGTGTCTTCACCTTAGGCATGGAGTCATATATTGCTTAGCCAATTTTAATTCTATGGAATTTGTTCAATGAATTCACTCTAGTATCTACAATGACAAGATGCTTGTGCTTCAGAATTGGAAATAATGTTTGAGGTACTACCCATTGATAGGCAGATGTAAAGTTTCACCATCAAGATTCTCCAAAAAGAATGTATTTTTTTCCCTTGCTTCTATGATCCTGAATGGGTCATACCAGAGAGGATCAAACTTTCCATGTTTTCCCTTATCTTTTCTTCTAGTAGCCCATCTTAATACCAGGTATCCAACTTTAAAATCAATTTCTTTGGATTTTCTGTCAAAAATAACCTTCATCTTTGATTGATACATAATAAAATTATCTCTTACCTTATCCCTGCTTTCACTTAACTCCACTACCTTATGTATCCTTCTTATTAGAGCATTGGGCTCTTCCTTTGCCTCCTGAATCATTGCAATCACAAGCTTCACAAGCTGACTAGGGAAGAGAGCTTGAGTTCCATACACTAACTCAAAAGGTGACTTTCCTGTAGACCTTTTTGTAGTCGCTCAGACATCCCATAGACCAAACTTTAATTTCGAATCCCAGTCTTTCTGATTCTCTGCAATAGTTTTCTTACGAATTTTCACCAATGTTTTGTTAGTGGATTCAACCAATCCATTTCCTTGTGGATGATAAGTTGTTTAATGAGATAAAATGACATTATACTTTTGACAAAAAGAAACAAACTTAATTGAACTGAACACTTGAGCATTGTTAGTTATGATTTTTACAGGACATCCAAATCTGCTGAAAATGTTTTCCTCTAAAAACTTCATCACCACCTGGTCATTTGCCTTTTTAGTAGGTATAGATTCTACCCACTTGGTGAAATAATCAGTAGCTACGAGAACCTACTTGTGTTGTCCACTTGAAGGTGGGTCAATTTCTCTAACAAAGTCTAGTCCCCATTGTCTGAATGGTTCTTCTATGAAGATTGTGATCAATGGAAAATGAGCTAACCTCTTCTTCTCAACAAAAAGCTGACACTTCTGATAGCTTCTGACAAACTTATATATCTCACCAAATAGGGTGGGCCAATAAAATCCTACCTGGAGGATTTTGTGTGCAGTAGATTTCCAACTATAATGTCCACCACATAACTTCTCATGATAATATTTAATGGTCTCTGTAGATTCATCTTCTATTAAACATAACAATAAAATTCCCACAAGATCCTTCCAATACAATCTTCCCTCTACAATCACATATGGTTGTGCTTTGAATTTTAATGCTCCATGTCTTGTTCTATCCAATGACTGGGGACAAGAGAAAAAGAATAAATAATGAACTATGTGCTTGTACCATTCTGAACATAAAAATTTATATCGGATCTTCATACCTGGGTTTGATTTTTCTTCACCTTCTTCAATTATTTCCTCATTTATAGGTGTTAGAAAGTTGATTCCCAATGCCTGAAAATTTGACTCTGTCAACATCTTTTCTAGTCCTTGCCCTTTCACCATCTTTGTGGGCTTTATGTCCATATCATACTCTTGGATCTTAGCTATCCAGTTTCCTTTTTTTCCTTCCACATCACTCTGGACTAAGACATCCTTTACTGCAGCATTTGGCACATAATCAATGATCTGTGACTGTAGTACATAAGTCCTAAAGGCCTTTAGGGCTTTTACCAAAGAATATACCTATTTTTCAAGGATGTTGTATTTTAGTTCAGCATATTTGATAATATTGCTAAAGAAAGCAATTGGCTGCTCTTTTCCTTCATCATTTTTCTGTAACAAAACAATAGCTATTGAATTAAGTGATGTAAATGAAAAAAATTGAAAGGGCTTTTGATAATTAGGGCTAATTAAAACTGAAGTTGTTTGTAATGCTTCTCTGATCCTGGAGAATGACTCTCCTGCTTCCTTGGTCCAATGTACTTCATTTTCCTTCTTCAACATATTGGTAATCTCTTTTACAATTTCAACACAATTGGACACAAACCTCCTTAAAAAAATTATTTTCCCCATAAATTTTTGAATGCCTTTCTTACTCCTGGGCAGGGGTATTTTCTACACAACTTGCACCCTTGCTGGATCTATCTTCACTCCATCTCTAGAAACAATGTGCTCCAGTAGTTTTCCTTCTTCTAGAGAAAAAACAGACTTCTTAGGATTCAAAGAAAGCCCAAATTTTCTACATTTCTCAAAAATATTTTTAAGATGGTCTAGATGCTCCTCATCTAACTTAGAGAAAATAGTGATGTCATCCAAATATATCACTACAAACTTATCACCCACAAATGCAATGTCCATGGCCCTCTGAAATGTTGCACTTGCATTCATCAACCCAAAATCCATTTGAGCATACATGAAGGTTCCCCAAGGAGTTGTGAATGCAGTCTTTTTCTGATCTTCTTTATCAATAGCCACCTGGTTATACCCAAAGAACCCATCTAGCATTGACATTCTGAATGATCCAGTTACCTTGTACAACACATGATCCATTTTAGGTAATGGATAGTTATCTTTTAAGGCAACCCTATTCAGATTTCTAAAATCCACACATAACCTTATTTCTCCATTTTTCCTCCTTACAGGTACTAAATTGGCCACCCAGTCAGAGTATCGGAGGGTAACTATTATCTTGGAATCAAGAAGCTTTTTGACTTCTTTCTCAATCAATGGTAAAAGCAAGGGATTGTTCTACCTGATTTTCTGCTTAAATGGTTTAATCCCTTCTTTCAAGGGAATCTTGTGCTGAATAAGGCTTACATCATATGTCTTGAGATCCTCATAGGACCAAGAAAAAACATCAGTATACTCCCTAAAAAGCTCAATATATATCTTCTTATAATTAAGTGGAACTCCATTAAATAATTTGACTAACTTGGGCTCCTTCTAGGTTCCAATATTGTGATCTTGAATCTGCTCGTCCTGTGGAATTTTCTCTGAACTAACAGCTACATCATTGGAGTTAAAAAGTCTTTCAAGAGGGACAAGCCTCCTTGGAAAAATATTATCTTTCAATTGAATAATTTTTTGATTAACTATGGACTTTTTAAAACCATTTAATTCTGCACCTTCTGTTGTTTCATCTCCATCTTGATCAATCTCAGTGCCCTGAAAATCTTCAATCATAGTCAAGAATTCCTTAATCTGTTGATCATCCTAAAAAACCTGCCAATGTTTTATATTATCCGGAACAAAAGTTATATGCCTCATTTCAACCTCATATCTCAGCTTTGGATTTATAGGAGGCCTAAAAGTACTAGTAGCCACAGCTAAGGAGTCTGCTAATCTATTCCCATCTCTTGGAATGAACTGTATGTTGAAAGCCTCAAATAAATTCTCAACTAAATCCCACACTTCATTTCTATATGCCCTGAGCCTAGGGTGTTTTGTTTGACAATGGTTCTTAATTTTCTTTATAATTAGCTCTGAATCTCCAAAAACGGAAATTGACTGGATTCCCATTTGTTTTGTTGTTTGTAGAGCAATGATCAAGGATTCATATTCTACCACATTATTAGTTGCTTCAAACTCCAATTTAAAAGATCATATTACCTCTAGGTGTAATTAAAAGGAAACCAGCACCTATTCCTTCTTTAGAATAGGCTCCATCAAAGAAGCACTTCCACACCCCTTATGTTTGTAGCTCTGTATTTGCACAAGCTGAAGTAAGCTACCTCTGGTTATCTTCAGCCAACTCTGCATTGTCATGCAGCATGAAGCAAGAAAAGTCATCTTTTTCGTGGCTATACACAGGTGAATTACTTGCTCCGTTCTTTGTGATTATTTTAAAAAAACTTGTTTCTTTGTACAACCTTCTTTCTTCTCCACCAAAAATCGGTATGATAGCATA
Organism: Pinus tabuliformis; assembly: GCA_031772625.1. Classification (NCBI taxonomy): domain Eukaryota; kingdom Viridiplantae; phylum Streptophyta; class Pinopsida; order Pinales; family Pinaceae; genus Pinus; species Pinus tabuliformis. The sequence continues at coordinate 589,491,830 of CM062817.1, read as the reverse complement.
AGTAAAATCTAATTTCAGAACACCACCCAATTTAGCCCCCCATGACCTAGATAGCAACATTCCAAACCTAGCAGGGATGTCTGCTACCACTACATCCATTACCAAGTTTCTAGCTGGGATTTGGGCTAATGACACCACCATATCTTTAATAACCCAGAGACACTTGACTTTATTTGAATAAAAAAAATACAGGTCTCTGTAAGTTTTAGTAACTTATAGGTTTAGTTATTTCATTACCGATAGTGGCATAAGGTTATGTGAAGCTCCTGAATCAAACATACAATTATGCAAGAGGAAATCATGAATCAATAAAGAAATGTAGAAAGGAGGTGTTGAAGAATCTACCTCCTCCACATGTGGACCAAAAACCACTATTGGTTTATCTTCTTGCAGATTCACAATGTCATTTATATTCACATTTTGAGATAGGTTGATAAACTCAGCAATCTCTCTTTGATAAACTGGTGTTTTGACCAACTATGTGAGGGGTGCCTGAATTCTAATTTTTTCTAACTTTTTAGTAAGACTAAATACATTGACTTGTTTAGTATTCCTTTCATTTTCATCTTCACTTTTCTTCATCATTGAAATCTCTTGTGGAATGGAAACAAGTTTTTCTAAAGTAATTTTATCACTTTTATCTTGAGAACTTAGGCTCACCTTGAAGTATTTGAGTTTTTCTATTTGTATTTTGTTGTTTCTTTCCTTTATTTAATTGTTTTGCAGGTTGTGGTTCTTGTGGAGTCGCCTTTTGTAGGGAGCTGGAACTTGCTGCTCACCTTCATTTTCTTGAATTCTAGATCTTTTTCTTGATATCAAGTCGTACTTCTTATGTAATTCTGCCTGCATAAAATCATTAAAATACTTCCAATATTCATCAATTCAATTCTCATCATAAATGACATCTATTTCAGTATATTCTTCTCCCTCAACACCTAGTTCATCTTCATCTCCTGCATACAATGTGGAAATATGATCATCATGATCCTTGGAATGCTTTGGTACTTCATCAGGATCTACCTCTAAGTAAAGTGGTGCTTGAACCTGATCTTGGTCTTTTCTCTCCTTCTGCAAAATTTGCAGAGGTTGTCTCGTATATTGAGGATTAAAGTTTTTGTTTTGTTGTACTTGCCTATGAGAATTCTTACTCTCCAATTCCAATTTAATCAATTTACTAGACAAATTTTTAATCACATTATTCATATCCTCTAATGTTTGATTTTGAGAGGGTTCCACTTTCGCCTTTCCCTTATCTTGGGCAGGTTGTGCCTCTGGTGCTTTACCTGCAGCCACCAAATTTGCTTCTATTTCTAAAGCATCAGTTTGGATTTGATCAAGGGTTGTGGATCTTCTCTCCCTCATTGTGAACTCAAAATCTGATTCAAATGCCCCTACAAAAGTTATTTTTGCACCAATAGGAGGGGGCTTGATCCCCACTGGAAGACTGTTGTAAAGTTTATTGAACCTTTTGATGAATTCAACAACACTTTCATCAGATTTATTTTTAATAGCATTAAACTTTGTAAGTGAATACCCATGGTCTCATTTCTCTCCCCATATTTGGGTGAATTGGCACTCCATCTCTTCCCATGTAGGAATAGAGTTATTAGGAAGCCCTTTAAACCACTTTCTTGCTTCACCATCCAAGGATTGCACAAAAAGTATTAAAACAACATCCAGGTGTTCAACATTGAGATTTTCAACAAAGTTACAAAACGATGCTATATGCTTCTCTATTGTTTGTTCATCCTCCCCTGAGAAACGAGGAAGAATTTTTAAGTATTCTTGAGGCATTGGATTCAACTGTTGTGGCAACTGAATAGGTGCATACCTATTCAACAAGAATGCAGGTGCTGCCATGTTTTCTCCTAAACTTACTGAACCTTGAGTACCAGCAGATGTAAAACTTGTCTGAGGAGTAAATGGAGTATGAAACAATGGAAATGTAGTTATAGGTTCATGCTGAACAACTATAGCAGATATATTTCTGAATATTGAGAAAGAAATAGACTCTGAAGACTATTCTTAATAGTTGGGTTCTTGAAATGAAGTGGATGTAAAAGGTAGATCTTGGTCAATAAAAGGTGAATGTTTGGATGCCAGGTGGAGACAGTGTAGGACTTGTTGTAAATGGAGTTTTTGGCTTTCCAACCCTCTTGGAAGCTAATCTCTCAGGGTCTGAAAGGGCTTGAGCTTTCTACTGTGAGGTATCTGACCTCGTGTGAGGCCTTTTTGAAGCCAAATTTATTGTTTTCTATTTAATACAGCCAAATATTTCCTCCTCACTGAACAACCATAGGAAAATATCAAAAACATAGGGAAAAATGTTCTTGATTTCAATCCCCGACAATGACACCAATTAATGTTGTCTCTTAAGAAACCAATTTCTTGGTTGTGTAGAAATTGTGCTTAAGACATTAATTTTTATTATTCATGTCACTTATTTGTATGATGTATCCTCAAGTGAAGGGCCTGAAGGACTTGATTTTTAACCCTTAATATTTAGCTGATATGAAAGTATCAGAATGCCATATGATGTTGAATATAAATGTTGTGTGAAGAATGCTTTAAGAAGTTGGAAATAATATGTTGTTTTTCACAGAAACTATTATCTGTAACTTAGAAGAAGCGTACAAGTAGGAACTTTAAATATAGGAGCATCCTTTTAAGGAATTTTAACTTCATTCACATAAGTAAACAAAGACCCGCAACTTCATTACCATACTTAAAGGAAGGAAGACACATAATGACACATAACAAAGAAATTACAAAATCATACCCAACAATGTGTGGAAAACTCCTGATTCTTTCATTAATCATCAATTTATCAAAAATACAATAGCATAGTCTCCAGGTTCTTCAAAATTCATACCTTTTTCCTATAATTTTTCCTCTTTTTATACATCATGGGACAGTTGGTAACTACCAAAACTGTCAAACTGCTTAACTACCTCCTAACTATCTAAAGTAAAAGTCATTACAGAATATTACATTGGAGGGTAAAAGATACCGCATTCTTCTCAAGAAAACAAACTAACAAGAAGTAACAGAAATTAGAGTATGATTGGTGATTGATGCTCGCTGTTTGAATCTGTGGCTTGAGTATGTGGTCCTGTTGATGCATCTTTGGTTTGCTTTGTCATCCATTCCTTGCCCTTTCTCCATAATGGTACATTTGACTTTGGTGCTTCCTCTAACTTATCAAGTGCTATTCTACAAGCTTTGATCCTACCATAAGTAGGCATGTCAATAAAAAAAAGTCTTCACCATCCAAAGAAGCTTAAAATTTTTGTTCAGGTAGTTCACAATGGTGGCTCCTTTTAATACTGTTGTATTTTCATGAGTGTTATCAACTTTTCTTTTTTCCTCAACCAGCAAAGTCTCATATGTTTTCCATGGTAGCAAGTTTCCTTGTTTGGCCACGGTGACTGTAGGTGATAGTTTGCTGGTGACAGTTGCTAATGACAGTTGCTGGGATAGTTGCTGACTCAGATTTGCTGAACTGGCTGCAAGGTTGCTTAGTACTAAAACAAAAGACTAATACCATAGGGTTTTGCTTGTCTTTTATACATATAATATTCAAATGGGGGGGGGGGGGGGGACATGTAATTAATGTAACTAATTAATGAAGTGGCAGATGAGGTGATGGGGGTATGGTGAATGAGGTGGACGATAGTGAATGAGGGTGACAGATGACATGGAGGAGATGAGATGAAGTGGAGAGATGGGGGTGGCCCGTTGCGGGGGTAGGGAGTGTACAGGAGGTTCATCGGGCTTGAACCCCTGCAGCAATCTCAAGTCGTAGATCTCGGTTAAACACCTTGACGTCACGGTCAACTACGGGGTTGAGTCTGAGTTATAACTCATGCTCATTGTCCCCCTGCGGAGCACTTTACCCGCTTCTCGAGCCCATGCTTGCTCATATCTTGTGATAACGCTCAAACTTTAACATATGGGTCGAGGCCCCACCTTATATTAGATTTGAAAGCCATCAATAATATAAAACAAATCACTACTTTTGGACTTTCACATTCTCTTTTAATTTTGTTTCTAGAACATAATATTTGATTTTTTATTTTTTTGTGATAAAATGGAAAATGAAATTTAAATGACGATGGATGCTACAACAAGTTGGATAGCCAATAATTCAAATTTACAGGTTACAATGAAGTGTTTATTCAAGTTCACCATTACTAAAAAGTTCATTGATGAAGTTGTGTTAGATGTAGTTCCACTTGACATCACAAGAATCATTTTGGGTAGTCCATATCTGTATGATAGGAAAGCAGTGTTTTATCGCCATGAGAACAAATACTTATTGATCAATAATGGGGTGGAGTACATTGTGAGAGCCCATCGAAAAAAGATAAACATTTCTTTGGTTAATGCAGGGTAGATGAAGAGACTAGTAAATGCAAGTAAAAATTTTGTGCTTCTCATGATCAAGAAAAAGAATGATATTGATTATAAAACTTTTGAAGGTTGTGTGACAAATTAAAATACGATTTGTTTGCTGTGGTAAGAAAGCCTGGCGAGATGTTTCAGGAACCAAAGGGTTTGCCTCCCAAGAGGGGAATTCAACATGAGATACAACTGCAGTAGGATGTTCCACTTCCAAACATTGGCATGTATCGCATGTCGATTATGGAGAGCATGGAAATCAAGAAGAAAATCCAATAATTTATGAACAAAGGTATCATACACCCATCTAGTTCACCATGTGGTTCACCTATTGTCTTGGTGCCAAAGAAGGACAGGACTTGGCACATGTGTGTGGATTTCCGTGCACTAAACAAAATCACGGTAAAGAATCGTTATCCACTCCCAAGAATTGATGATTTTCTTGATTAGTTGAGGTATGCAAATTATTTCACTAAGTTAGACTTACGAAGTGGTTATCATCAAGTTATAATAGCTGAAGAGGACATTTGGAAAACCACATTTAAAACTAAACAAGGATTGTTTGAGTGGCTTGTTATGCCTTTCAGTCTTACAAATGCTCCAGCTACTTTCATGAGAGTTATGAATGATGTATTGAGACCATTTCTAGATGACTTTGTCATTGTTTACTTAGATTATATTCTCATATTCATCAAATCCATAGATGAACATGTCATGCATGTAAACAAAGTACTTGATGTCTTGAGAAAAGAACAATTGTTTTTAAAGATGTCGAAGTGTGAATTTGGCAAGACTTATTTAGTGTATTTGGGACACATTGTTGGAGGAGGTGAGTTGAAGATCAACCCCTCTAAGGTTGAGGTCATTCTGAATTGGCCTAAGCCCAATACAGTTACTGAGGTAAGAAGCTTTTTAGGGGCAACACAATATTGGAAGAAATTTATTGCTAATTTTTCTTCCATTGCAACACCATTACATGCATTGACTAGTGTCAAGAAAGTCTTCCATTGGGGAGATGTACAACAGAAATAATTTGATGCTTTAAATCAAAATAGCAGTTCAGCACTAGTATTGGCTCTTCTGGATCTTAGACATCCATTTGAGATTTGAAAGGATGCTAGTGATTATTCCATGGGAGTAGTTCTTATGCAGCATGGTAAGCCCATTTCATTTCATTCTGAAATTTTTAATGGAGTTGTGACTTAGAACTATCGCACTTATGACAAATAACTTTATGCATTGGTACAAAGTGTCAAAAAATGGAAACACTACTTGATGGGGAAGGAGACCATTATCCTTACCGACCATCAACCATTGAGGTACTTACAGTCACAGTCAAAGTTGCAGCAATCACGACACTTTAGATGGATGAGTTTTCTACAAGAGTGTCATTTGGTTATCAAGTACAAAAAGGGAATCTAAAATAAGGTAGTTGATATGCTTTCTAGGCCTATTGTAAATTCATCTACTTTACTCAAGCATAATTTTGTTTTGCATGAAAGTTACATTGAGCAATATGCATATGATAATGACTTTCGAGAAGTGTATGCAAGATTGAGTCAAGGAAACCAAGTTAAAGAGTTATATTACCATGTACATAACAGTTTGTTGTATCACTTGGGCAAGTTATGTATTCCATGGGGAGAAAGAAAAAGTATCATAAGGGAGGCGCACACTTCATTGATTGCTGGACACTTTGGTGTAGGAAAGATAGTAGCGAATCTCCAAAGGTATTGTTATTGGCCACACATATTTAATAATGTATCTCATTTTATGAGAGGATGTTCTTTGTGTGCAACAAGTAAGCCTAGCAATAGGAAACTAGGATTGTACACTCCACTTCCAGTACCTTCACGTCCATGGGAGAGTATCTCAATGGATTTTGTAGGAGGTATTCCATTGTCAAGGAAAGGTCATGATTATGTGTATGTAGTTGTAGACAGGTTCAGAAAAATGTGTATACTAACACCATGTAAAAAGAAAATTACAACTGAAAAAACAACTCATATTTTCTTCCAAAACATTTGGGTTCATTTTGGTCTTCCTACTTCCATTGTAAGTGATCGAGATTATCGATTTTTTGGGAATTTTTGGTCAAATTTGTGGGACATGATGGACACAATTTTGAAGAAGAGTACAACCTTTCATTCACAAATAGATGGAAAAATAGAGGTGGTCAAAAGGACAGTCATTCATCTTCTTAGAGGATATTTTAGTAAACAGCCCAAGTTGTGGGATGAACAGATGCATTACATACAACATGCATACAATAGGGCAAAGCATTCTTCAACAAATACATCACCATTTGAGGCATGTTTTTGAAACTTGCCAAAATCTCCATTGGACTTCATCTTTGAGAAAGATGTTGCCATTGATGGTCACAGTGACATCAATAAGGCAAGGAAGTTCATAGAGAAAATTCAGTTGATATATCACACTGTGCAGGAACAACTGGAAAAGAGTCAAAACAGCTACAAGGCAAGGCATGAAAAACACCGTATTGATCAGAAATTTCAAGTTGGAGATGAAGTTTGGTTATATATTAGCAAAAGAGAGACTTCAAGGGGAAGGTAAAAAGCTTAAGCCAATCCGTTATGGTCCTTTTAAAATTCTGGAAAAGATTGGTAATAATGCATTTAAGCTAGATTTGCCTCCTTATATGCAAATATACTTTGTTGTTAATGTTGAGAATTTGAGATTTTTTGAGCCTCCTTTGATTGATGATCAAGGAGAGCATGTTTAGCTGTCATCAATAGGTGATTTCTCGCTAGAATATCTTGATGAGGTGCAGCAAGATCTCATACTTGACAGCAGAACCAAAACTTCAAAGAGAGGGAATGTCGAATACCTTAGAGTGGGACTCAAGGGACAAAATACTTCTAAATCCAAATGGTTGCAAATCGAGAAGGTGAGGGAGTTTCACTCTCACCTGTTGAACAATTGATAGTATCTTTTGTGGTCCAAAAGGCTTCCAGTGGGGAGGAATGATCAGGTGCTTAGTATTTAGTTCAAAAATAAAAGTTCTTAGAATAGCTCGAAACCTGAATGACCACGTCCATCTTAGAAAATGAACCCAACGCAACTCGTTTCACTAAAAATTGAGTTCGTATGAAGAGGATAATTAGTTCTGTTTGCTTTGCCAAACACAAGAAATTTTGAAAAAAAATGCTCAGTCACTACACAGTCAGCAGTATGTACTGTTGACATGGAAGGTGATTGTGCAAGGTCAACAGTGGCCAACGGTCCAATCAAGCTTCCAAAAGTGTCATATTTTGGCTGGTTACAGGTGTGGTGATGTGGCATATTATCATTGGTTGAAGGTGGTCCAATGAGGAGGGGACAAGTGGCAAGCCCGGAGGCTGCGATGTGTCCCTCCCAAAGGACCAGTTATGGTGCTTACCAAAATTTTATGGCAATCCTGGGGGTTGAACCCGGGACATGCACCAAACAACCATAACACATTGCCATTACACACCGCATTACAACTTAACCGTTATATTTACCGCACACATTTAAAGTTTCACGTGAATGTGGTTGGTGGTTAGGAGGGCCAACCCTCCCATGTGAACGCTCCAGCAGTTACAGTTACCACACATCTGGTGGTTCCAACCCACCATAACCGCAAACTCCAACACATTTCATGTGACCTCTTCTCCAATGGTAACAATTATGATGACGGCTAGTAGAACCAGCGGCTAGCACGACATTTAATGTGACATGTGAACACCCCTCCAATGGTCACAACTAATGGTTACCATAACCAATGACAACATAATTTCACAGTTAATGCTGAAATGTGTCTAATATTTATAAGCCATCAGGCCAGGAAACTGCACGGATATAGCACTATCCGTCAACTAAGCCATGACATGTGTCCACCATTGCGAGACCGCAAGGGATAACGTTAGTAAAACAACAGTTTGTGCTAATCATGTTTAGTGGTTAATTAAGCACATTTAACACTAATTAAATAGGAGTTTAATTCAGTAAAGATTATGGCAGACCCTCCAAATTCGGTGCCAACACCAAGTTTAGTGAAGTTAACTGGAGTTCTTCTAGTTTTATTATAGGTTTTCTAGGGAGAAGAAACTTTGGTCATAACTGGAGCAAAATTCTACCAAATTGAGCTCAGGGAAAGGTGTTCCTAGCTAATTGGAGAATTATGGACACATTGAAGTAGGTTTCATGAGTAGTAGAGCTTTGTAAACAACATTTTTTCCATATTGAGCTAATATAGAGGCCCAAGCCATGGAAGATGGACCAAGGAGATGTAGCCCAGGAGGGGTGAAATCCTTCATCAAAACACTATGTTAAGTGTTCATGTTGATGGTTTGTTGTACTTTTCATTGTTGTTGTTCAACACTTGTTTTCATGCTATTTTGCTCATGTATTTCACATAAAAACTTGATAAAATTTACCTGTTTCCAATCACAAACACCATAAGAGAACCATGCACATGAAGCAATTGACAAGCATTTGTTTATAAATCTGAAGTTGAAATTATCACAACAAAACTAACATTCAACAATAGACCAATTACAACTACTTGTTCTTGTGTAATAGTAGCGCCATAAACAAGTTCTTGTGGAATACCATATTATTTTTCTCCATATCGCTCTACTTCAACTGTTGGCTATTGTGTAACAATAGCTTCTTTAGCATGTTCTTGTGGAATAGCAGTTTGGAATTCTTCATCTTGCTCTTCAACTTGAATACCAACCAAAATAGTGGTTGGACTTTCACAATCTACTTCCTCTAGCACTTGCTTTCACCCTTCACACAATCTCACTAATATACCATCAAGTGACATTAGTTTTTCCACCTCTTCTATGGTTTCCAGTCCATTTTAGTTTTTAAACTTAAGTTATCCCTCAACCATGGCAAGTTTCTTCGTTAAATTTTCATTTTCCTCCCTCAACTTATTAATTTTCTAGATGAGGAGGTCAGTTTCAAGCTTACTTGGTAAAGAGACATCTTCTTGTTTCTTTGTGAGTTATTCCTCTTTCTATTGTTCCTTAAGGTTCCTTTGATTATGGTGGAGCACGATGGACCTTTTTTGTTGGGGTATGTTATTTTACAAATTCTTGTTCTTTCTCCTCAATCTATTATCCCTCAAACTCCTTTGATTCTTTGTATTAATACATTCCTCAAATATTGGGATAGTCGGTGGTGTAATAATTACCCACATTATCTTCCTAGGATTCTTTTCACACAATGGATTCTTCAATGACCTATTTTTCACCTTATTTTTAGAGGAGTTAATTTCTTAGATGCTTCCTTGAATTTCCTAGGAATTTCTATCTCATGAAACCCTACTTTAGCTGACATTATTCTAGGTGCCCCTGTTTCAACAATCTCTACTTCGGGCCCTTATTCTTTAATAGGGGATCCATAATTACTACTCTCAGAATGTCCATTGGATACATCTATAGGTTCTTCAATGCATGCCATTTTTCCTTTAGCAGATGTACCAATAGATGTCCTTATAGAACTTTGTCTAGGAGTTGTAATTGTTATGTCTTGTCAAGGAGGTGTAACTAATATGTTTTCTAGTTCTATCTCGGCACTTTCCTCTAGTTCAGGGGTTGGTACATGCGACGTTGCTAGCACACCAATCCATGTGCCTCCCTATTGTTTCAATGAGTGAATTATAATCAATTTATCAATGCATAGTTGGTTAAGAAAGTATTTGGATTCTCTTCCACAAAAATTTCCTCTACTATAGGGGAAATTTATCAATTTTCCATTACTAAGATGTGCCAATAACTGGAAATGATAATTTAATATTGTCCCAAAGCGTCCCTCGTAGGTGATAAAATTTTGGATGAATAAAGCCACATCATCCCAAGGATGAGGAAGGGATGTTCTATTAATACCTCTTCCCTTGTTCCTTACTTCCTCTCCTAGCTATAGAAATGTTTATTTAGCTATTAAGATTGTTATTTTCCATGAAAACTAGAATATTTGCGTTTGAGGTAAACCAATCAACCTAGCAATTATTTCCTCTATAGCAACAATTTTAAACCCTTTGACCCTCTGAATTTTTCTCATTGAGAGCTTGTGCAAATTCTAAGGCAATTTGTTTGTTGAAATCCTGCAACTTCTCAAATTAATCTAACCAACGTTCTCTATGAAATATCTCTAGGGATTCTAGATGAGTAATTCATGACGCACTGTCGTTTCTCCCATGGCTTCTCAGGAACTATTATTACTCATAAATTGTTACAGGGCCACACTTGGTACACACAAATGCTTGTCAGGGTGGAGAATATGAGTCAAATGGAATTCATAAATGGTTATGGTTACCCTTTTTATTGAATTCAGTATTTTCACCATAAATACCAACTACTAGGAATAATTTCAAGTAGTCGTATCAGTTTTAGAAGTGACAACAGGAGTAACAACAACAATGAGTGATTACGAAATTAAGATAGGGTGTATCATACATCATCCAAATGGTAATGACCAAATTGGGGTGCAGGCATAGTGTATCATATGATAGATACGGTACACTCCACCCTCCAACTTAATTATAACAATCATCCTTGGCTTGTGTAACAGAAAAGTCATATCATCCTTTAAATCCAAATCCTACAAGTAAATTACAATCAAACATACCTATCAACGACTTACCATTATGATGATGTAGGGTTATACAAGGAAAGTGATTTGATCAATTTTGTACAATGGCTCATGCATGGCACATGTCAATTGGTGAAATTGAAATGATGTGGTGAGAAGGAAAATTTTAGTGACAATAGGATATGGTGTACTAACTTCAAAACTATGTTGTCAAATATAAAGGTACAAAAGTATGTTTGTAATATTGTGATCCCAACCAAGTAAAAATATCTTTAATCTCTATCAACAGTAGAAATATGAAACTATGGATATAACTTGGCCATTTATTCAGTTGTATCAAAAAGATCTCGAGGAACTGTAATAGTCAAAGCTGATACATGGGAACATATGATGAGTTTCAAAATGAAGCCTATAACAAAAAAGATTCAAACAATAAATCAATTTCAAACAAAGAAGATATATCAGAGTGTTGTTATAGAGGAAAGAAAACAATGTGTTGACCACTAGTAAGCTAGTTTTCAGTCACCATGGGCATCTAAAGCACCCCAAAGGGGTTTTCACAAATAAACAATTTTATTTTTCTTTACCTTTTTTTCATCCAATGGCGCCCTAGAATGGTTTTCACCATTGGATATTTTATTATTTTCAATTATTTAATTATTTTATTTTATTGATGAAACTAACTAGTTGGTAGCATACGAAAGGTTTCCCCTCCTCTAACAACTTCAAGGTATGAATTTGCAGTTCAGACAATGTTGACAAATGAATCCTTAGTGGTAGGTTTATGATACAACCTCAGATGGTGTTCATTGACAAGAAAATATGTTTAGGAGCCATGTCAACTTTACAGTATCATTGTCGAATACTACTTCTACATCATAATGACCTAGCCACTTGGTGCACAACTTGCCCTTGAAATATTTAAAATTGTAATCATACAATAAGGCTTGATCACCTTTCTGAAACAAGTTCTTCTTAATAAAATTTTCATGCCACTTGACATGTTTTTGTTGAATTATATATGTTTGTTGCATTTCATCAAAGTGCATCTCATCCAATTCATTTAGCTACTCCAGCCAAAATATTTGAGATATACTCAAGTCTAAATCTACTTCCAAGGAAGTTATGAGAGTTTTGATTTCAAATTCAATAGGAAATATAGGATTCTTACCAAAGACCAGTTCATAAGGAGAGAATCATGTAGTGTTCCTTCAAGTAGTCCTATAAGACCATAATCCTTCAGGAAATATTTCCACCCATCACTTTGATGGCTAGCCACAATCTTCATGAGAATAACTTCAAGTACCTTATTGATGCTATCCACTTACTCATTTTCCTATGGATGTAAGGCGAAGTGACTCTGTGATGAATCTTATACTTTCTGGTGAGGTCTTGTATCACCCGAGAGGTGAACTATGCTCCTCCAATTGTAACTATCTCTTGTGGAGCTCCATACCAAGTAAAAATTTCTTCAAACACAAATTATAAAATAGCATGTTCAATTTCCCTGATGAGTGCTCTGGCTTCCACCCACTTGGTGACATAATACGTGCATACTATAATATACGTCTTTTTTTGAAATGGAGGACTAATTGGTCCCACAAAATCTATAGCCCATCTCTCAAAAGGTTCCACCACTAGTTGAAATTGTAATGACATATCATCTGATTGAGTAGGTTGACCCATCATATAACATCTATCACATCCTTGCACATATTTCCTTGCATCTCAGAACACTATAGGCCAAAAATAACCCATATGCAACAACTTATGACCTGTTTGTTTGTCTGCAAAATGTCCTCCACACGGTTCATAATGACAAGATTTAAGAATGTCATGAACATCATCCTTCTTCACGCATATTCTAATTTTTTGATCAAAACCAATGTGAAAAAGGTTCCCATCCAACCAGATATATTGGGCACTTTTATGCACAATTTTCCTTTTTTTCCCTAGGATAAAGGTGATGCGAATATTTCTTGTAGCTAGGTAGTTGGAAATGTTTGCATACCAAGGTGAATAAGTGAATACTGCAAAGAGATACTCATATAGGAAATAATATTCAATAGGAAGATCATCAGTAATATGAATCAATCTAGAAAGAAAATTTGCAATAACATTATCCTTCTCAGGTTTATCTATAATGGTGATATCAAATTCTTGGAGTAACGACAACCACCTAGTAACCCTAGCATTTGTAACTAGCTTATTCATTAAGAATCGTATATCATAATGGTTAGTATGCACGAAATTTTGATAACCAATGAAGTAGTGCCTAAATTTATTGATAACATGAATAAAAACAAGAAACTCCTTTTCTGCTACTATATAATTTACCTCCACGAGAGCCAAATTCGTATTGATGTAATAGATGGCGTATCACTTATTTTCCTCTTGTTGTCCAAGCACAACTACAATGGTTGTATTAGAAGCATTGTTGGAGATCAGAAACAATAGAATCCAATTAGGTCCTCTCAAATTAGGTGTTGTTGTTACACATCTTTTCAATTATACAAAAGTGTTGCTACATTTGTCAGTCCATTCAAACTCCTTATCTTTTGTTAGCAAGGAAAACAATGGAAATGCAATTTTAGCAATTTTTTCTATAAATCGTATATTATAACGTACCTGCCCAAAAAATATACGTACCTCTTTCTTCGTTTTAGGAGTAGTTATTTTCAAAATTACCTCTGTCTTTGTTGGATCAACTTGAATACCTACCGTAGAGAGATAGTGACCTAAACCAATGATTTCAATTATCATCATATGACATTTTTCAATGTTGAGACAAAGGTTGGTTTGTATACAATGCTCAAGTACTTTTTCAAAATCCTTCATCAAACTCATTCCCATAGGGTTTAAAAGCATCCATAAAGATCTCTAGACAGTCATTTACCATGTTAGTAATGATTCCTAACACTGCTCAGTGGAATATTGCAGGTGCATTATAAAGTCCAAAAGGTAGGACTTGTTAATGGTGCTGGAAATCTGTCAACCAAGGGGATCTCCCTGATATCAAGTCCCAATCAGACCTCACACCATTTGGTGTAGGAGTCCCATCCGATATAAAGGCCTGGTTGTCGAATCCTTAATTATTTTCCTTGGCTCTAGCTATCAGCACAAGAGAGTGATGCAACAGTATCTTTGAAAAGTAAGGTGAGTGTGCCTGGTGAGTGTGCAATGCAACTGTGTCTAGGTTCTCTTACTACAAAAGGGGGGAGAAAAGTGAGCCTCTAAGTGAGAGCTAATAGAGCCACCCAGGAAGAGACACACATGAACCAAAAGGACATTTCTAGCATCCAACGGAATAGTCCATAGCTGACACGATAGTCATTACAACCAACAAACAAGGGAAGGTTCGTATAACATCCAGCGGAACAGTCCACAGCAGATGTGACAGTGGTTATGACCAATAAATAAATAAATAAATATCTAGTGTCTTGCGGAATATTCCATAAGGATGGGACAACAATAAAAACCATTACAACACATTCTCAACAAGATAAATACCAAAATAACTGAAATAGTTCAACTATCTTAGTACATGTGAAAGAAAACATGAAATACAAGTGTCCACAACATAGTCTTAAAAACATTCTTAAGTCATGCATGAAGAATGTGCTGGCCTTAAAAGGCTTCGGTTATTACGAAAAAGTTCCAAGATACATATTTACATTGTACATCACTAGCCTCAGTAGTGGGACACTGGAGCCACTCCTTGCTCCTCAAAGAACTATTTGGTCTCTCTAATGCCTTGCACGAGGAGCCAAGGTGAAAATTCCTTTTCTCATACAATGAGGGGCTATATATAACCAAGGGTGATGTCTTCCCCTTGTGACTCTTTGACTACCCTCATGACTATTCAACTTCCTATGACTTTTCAACTTACATGACTCTTCATATTCTGGTGTGTCCATTGGAATTTCACTTTAAAATACATTTGATTTACAATATACATGACCCAAAATAGTGATGTGGCACATGAAAACTCATGACACGACTTGACATGAAACTGTCGACATAGATTGTCTTGATGATATGACAATGTCAAGTCACTATTGCTACTGAGTGCTTGATGTGTTCTTGGATATACTTTCTATTCTTCTCTGCATAGCTTGATGATGTGGGGTCTTCAATGATCTTCGGTCTTGGAAGGTGGTCGCAAACTTGTGTCCATTTTCTTGATATTGGTAGGTCCACTCATCTATTCAGCTACAAATGAGTCTTTAGGCATGCTTTCCTCCTTCTTCCCCTTCTTCATCATCTCGTCATGACTAGATAGTGTAATTGTTCCTACAATTCATTCATGATAGGACGAAATCAATCTGAAAACTCCATTCTCTAAGACGGTGCATTATTATCCATGAATTGATCTTGGGACAAGTCATAGGTTGGGAGGCAGGGATCAATGATTGTGCATTACACAATTCCAGATGGTAGGGGGAGAGCTTGGTCACTGAGACTGCACAGAGTGTAGCTCAGGATTGACTCAGGAACTTTTGAGCACATTCGTCACTAGGGAGAAAAATGACGCAGTGGCCACTAGGAGTCAGGATTGCACAGTTTAGGAAGATAGTGTCTAATGTGAGATGGGACCCTAGGAGACAAATCTATGCATTTTATAGGGGCAAGGAGTACTAGTCAGTAGAGAGGCGTGGAGGACCAATCTTCACAGTTATTAACGACAATGAGCTCTGACTGAGGGATGGTCACTAGAGGAAACATATGCATAGTTCTGGAGGCCAAGGGAGGCTAGGCTTTCTACACATTGTGGGCTTCTAGCAGGTAAGGGAAAATTTTGAGGACTTCAAGTGTGAAGTGCGCAGTTCAAGGCAGACTGGGAGGCACAACTGCACAATTAAGGGGGTCAAGGAAGGTTGTTGGACTCCGGAATTTCACAGAGAAACAACTCTAGAGGATATGGCTGTGAACTATGCAATTCCAAGTAGCAAGGTCGCATCAATGAGGGATGAGATTGTGCAGTGCATAGCTCAGACAATGCGTGATGAAGCTAAGTTGCCTGACTAGGAAAATTTTCTGAAAATGGCTAAGTTCAAGATGGAGATTGACTCATGATGAACTTGAAATGTGGCCACACACTTAGCATACTTCGATGACATGACAACATATAACATTGACACAACAAACAAAGTGTTACCCCCTGTGTGATTGTCTCATGACAAGAAGTGACAAGTGCGACACTTAAGATAGACTTCAGGACGACCATGACGACACTTGTGCAACAGTGCTCTAAACTTTTTGTATGAGTGCGATAGTTGTTTACATAGTTAGGAAAACTCATATACATAGAGGTTGACCTTCGAAACCACCAAAGAAACTTTGTGTATGAGTGCGACAGGTGAAAATATAGTTAGGAAAACTCATATACATAGAGGTCGACCTTCGAAACCACCAGAGAAACTTTTTTTATGAGTGTGACAAGTGTTTATAGAGTTAGGAAAAATCATATACACATAGGTTGACCTTTGAAACCTCCAAAGAAGGCTCACAAACATGTCATAATAGTCAAACATTCCAAGAGACAACAATTGATCCAACAAACGAAAGGGAGAAAAAAAACTTAGAGAAAACACATGGAATGACTTTCAGTGTTTGTGACCATACATGTCATTGAAGACCTAATGATATGACAATGATAATATGTCATTCATACTACACTAAGAGGTGTATTTCAACTTTATGATATGTGCTTTGTTTTCCATAACTACTCTCCAAAGGGTTTTGAATCAGATGGATTATTCATGTGGTCCTGATCTTCTATCATACCTCTGGTAGTGTTTTTATGGCAACGGTGTACCGAAAGACACCTCCTTAACAGTTGATTGTTCCCTGCAAATGATCACAGGAATAATTGGTGATGTTAATGGAAAGATTTAAATAAACACAAAATTGTAAATAGTGGAAACAATGCATACATAAACATAAACTAAACAAAGAGGTAAATACACAAACAATGATCAAATGGAGCAAATAAATCAATAAGACAATGGAAAAATCTCCCTTTATTGATTGCTAGTTGTAGAGGTTGAATACAATAGATGAATATTAGACACTTGAAGAGAATTTTGAGCTATGGTGCTCAAAAATCCTCAGCAAGGGGATTTGTTTTCCTCAATCTCTTTGCAAGTTTCTCCTCTCTCTCAAAGAAGTATGAAAACTCTCCAATGGTGGATTCTTCTTTTCTCACTAGAATCATGGGTTTCTTAGAAGCAATATGGCCAAGAAGCTAGATCTCTTCATTTCTTTGGCTTCAACAATGCAATGGTGGTTTGCTCAGATAGAAATTTGGCCAACATAACAATGTATCATATTTTGGCTCTCCCATGGCCTATTTATATATAATTTTTTGAATCCATCTTCCCCCTCTTGGTTCATGCATGATAATGACACATGAATAGGACAAGATGATTCCATTGAGGGATGCATATCTTCAAGGTGACTCGAATTCCATTGTAATGGATTGAGATCATGTCAAAGAATCATCCCCAAGTGTTTAAAGTGGTCTCGAAACACTGAGTCATCCTTTTCTGTAACCACGCGGCTTTCGAAGAATATTCTGCACATGCATGTTTATCGAAGAAATAGCCACACAACCTCAATTGTTTTTCTTTATAAACTTTGGACCTTAGGAGAACTTTGGTTTTTTAAAATTTATGATGTATTTAGCTGGAAAATGTTCAATTATACGTTGTGTTGGACATAATTTAGTGTCTTCTAAATTGTACTAACATGTGTCTTTTCTAGTGTTAACAGTTTCCCCCTAATGTATGAGGTTAGGAGGAACTATATAGCTGAAATACATCACATTTTCTAATCCGATGGAGAGTCTAATCAAATTTTCGAGAGAGAGGACAATTTTTTGTGGATATGAGTAGAGAAAAACCCATTGACTGAGTATAAATGGTAACCATGCTATGTTGAAAACCTACAAAGTAAAAATAAAAATGTGTCTATATGAGGTGAGCATGTCCCATGCTCGTTATGATGACTAATCAGAACTGATTACAATCGTAAAAAGAATGGTTTTTTCTATTCAACATGGTGATAGTTGACGTGTTGATAACTGATGATGATAACTGTTGATTCCCTCAAGGGTGCTTCTTGGTCAAATATCCTTAATATAGGTCCCCTATGCATAACAGAGGTGAAGCATTGTTGAATAGGGTGTTTCGTTATGCCTAGGTCTTCGACTAGATGAAAGAAATGGAACTCTAACTAAGTTTGACACCACCTTGACACAAAAGTTTGTGTTGGTGTCAAATGTCAAGGGGGCCGATGATATCAGTGGGAAATAATGATTCATGTTGTGCCACTGAGGGATATCCCTTCGAGGGGGATTATCTAAGGTATTTCCCTTATCTTGGAATACAAATGGTGAAGTCGACATGAGAGGAGCGTTAACCACCAGACATGTTGAGTCGGGGAGTAAATATGAGATGTAAATAGATTGTAACAACTTGGGTCAGATAATGCATGATAGAAAGAGTTGACAATATAAGAGGATATGGACAACTAGCCCGGGGCCAGAGTTTTTTGTGCAAAATGGTGGTAGACAAAGCATGCTTACTGAGGGTGATGGTCCTAGAGTTGGTAGGATTGCCAGGATGGGTGTAAGTGTGTTCTGATGGGCATGAAAATGGGGTGCTGGTGAGGTGTAAGCTATGACCAAGAGTGATTATAAACTACCACTAGTTAAAATACATGAATGGAAAAAAAATGTGGTTGGGAGTTTTTTTCCTAAAAAATCCCTGTACACTTACCAAAAGAACATGACGGTGATTTGGATGTACAGCCATAGAGACGGGCACCCCAGAATGATGGTTACCTGTATGGAGGTGTAGTGTTTTTTTTATGAGGGCAGGAGCACCATTGGTTGGTCTCCACATTAGTTTGATGAGGAGGATGAAGCCACATAGATGGGTTATGCAATATAGGTGAGTGATAGGCCAAATGTAGAATGCAAACGTGCATCCATATAGATCCATTGTAAAGAACTAAAGATGGCTCGAGAAATGGTATGCATGTGAAATGAGTGTATCATAATGAGGTTGGACTTAAAGGCATGTAATTGGGATGGTTCCTCAGCTAGAGTGAGTGGTCATGGCTCCTGTTAGTGAAGAGGGGTCTACAAAGATGAAGTGAGCCATGGGGGGGGGGGGGGGGGGTGGGTGGTGTGGGGGGAAGTTCTATCGACTGGTGTAAATGTTTATCATATATGAAGGTGAGGTGGTGATAAAAATGGTTGATATGAGGGACCTTATGGTGAATTTTGGATAAATTATGTTAGGATATGCAAATCTTAATAAGAACCTTATCATGCTAAGTGGAGAATGATACGTGCTCTATTATTTGCTTGTCGGGGTGTTGGTCGAAGTGGATCATGTGTGATGTTCCTGCAATGGAAACAACCAATACCCCAAGTGAAAGCATTCTTTAAGACATACATATAATCTATGATTGATTGAGTGTTATGAATTACAGAATTAGAGGAGTACTTGACATGAATTTCTGAGTGTGTTTCAGGCCCAAAAAATGAATTTTTGCATTTACCGGAACAAAGAGTTCCATGATGAAGATGGTGTGGTATTGGTCCTTATGTCTCTTCCAGTTTTGTAAATGGATATTCGAGGATTCTGTAATAGACCCCAAAATATGGTGAAAATGGCGATAGATAATGATGTGAAATGCATGAAATCAAACTACTTCCATTGAAAAGAACATTGTTTTTGTATTTTTGCTTAAGTGGATGGAGTGATTATGGTTTTGTTTCTTATTAGGGTTTGGCTGTGCAGAGGTGGTGCGAAGGGAGAGAAAGCTTGGGAAAGGTCAGGATGGCTAGGAGAGGTCCCAGAGGGTCCCTAGCATCAGTCCACAGAAGTCTACAACGTTCAGATGCTCGGCAACCAAGTTTGCGGGCTTCTACAGGATGTCTGCAGGGGATCCTACAAGAAACTAAGGAATTCTACAGGAAGTCTGCTAACTTCTACAGGATGTGCTGTAAGTGGAAGTTTTGGGTGATGGTGAAGTGATGGAACGGTATGGGTGGATAGGTAAGGTGGAGATGGAGCTTGTGATGACTCAGGGGCAGAGAAACAGGATGGAGAAAAAGTGCACGAAGTTGGTTGGTGGATAGAAGGATGGCAGCAACGAAAGGTCAAAAAGATGAAGCTACGTGGGCAATGGAAGAGTTGGAAGGTGAACGAGCTGAACAGAGGTCGAGTAGGTGGCTTGAGGCGATGTTAGGAAGAAGAAGAAGGAAGTGGAATGATATTGAGCAGTGTAAATAAAACAAATTGCTTATGTCTTGCACCAAAACGAGAATCCATTAACCTGTGCTACCTGTGCTATTAAATCAATAAACAGTGATGTAAATCATGAAGAAAAGTCGTGCATGGAATTGTAATGAAGAAGTATGGCTCAAGAGCAAAATGCATGGAAGGATCCACGATTAAAACGACTGTGTTGCAGCTTGCATAAAAGTGGAAAAAGACTGCGTTTTTTTGGTGGTTGGTATAGACTGCACCCCAATCCATAAACAGAGATGGCAGTGAAGGCACTAACAACCTTTTCTTGGAGCTCCAGTGGATTACAAACCTCCTATTCTAATCTAAGCAACTGAAAGTGATTTAACCATAAGCTAATCCTACTCAATCTTATTAAAGAAATCAAATCAGCAGACTGTGTTCTTGAAATGCATATCAAAACAAGGAAACAAAGTGCTGGAAAGAAAGGCAAATAACACTACAAGAGGAGATCTATTGCTCTCAGGTTGGGCCTTAACCTGAGAGCTATAGCTCCCTTAAAAGCTCATAATTAGATCCAAATCTGCTTGCCTTTATTCATAATCAAAAGTCTAATGTCATGCCAAAACTGGCTTACAAAAATAAACACCGAGCTGTGCTCAGAAATTACAATATCAGTCCAAAAGTTCAAAAAGCTCCTAACAAAGGCTACGGCCTTCATATTTATACAAAAATGAAGATCAAGCTGGCTTCCTCCATTCGTGGAGCTTGGCTGTCCAACTGAAAGTCAAACCGCTGTAAAATTGCTGATCCTGTAGAACGTGTTGGCTGCCTTTAAGCTCGGTGGGGAGAGCTGTTGGAGCTCGGAGTTAAGGTGAAAATCACGAGGAAGGTCAACAAGACCGTGGACAACCTCCCTATGAACCCGCAATTTCACCTTTGCTGTCTCCTTGTCTCCTTTTGCGTGATCTTTTGCTCTCTTTAATGCCAAAAACCTGAAATCATCATGTATTAGCCACATGGATATAATGTCTGCCCTTCTTCCTACAAACAACACGAATATACTAAGAAATGAATGCATAAGTGATAAAAGATGAATGGTTGAACAAGGTAAGTAGGCCAATATGAGCCTAAATTGTACCAAAAATTGGGGCTCATCATCACCCCCCAGCTAAAATATTTGCTCATCCTTGAGCAACTTAATCCAAATCTTCATCCTTCATTGCTTTTACTTCTTCCCTTACATCCCAAGGCTCTGTGGTAGTGTCCTCCTTGCTGATATGAAACCTTGCTTTCCTGTTCACCTCTTCCCATTGTTCACTGTCATCCTCCTCTGTATTGCCTTCAGTCAACCCTAGCAGTAGTGGTGGGCTGAGTTTAAGGCCAATCCAGCTGGCCTAGAGGCTTTGCATGGATTTCTTGTAAAGGTCTACCCTTGCCAAAGCTTCCCTCATCCGAATTGGGGTATGGTACTCTCGGATTTTCAAACTGTGTGCCAAGGTATTCCATCTGCGTGTACATGCTTGGGCAGCACTTTCTCCTAACAATCTTTCCATGTCTTCAAAGTGAGCTATGGCTTGGGCCTGTTGGTCCATAAATCTCAAGGAAGTTGTGGGATCAGTAGACAACTGTTGGTGTGCTGAGATGAGTGTAACTGGATCCTCTGGTTCTGCTCGAATGAACAGTGGCTCGCTCAATTCTCGGTTCATGACCGATTTTGCTTCAGCTGCTCTTTGATCCTCATGGTTCAGCCATGAAGCGAACATCATCAATTGCATATCACCCAAGGCAATATTGGGATCCCAGGAGACTTCATTAGGCAAAGCCAAATTGTGGAGGTAGAACTTTGCTAATTTGGCTTTGTCTTCTGATGAACTAGTACTGCACAATTCAGAAAATTGTTGTGGGTTTTGGATCTGAGAAATACCTCTTTGTGCCAAGGTATTTATTTGGAACTGCAACCATTGATCTCTTAAGTAAAATCCATAGGATTTTGCAGGTTGTCTGCACTGTATTGCCTCCATGGGCCAGCTGGCCATGCAGGCCAATTGTGCTTCCTTTTGCTGCAGCTGTTCTTTTAGGGCTTGCACTTCAATTTGTGCCTGTTGTTCTGCTTCCTGTAGAAGTGTCATTGGCTCTTCAAGACCGGTGGTCAGCTCCTTTTTGCCTTGTTGTTCTTCTGTGGTGTCTTTGGAGGATGTACCTGCCCCTGCCCTTAGTTCCTGTAGCTGCAATCTCAGCTTCTGATTTTCTTCCTGTAGAAGCACACGTTGGCAATTAGCCACATGTTTAGCCATGGTGAATTCACTCCTGACCTCCTTGAGTTGCTCTTGTAAAGGGCCTATGTCCGCCACACCCTTTGACTTGGCGATCTGCATCCATGTGTGGGAACGGACTCTTTCCTCCTCTAATGCAAAAAATAGGGGTACAGTAAATTTCTGCGGTATGATTTTGCCCGCCTCTAAAAAGGTGTAGTATGAACTCAGAATAGGCTGAGGGCTGGGCTCTGGTATATGTACTTCTTCTGCCTCTTCAGGTGGCTCTACCTCACCCTCCTTTGGTGGTGACGAGGGTCCTTCTCCTTCCCTCTTCTCCGTTTCCTGTAGCCGGGCCAGAGTGTCCTGTAGAACATTTTCAGCTTCCTGTAGCCGAGTTTTTTCAGTCAACAGGTCTAACCTTTCTTGCCACGTATTTTTCTTTGGACTCCCCTTCTCGTAGGTGACGGTTATCCTTGAGGGGGACTTTTCCTTGGGAGAAGCATGGGTATCTTCGATGACAATCGGGCTACTGGACGGAGGCTGTGGCTTGCCCGTCTTTATCCTAACACTTCTTCGAGCCTTAAAGTATAGAGGGGTCTCCCTCTTCCTCTTTTCTTTTGGCTTAGGTGGCGTGCTGAGGCCAGCTAATACAGCTGCTGCCTCCCTGGCCAGAATGTCCACCTTCTTCTCCTTGGGTTTCACCTTTTCAGGGCTTCCTGTAGAAGCCCCTGTTTTGGTAATTTTCGGGCTTCCTGTAGAAGACCCTTTTGCCAATTTCGGGCTTCCTGTAGAAGACCCTTTCTCTGTTTTCGGGCTTCCTGTAGAAGCTTGTTTCTGCTTTCCTGTAGACACAGGTGTCACCACCTTTGCTTGCTTTGCTGCATGGGTTTTACTTTTTGGTTTGGTTGCAGGTGCTGATGAGGTACTTGGGCTGATGTGGACCACCTCAGTTTTGTCCGTTCTGCTCTTCAACCTCTTTTCTCTTGCTGACAAGATGGGTGTGTCACCTTTTTCTTTGTCATCCTTTTCCTCATGCTTCTTCTTTTGTTCTTTCTTCTGCACTGTGGTCGGGGTCTTCTGGCCTTTTTCTTTCTTTCCCTCGGCCACTGCTTCTTTTTCCTCACTGTTGGAGGAACCCGTTTCCTCAATCAGCATTTTTATGTCTCCATATCTTGTCAAATTCCTGAATGATTCCCATGAGAGGGGAACCTTATATGAATGAAGCGCATCCTCCACAAGAAGTTTGATCAACCCATGGTGGGCTACCTGATCTGGTATGCCTTCTTTTAACTTTGTGGCACACTCAATTAGGGACTGTAGCAGGAAATAAGGAATGCTCAGTTTCTGTTCTATAGGAAGATCAATCCGGTGCCTCAATTCAGTGAGCAACCGAAAGTGATATGCGTACACGATGCTAAAACGACCTTCACAGGTTATATATTTCATGATTTGCAAGCTAACTTCATTCCATGGTGGCAGCAAGCTGGTTCTTCGCACCCCATTTTTGTCCTCCGAGAATTCCTCCTCAGGTGGAAAGACTTCTTTCTTGGCCTGCTGGCTCAACTTCCTTTCTTCCTTATCCCATGGCAAACCCATCGGAAGTTCAGTAATTCGATTGATATATTGAGGGGTGAGCTTGAGGCTTAGACCCCTGAAGTTCACTGTGGCCAGTGTCTTGGATTTCGGCTTCAGAGCCTGCAAAAATTCTTCTGCCACTTCATCATCGTAACCCTGCAACTTGTCAAAAAAAGATATCCATTGAACCCGTGTGAAGAGTTCCACCACTTCCTGGTTTTCCCTTAACTTGGTTGAATCAGTGGGTTCTCGTCTAATAAACCCACCCGGCATGATAAAACGGTTTCCTTAACCAGAGGTGGTGATTGTGAAGAAATTTGGTTTACTGAGACAGAGCGTAGAATGTCATGCACATAATCCACAAAACTTATCCCTGAGGAACTTAACACGGTTTAATTACTCGACATCCTGTAGAATGACAGTATAGGCACAGCAGACAACAATTTCACCGTTTTTCTATGACCAGACTGTGGACGACAATCCTGCCACCTTTAATAACCAGTGCATGAAGAGTTCAGGGTTACCTTTTTAATTGGCCACCTTTTTACGTGAGGCACCCGCTTTCCTGTAGAAACTGCGTTCCTGTAGGATGACAGCGTTCCTGTAGAATGACAACGTTCTTGTAGAATGCAGTGTTCCTGTAGAATGCAGCGCGCGATTTTCGGGAGAGACTGTAGTCGGTCTGCGCCTTGGGTGTGCTTCTCACTCGTTCTGATAGCCAAAGGCTCGGCGTATCAAACTGCAGAAGGATCAGGATAGCCACTCGAGTTCAAAACAGTGGTTGATGAATGCATGAGTGCAATCTAGCCGATTAGATTTTGAATTCGGCGGAATCCGTGGCGCGGGGGGTAAGCTGTCCCCGCCGGACCGTTGGGTGACGTCATCCCATCATTCAACTGCGCGTTCACTTGTTGCTGCATCAATTCCCGCAGATCTGTCACCGCCTCTTCGGTTAAACTCATTTTTTTGACGGGATTACTCTCACGTGCGTGCTGCTATTCTTTTTGTCATGGCCGCCACCCTCGCATCCAACTAGACCATTAACTGGCCGCCGTGGCCGGCCAAATGACCATACGGCCGCTCAACCCATTCACCTTTACACTTAGCAATCAATCAAAGTAACATTCATGCAATCTGATGGAAGGGAGGGTCGAGACACTTACCTGCGTGGCTGCACACGATGTTTCGGTTCTTTGGACGCTGATGAGTCGATTTACCTGCTGCTGGCGAACTTACACAAGCCCGGAGGTCCATGTTCACGAGCTGCCAACGATGCATGGGATGCTTCAGTTGCATGCGCCCACGTTTCATTGCATATGGCCTGCGCTGTGAATGGTATCCACTCTAGCAGGCTTAACTATTACAGGACTCCCGCGGGATGTCTTGGAACATTTCTTCCTCCTTGGGTGCATGCTGCACGACGATGGATGGCCTCACGATCATGCTCCCGGAGCTTCTGGATGAATGTGATGAATATGGCGTGAGATCTCTAGCATTTTTTCATTTACAATTTTCTTTTTCTTGAGACTCATCGATCTTCTTTGCTGGTGCAGGTAACTTTGTTGCATGTCGACAAGGATGGTGGAACAAGATAACAACAATGTGCAAGGGTGACAACAGTGGCTTGCATGCGTCCAAACCGATCCTTAGCCGTTAGATCTCCTCATGAAATGAATTCTGGCCCGTTCTGAGCTTCTACAGGAAGTTTCCTGTAGAAATATAGAGCTTTCTGTAGAAAGGTTGCGTTCCTGTAGAGAGTCTGCACCTTCCTGTAGAAAATTTGCATCTTCCTGTAGAAAATCTGCGTCTTCCTGTAGAAAATCTTCGTCTTTCTGTAGAAGACTCAAGTTGTAATAAAATTGCACATACCTTGGAGAAAATGAGTATTCTTGGAGGAGGTGCTGGTGAGGTGTCCTGACTGCATGATGAGGACCCTTGGCTTTGAGTTGAGAGGCTTCCTCTCCTCCATAGAACACCTGCATCCAATTTTACATAATGAATCTGCTGACCTTGTTTTTTCTTGTTTTTTTCTTCTTCTTTTTTTTTTTTTTGAAAGATAACAGGGGCGCCTCATTGAGGTTTTCACCCTTGCCATCTGCCTTAAGCGCCTCAAAGAGGTTTTCACTCAAGGATCTTTTTCCAATCTCTTTTTTTTTTTTTTTTTGAAAGACAATAGGGGCGCCTCAATGAGGTTTTCACCCCTACCACCTGCCTTGGGTGCCTCAGAAAGGTTTTCACCCAAGGATCTTTATTATTTCTTTATTTCTTTTTTTTCTTTTTTTCTTTAGATTCTTCAGGGCATGCCCAAAGCAGAGGTAAAACCCTTCTCTATGACCAACACTGCCTTCTCCATAGTTTTGATGAACTCTTGTCTTGAGGGAGGCTTCCTGTAGATCTTCAATCGATGCCCATTGACAAGCATGGGGATGGATTCCTCATCAATGGTCTGAATAAGAACAGATCCATTGTCATGACATTTTTCCACTGAATATGGCCCTAGCCATCTGGTTCTCATCTTTCCCTTGAAATCTTTGTATCTGGAGTCATACAACAAAGCCCAATCTCCCGGCTGAAATTGCTTGTCATGGAGATGTTGGTCATGCCACACCTTTCTCTGAAGTTGAACCACTTCTGAGTGAAGGAGGGCCTGCATTCGGTGCTCATCTAGTCCATTCAGCTGTAATAGCCTTTCTTGTTGTGCATGGCTGAGATCTAGGTCCAGCTGAGCTGCCATCCTCAAAGTGTTGTATTCAAACTCAATGGACAGCAAAGCTTTCTTCCCATAGACCAGCTCATAAGGTGTGAAGCCGGTGGTGGTCTTCCAAGTGGTGTTGTAAGCCCATGTGGCTTCAACCAGGCGATCTGCCCAGTCCTTTCTGCTGCTGCTCACCACCTTAGTCAAGATCCCTTCTAATGCTCTATTGGTGACTTCCACCTGCCCATTTGCTTGAGGGTGATAGGGGGTGGAAGTCCTATGCTTGATCTTGTGATGAGCTAGTAGATCTTCAACCAGGTTGGAGGTGAATGGCTCCCTTGATCAGTGACCAGCTCTCTTGGATAGCCAAACTTATAGAAGATGTTTTCTCTTAGGAACTCGGCCACCTTTTCTTCTGTTGCTGCTTTGATTGCTTTGGTCTCTGCCCACTTTTCCAGGTAGTCAGTGCGCACAATGATGTAAGACCTTTGCCTCGAAGGAGGCTTGATTGGGCCCACAAAGTCCATACCCCACTTCTCAAATGGCTCAAGAGTCACCTGAGGTTGGAGAGGCATCTCATCCCTTTGGGTCGGTTTCCCCATTCTTTGGCATTGGTCACACTGGCTGACATATCTTCTGACATCTTGATGAAGTGTGGGCCAATAGTAGCCTGCCTGCAGGATCTTGAAGGCAGTTCTCTTTGCTGCAAAATGTCCTCCACAAGGCCCATCATGACAAGTGAGGAGGATATCAAAGACTTCCTCCTCCCTTACACAACGCCTTAAGATCTGATCGGGGCCAAGCTTGAACAGATTGCCCCCGATCCAAGTAAATGAGGCACTTTTTCTGATGATTCTGCTCTTCTCTTTTGAAGATAGGTGCGGAGGGAACTGTGCTGAAACAAGGTAGTTTGCTATATCAGCAAACCATGGAGAGAGTACTGAAATAGCAAACAGATGTTCATCGGGCATCTGGTCATCCACTGTTCCATCCTCATCTGCAGACAAATCCAATCTAGATAAAAAGTCAGCAACAACATTTTCTCTAGCCGGTTTGTCAA
This sequence comes from Pinus tabuliformis, assembly GCA_031772625.1. Lineage (NCBI taxonomy): Eukaryota > Viridiplantae > Streptophyta > Pinopsida > Pinales > Pinaceae > Pinus > Pinus tabuliformis. The sequence continues at coordinate 589,463,996 of CM062817.1, read as the reverse complement.
CAATGGTCAAATCAAACTGCTGCAATAAAAGTAACCATCTAATAATACGAGCATTCACATCTGGTTTATTCATTAAATATCTAATTGCAGCATGGTCTGTATGTACAAAGGTTTGATAGCCAGTGATATAATGTCGGAACTTGTTCAGTGCATGGACCACAGCCAAGAATTCTTTCTCGGTTACAGTGTAATTCAGCTCAGCTTTGGACAAGTTTTTGCTAACAAAGTAAATGGCATATGGAAGTTTTTGCTCAACTTGTCCTAAAGCTGCACCTATGGCTTTGTTCGAGGCATCAGTGTGGATGTGGAAAGGTAGGGCCCAGTTTGGACCTCTCAGGATTGGGGCTGACACCAACTTGTCCTTCAATTCATTTAAAGCCCTCTGACAATCATCAGTCCATTTAAACTCCACATCTTTTGCCAACAGGCCAAACAATGGCGAGGCTAGCTTGCTGAAGTCTTTAATGAATCTCCGGTAATATCCTGCTAATCCCAAGAAACTCCGAACATCCCTTACCTTTTGAGGAGGTGGAACCTTCTTGATGAGAGCAATTTTGTTAGGATCCACCTGCAACCCTTGGCAAGAAATGGTATGGCCTAGCACCGTCCCTTCAGTCATTAGGAATTCACATTTTTCAGGGCTAAGGGACAAGTTCATCTCAATGCATTTGGTTAGGACTTTTCCCAGATTGGACAATGCTTCCTGGAAGTTGGCCCCATAAGGAGTAAAGTCATCCATATAGATTTCCACTGCATCATGGACCAGCTCCGAGAAGATGCTCAAAACAGCTCTCTGGAAGGTAGCAGGAGCATTGCATAGCCCAAAGGGAAGGACTCGGTAGGCAAAGGTGCCCCAGGGACAAGTGAAGGTGGTCTTATCTTGGTCTTCCGGGCTGATTTGGATTTGGTTGTACCCGCTAAACCCATCCAGGAAAGAGAAGAACTTCTTTCCTGCCAGTCCATCCAGCACTTGATCTATGAAAGGTAGAGCGAAATGGTCTTTCTTGGTAGCTTTGTTCAGTTCTCGGTAGTCCACACAGATTCTCCATTTCCCATTTTTCTTGGGAACCAACACCAGAGGGGACACCCATTCACTATCTGAGATGGGGTAGATGAATCCGGCATCCAACAGTTTTTGTAATTCTTCCTTGACAATGTCCTTAAGGGCTGGATTCATTCTCCTATGGGGTTGCCTAACCAACTTACAATCCTCTTTGATGTATATGTGATGGGTACAGACTGAAGGATGGACTCCTTTCATCTCCTTATAGCTCCAAGCAAAAGCATATAGGTGACTGGCCAACAGGCTACACAGCTCCTTTTCCTGGGAAGGAGATAGGGAGGAGCTGATCTTTAACATTCTCTCGGGGCCGAACTCCACAGTCTTGACTCTGGGAGTGACAGGGTTGGTTGTACAAAGATCCACTAAGGTGCTAGCTTGGGCATCCTCCACCAATACCTCTAAGGATAGTGCACTGGAAGGTGGATTCTGGATCAGGGTCTCGATCAAGTCATCCTCGGTTGGGGGGTCTCTTCTAGTGGTATCTAAGGTGCACAGAGGTGTTGAGTACACCTCATCTTCCTCTCCTTCCTCTAACCAGAGTGGTAAGTCATGCTCTAAGGAGGGTTGGGCAGGAGGGTATAGGACTAGCTGTTTGGACATAGGACCATTTTTGATGGTCAGATTTCCTGCACGACAACTTATGTAAGCATCTCCAATGGCTAACCAAGGCCTTCCCAAAATGAGAGGAGATCCAGTAAGCTTTGCCTTGGGTTGCAGAACCAAGAAATCTGCAGGGTATTCCCAAGAGTCGATAGAGACCAAGACATCCTCCACAATCCCTTCGAGAGTCACAGTGGAGCGATCTGCTAATTGCAGTACTGTCGAGGTCTTCCTCAAGGAACCCTGAAGGTTGAGTTTGAGCATGGTGTCCCTGGTCATCACATTAATGGCAGCCCCTAGATCAATCAAGGTGTGAGGTATGATGGTGCCATTGATGTGGACATCTACTACAGGACTTCCAGGATCTAGGTACTTTGGGCAGATGACTTGTCCTAACATAAGGTCAGACAGTTGTCCTATGACATTGATGGTTGAGGCATCTTTCTTCCTCCTGCCTGGGTGTTTGAAACACTTTTCCTTAACCAGTTTGTTGTATATTGGCACATCCTTGATGGCTTGGAGAAGTGGTATTTTTACACACAACTGCTTGAGCTCACCCAGAAGCTCATCCTCCTCTGGGTTGGGTTGTGTGGTGGCTGTCAGCCTCTCAGGAAAGGGTGAAATAGCCTTTGGTTCACTTTCCTATTTATCTTCCTCATCCTCTGGGGGAGGAGGTTGGCGATCTGGTAGAGTTTTTCCAGACCGAAGATTGATCTCCTGGATCTCCACAGCATAGGTAGGGCATCAAGTTTCCCCAGTGTATACCTGCTGGGCCTGTCTATTTTTGGGGTTTGGGTTCGGTTGAGCAAGCATTTGAGGTTGCCTTGGAGGAGCAGGAGGTAATGGCTGAGGTTGAACCGGTGGTGGAGGCAAAATGGCGGGAGGAGTATTGTACTGGGGCCTCCACCCCGACTGAGGTGCATTCCACTGAGGCTGTGGCTGGGCATGTGACTGATATGAATGAGAAGTAGGTTGAGTAGGGTACTGAGGTGGATAAGACCATGGGGGAGGCATGGACCAGGAAGGATGAGCAGGGGGACCCCAGGAAGGCATAGGAGTCGATTGGTTGGGGCTGTAATAAGCTTGAGGTGCCCCTTGCATTCCCTGCTCATAAGGTCTAGATCCTTGTGGCCTCCTTTGGTTGAGGTAATAGAGAGGTTCAGTGGGAGCTTCTGTCCCTTGGTACATGGCTTTAAACCCAGGTAAGGTTGGACACTGATTTGTGGGATGGTCCTCCTCACAAACGAAACATACTTCAACTGAATGCAATGGGCATTCGTTCTTAGGGTGTCTCCTTGTGCACCTAGGGCAGAAGACAGCCAAGGCTCTCTCAGCTTCTTCTTTCTTCTGCTGGATCCTGAAGGTGTCCAGCTGCATGGAAATGGTCTGTCTCACCTCACTCTTAAGATCTTCTAATTGATTTGCAAGCTCATGTTTGGAGAAAGGGACACTAGTTGAGAGGAGGTTTCCTCTACCTCGTTTCCGAGCTGCCCTGGAGTGATTTCTAAACACAGTCTTGATGTCCTCATAAGGCTGTTGGTAAATGTCCCCCCCAGCTAACATGTGAAGGGTATCTAAGAGGTCTTCAGGGACTCCTCGGAGCAGGACCAACTTGAGGGATTCAGGGTCAAGTGTGCACCTGGCCCGCTTATAGCTAAGTTGGAACCTCTCCTCATAATCCTCTAAGGACTCATCATTTCCCATGGCCATCCGAAAATTTCTCCCTTGGTTTCCTTAGACCTACAATAATCCCTATACTTGGTATTGAAAGCTTGCTGCATCTGAGCCCAAGTGGTGATACTATTCCCAGGTAAGCCCATGAACCAGCGTAATGCTGCATCCTTAAGAGTTGAAGGGAAGAGTTTCAGCTTTTGCTCATCTTCAGTATAGTCATAGGTTCTACAAAGGACAGCAAACTCAAACAGGAAGGTATCAGGATCTTCAGTAGTCAGTCCATGGAAGTGAGGTAAGGTGGAGGGGCTAATGTTCTTCATTTTCATCTCTCCATTGGTCTCTCGGATGGGGAAGGCACCTTCTATTCTCTCATCCTCTCTTCTATTGTTAGCCATAGCTTCAGATGGAGTGGTCTCTAACTCTTCTTCTTCTATAGGTTCTTTGTATATCTCGGGATGTTCACCTATAGGTTCTTCTGGATCACTGTCACCAAAGAAGAGAGAAGGGTGACTCAGTGATGTGGTGGGGGTGTTGGGTAGGAATTTGCCTGATTTATCTCGGTTTCTACGAGGCATGAAATGGAAAAGACTTTCTTTTTTTTGATTGCTTTTGCTTTTTTTTCTTTGGTACCTGCAAAACTGAAACAGATCGATCTACAACTAACTATAAATATGCAGAATTAAACTGAAAGCAGGAAAGAACTAATCTATTTTGCTCAAATGAAATTGCAGGAATGGAAACACTAGTCTACGCTTGCAGAAATGAAATGCTAGTCTATGAAAGCAGGAAATGCTAATCTATGAAAGCAGGAAATGCTAATCTATGAAAGCAGGAAATGCTAATCTATGAAAGCAGGAAATGTCTATGCTACTTTTGCAGAATGGAAATGAAATAAACTACTTAGCAGAAGGCAAGAGTAAGAAAATAGAAGAAAAGCAACAATTACTAATACTATGACGCTTCCCCGGCAACGGCGCCAAAAAGATGGTGGGCTCCAGTATTGTAGCAATAATGCTACAACTCCTAGAGCTTCCTATCTCTAATTTTATCAACCCGGTAGTTCGTACAAACTTGGAAGCGACGGTGTTGTATGCACAAGTACTAGCTCTTGTCGCAGCTGTCACTTGGTCAGCTGGCACAAGTCCGCTAGGGCTCAAGCCAACTTCTATATGCTCTCAGAAGAAGCTTTCTAAATGATGGACGAAGGCTATCTCAAGGGAAATTGATCTACTTTGCAAAAATGAACTGAAAGCCAACCAAAACGTGAAACCCTAGTAAACCCTAATTTGACTAGTTTGACCTCTATGATGCAATAGTGAAAGTGCAAATGTCTAAAAAGGATGCCATTACTTCTAATGATGTGAAATGCATGAACTCAAACTACTTCCATTGAAAAGAACATTGTTTTTGTATTTTTGCTTAAGTGGATGGAGTGATTATGGTTTTGTTTCTTATTAGGGTTTGGCTGTGCAGAGGTGGTGCGAAGGGAGAGAAAGCTTGGGAAAGGTCAGGATGGCTAGGAGAGGTCCCAGAGGGTCCCTAGCATCAGTCCACAGAAGTCTACAACGTTCAGATGCTCGGCAACCAAGTTTGCAGGCTTCTACAGGATGTCTGCAGGGGATCCTACAGGAAACTAAGGAATTCTACAGGAAGTCTGCTAACTTCTACAGGATGTGCTGTAAGTGGAAGTTTTGGGTGATGGTGAAGTGATGGAACGGTATGGGTGGATAGGTAAGGTGGAGATGGAGCTTGTGATGACTCAGGGGCAGAGAAACAGGATGGAGAAAGAGTGCACGAAGTTGGTTGGTGGATAGAAGGATGGCAGCAACGAAAGGTCAAAAAGATGAAGCTACGTGGGCAATGGAAGAGTTGGAAGGTGAACGAGCTGAACAGAGGTCGAGTAGGTGGCTTGAGGCGAGGTTAGGAAGAAGAAGAAGGAAGTGGAATGATATTGAGCAGTGTAAATAAAACAAATTGCTTATGTCTTGCACCAAAACGAGAATCCATTAACCTGTGCTACCTGTGCTATTAAATCAATAAACAGTGATGTAAATCATGAAGAAAAGTCGTGCATGGAATTGTAATGAAGAAGTATGGCTCAAGAGCAAAATGCATGGAAGGATCCACGATTAAAACGACTGTGTTGCAGCTTGCATAAAAGTGGAAAAAGACTGCGTTTTTTTGGTGGTTGGTATAGACTGCACCCCAATCCCTAAACAGAGATGGCAGTGAAGGCACTAACAACCTTTTCTTGGAGCTCCAGTGGATTACAAACCTCCTATTCTGATCTAAGCAACTGAAAGTGATTTAACCATAAGCTAATCCTACTCAATCTTATTAAAGAAATCAAATCAGCAGACTGTGTTCTTGAAATGCATATCAAAACAAGGAAACAAAGTGCTGGAAAGAAAGGCAAATAACACTACAAGAAGAGGAGATCTATTGCTCTCAGGTTGGGCCCTAACCTAAGAGCTATAGCTCCCTTAAAAGCCCATAATTAGATCCAAATTTGCTTGCCTTTATTCATAATCAAAAGTCTAATGTCATGCCAAAACTGGCTTACAAAAACAAACACCGAGCTGTGCTCAGAAATTACAATATCAGTCCAAAAGTTCAAAAATCTCCTAAAAAAGGCTACGACCTTCATATTTATACAAAAATGAAGATCAAGCTGGCTTCCTCCATTCGTGGAGTTTGGCTGTCCAACTGAAAGTCAAACTGCTGTAAAACTGCTGATCCTGTAGAACGTGTTGGCTGCCTTTAAGCTCGGTGGGGAGAGCTGTTGGAGCTCAGAGTTAAGGTGAAAATCACGAGGAAGGTCATCAAGACCGTGGACAACCTCCCTATGAACCCGCAATGTCACCTTTGCTGTCTCCTTGTCTCCTTTTGCGTGATCTTTTGCTCTCTTTAATGCCAAAAACCTGAAATCATCATGTATTAGCCACATAGATATAATGTCTGCCCTTCTTCCTACAAACAACACGAATATACTAAGAAATGAATGCATAAGTGATAAAAGATGAATGGTTGAACAAGGTAAGTAGGCCAATATGAGCCCAAATTGTACCAAAAATTGGGGCTCATCACAGTCTTCAAGTAAAATTTGGTCATTAGGTATATGGTTTAGGATTTGTTTTCACTTCTTTCAAAATTGTCCAAATGTCGGTCCATGTCACCATTCAGCTAAGTGTACCATCATGCAGAGATTTTTCATCATCATTTCAGGTTCCGATGGGTCATTTTTACACCTTGTTCATGCTTGAGTTGTACTTGGGTAAGGCTCATTTCCCTCTCCTAGGGTTTTGAAGGTAATTTCTCTTGGATGGTCAAATCATCAATAGAGCTTGCATCTTGATGCTCATACACCTTCCCCTATCCTTAATGTACCTTATTAAACACTTCCCATCACTTATATCCCTCAAATTCCTCATTTTAGCGCAAACCCTAGTTTCTTGCTACAATTTGACAATTTTCTAGGCTAAGCCTGTGTTTTTCCCTTTTGGACCCCTTCCCCTCACTCAATATTTGAAATTACACTTTCCCTTGCTTCCTAACATCCCTCTCTACTTCCCAAAATTTCCTCAAGAATTTAGAAGCACCTTATCCCCTTAATTTCCCTTCATTTCTACAAATCCCCTGTTCCACACATCATGGTAGGTTTTACTCAAATGATGTTTCTAAAAAATAGAAGATGAATTTGACAAACGTGAGAGATTTTTTTGTCCATAATAGGCCAAGGAAGAAAAACCTCCTTCACTTTTTACACAAGTGTCATGGTTTTAGAGAAATGTCAAAAATATAGTTGCCTCAAAAGAATTGTTGCACCTCTGGAGTGACCTTGGGAAAATCAAGATTTCTCCTAGCTTGGTTGGCCAAATGACTTTATTTATGAGTGAAATGATAAATAGACACAAATATCTTTCCAGTGAGCTATCATGAGCTCAATTTGGAGTTGAGTAAGACCTTCAAAAGTTGACTGCAACAACACTCTACATTTAGGCAGCCTCATTTTGCACATTTTGACCAGTCTTAGGAGATTTAACTTTTGATAGGGAAAATGAAATTTTTTGGAAAGAATACTCATAATATTTCCAATGAGCTATCCTGCACCCAATTTTGACACTGGTAAGGCCTCCAAAATTGGTCTGCAAAAGGGCTCTACGTATAAAATTTTGCAACACAGGAAATTTCAGCGGTGGCGCTGCACATTGAATTGGCTCACTCTTTTGCCAAATGGCTTGTCGTTTTGGATTCATCATGAAAAAACAATGAAACCCAGAAATTTTCATAAATTTTGGAGAAGATATAGGTCATTTAAAGGGAAAAAAACACCTAAAAAATGCCCTCTCTGCCACTTTTTGGACCCACAGGAAGCAGTCTTGGGAGAAATGATTTTTGAAGGGGCAAATCAACTCCAAAACATAAAATTCAAAGTGTTCCAGAAACTAGACAAGTAGGGCTTTCCAAAAAGCTATCTTGGGATTTATTTGGATGAGTTTAAGGCCTCCAAAAGTAGCCTTGAAGTGGCACTATGCATCAGGCTTAGGGCGTTGCACATTAGGCAAATTTTGCCAATTTTTCCTAAAACTTACAGTTCCACCCAGTTTGACTAGCAGTTGACTTTTTCTCTTCCTCTTAGTAAATTTGTAATGGTTAATGATGTAATATGATGTAAATATGATGAAAAATGACTTGAGGGGGTAGATACATCAAATAGAGGTGGTTTGAGGTTGAATGAATCAATTTCCATAGTTTTAGAGGCAAGCTGTTCCACTGCCTATTTTCTAGTTCCTAGTTTAGATGTTGTTGAAACAGCTCCTTGACTCATGGATTCGACCCATGATGGATAGAATAGGTGGTTTGATGCCTATATTATGTACTTTATTAGTCATTTGAAAAGGTTGGAATCTTGCGGATGCATTGAGCTTTATTGTAAATCACTTCTGCAGTTTGGAAAGGAAACCAGGGTTTTGCAACATTTTGTGGGATTCTTGTGGTAATGTGTCTTGGCATTGTTTCTTCCTCTGTTATTTAGTTTCTCTTATGTGTATATGTGCTAGCATCTATTTCTTTCTTCATAACTAAATGAATCAAGATAAATAGGTGGAATCCACTGATATTTAGTGCTCTGCCTTGAGGATACATATAGTTTTTAATGTTTTTTGCTATTTGAAGAGGACTCATGAACTTTGCATGCCCTCTCCAACTCCTCACCAATATTAGACCTACCATCACACCCAATTCAAAGTTCCAAAACACCTACCTACCTCGCCCCACAGAACCTCCTGCAAATCTGAGTTGATTTCCCAGACCCAAAGTTGCCTTCTTCATTTGATCCAGCAACCAACCATCAAAATCAAACAAAATCTTTTGACCTACTATACCTAGCCTAATATTATCATTTATTTTCAGTCATCTCAAGCCATATTTTCCATATTTTAATTGAGATTGATAAGGAGAGAGCCCTCTCCCGACCTGGTAGGGCTAGCTACCAAGTTAAGCATGGTTTGATGTTACCCTAGACTTGTCTTCCTTCAACTTGAGGTAGATTTAGGCATTAACAGGTTCATACCAGTATTTACTTTGTTACTGGTCTACTACCTTGTGGGTAGGTGCTATCTTATCCACTTCCATCTGAGCATGTGGATATTTGACATTAGGAAAAGGTAGAGGGTGTTGTTCACTGTGGGCATGACCCCTATGTGGAGGGTTGTATTAAGATTACATCTATTGGAATTTGTCGAATGAATAGTGTTAGCTATTATTGTGAGACTAGTGGGGTCAACATTCCCTAACAGAGCATTGGGGCCCCATATAGAGGTATTGCAGCAGCTACATGTGAGTCACTTCTTTGATTGGGCTTAATTATTATGTCAGGGGATGTTGTCGTAGCTTACGCAGGTGCACTGTGGTGCACTTAGGAGTTTCTATTATGGGAGTGTACTCTACAATATTTTGTATGAGCAGGTGGTTATGCTTTGTCCTATCTTAGCAGTACTAGCGGGGCCTTCCAAGGACCCCCATATGTGTCATTGGGCAGCGTCTATGCCGAGAGCTGGGGGTGGCGATGTGGGGTGTTATTGGGATGCCACTGTAGAGGATTGGTTTAACTCCAATCCTCAATAGATTTTGGAGTTTCCCTATCATGGTGTGGACTTCCGGGGTGATCCAATATGGGCCTTCCTTAGGGCGATGCCTGGGGACCAACAGGTATATTTTTATTTCTGCATTTGTATCCATATATTTGTTTGCACGTATCATTGTGATATTTGATTTATGATGATGTTGATATCGTGCTTGTTTACTTACAGATGCGGGGGCGTGGGGGCGACCACTGACCTATTTGGTATTTCATGATCTAAGGCATATGGGTGTTACAAGGGATGCTCCTATTCCATAAAGACCGAGGGTGGTGATGCCATCGGCTAAGGCTCGAGGTGGGCTTGAGCAACTGATGCAATGACGTTGGTTCAAGATTGGTGGGCCCTCCGGAGAGGGTGGAATTGTAGCAGCAAGCAAGGTTGCAGAGCAATGGCACGTGTATGTTGAGGATGTAGAGTCATGGTTAGAAGTTGTTGAGGCAGAGTTACAGAGCTACTATGATCCCTGGGGTTGGGTGGAGACCCTTACTATAGGGTTGCCTATTAATGGATGGGCTCGCTTGGCGGAGGTTGTTGTTGAGATGACGATGTCATTGGAGTGGGTACACTGACCATTTTTGCACTGCATAGCCATGGTAATGGCTATAGCTGGTTTGATTTTGGCTCTAGATGTAGAGATTGGACCGCCAAGGCCCTAGATAGACTTGATGTTTTTTCTCTTTTGATGAGATTATGTATATACCGAGGCAAGCACTCATGACGAGGATGCTCCCCTATATTTTTTTGACTTATTTTTCCTGATCGTGGGCTAGTGGATGATGTGATATTTTTTGTACTCATATATTTTTTTATGCATATACAAGATCATTTTTTGGCGGCTCTCATGATGTGTCATATGTGTCTATAAATTTTTTGTATTTCTGCATTTTATTTGAGATGTATCTTATGTTGATGTTTTATGTATCTTTATGGTTATATATATGTGATGCACCCCAGCCTATGATTTGATTAGCGATGCGATCAGTTGAATGATTTTGATCCCTTGGTATTGTTGTGGCCACAACCACCACCCTATTAAAACCTGCCTTGGTAGCAATTTTGAATGGGTCCCCTAAAAGTCGATCTTTCGCCTCTCCGAATAATCTGTTTTATCCTAGAAACTTTAACTCTTTGCTGAGTTGAATATTCATGGTTAAGTCCCACTTAATAAATCTCTGTTGCATGGTTCATTCATGGCCTAGCCTAGCCCTTCATTCATTTCCTTCATCGAGACCTTTTCAACCCTCAAAACCTTCTATCGCACCTTTACTTCCATTATAACTCTTTACAATGGAAATGCTTCGCAAACATGCGTAACTCACCATTTTTTTCCCATTGCAATCAATACTAAGGCATAATGTTCACCACTATACTCCGAATCTGACGGCATTATTAACCATAATACATACATTATCAGGTTCGAAGCCCCATCGCATATTGCAATCGGCCAGGTCCAAGGCTATATATATATGGCACATCATTGTCTATTGCACCCGATGGCTTTATTAACCACAATATATATATTTCGGGTCTGGAGCCCCATCGCATATCGCAGTCGGCGAGGTCCAGGGCTTATATATAAGGAATACCACTATCTATTGGACCTTATGATGACTATAGGCCTGAATGCATAATGTTTAAAGTCTAGCCTTATGGCTGGCTGTGGGTTTTCTCGTATATTGCTGTGTTTTTTGAAAAAGTATTAAGGTCTAGATTTTCAAAGGGAAAGCTTATGTGGTGGACCCGATGGGATTACTAACCGTGACACATATATATTTTGGGTCCGCCTCCCCCAATCGCAAATCACAGTGAGAAAAGTCTATGGCATATGCATAAATCATGATGCGATGTGGTGGACCCGGCGATAATTATATGCCCAGGTGCATGATATTTCAAGTCCGGCCTTATGGCTCGGTTGTAGGTTTTCACATTTTTTCCTGTGTATTGCGATAAAAGGTCATGGTCGGTTTTTTCAAGGGAAAATCCCGTGAGCTGAATAGTCCACTTTTGATGCATTGATTAAGCAATCCTTGAGTAAAAATGAATATTATGGGAAAAGGAAATACATGTCACAGCGAGTTCAGTGGGTTGATAATCATAGTTGCTCTGCGTTGTAAGATTAAATAGAAATTTCTACTGAATGCAAGGCCATTTGTGAGCATGCTTGTCATATTTCTCATGTGAATTATTTCTGCAGGCGAGTTCCAGTGGACCCGGTAGTGGATAAAGGTGAATTATATCAAGATGACACCTCTGCACCACCAGTGTTGATATTGCAAAGGCATGTTTTGCAGAAAAGGATATGAACCTCCATAGTGCATAATGGAGGCACACTCCACGTCAAGAGGAAGCACAACAGCGATACATCAAGATGTTATTACCTCCAAACAAACCTTCAATCATGCCAAACAGGGAATGATGAGCGCGGTGTCTACAATTTCCTTCAGGAAATGATAGGGGATAATGTCATCTTAATGCAGGTGCAAAGAGATGAAATGCAGTCATTCTCTATTAATCAAACATCCATTCATTTCCCCAGAAGAGGAAGCATCACAGTAGATATGCCTTCTACGTGTCAGCAGTGACACCGACTGTTCTACGTCTGTGTATTCTGATTTGTATGTTGAAAAGAACAAGGTGGAGGCGAAAAGTTAAGGAAAGACCAAGAGACATTCCTAGTGGCATAGGTATTACCTCCGTATAGGAGAGGAGGACATTTTTTTAGGCAAAACAGCTTTTGATTTATTGTGAATAAAGCAGACTGTTTGGGTCTAAAAGGAGACTTTTGTTTCAAATCTATTCTCTCCCTCTTTTATATGTTTGGAATTAGGGTGTTGTTGCTGACATAAAGATAAATTTGTTTTTCTTTGTGCATAGAGATAACATACAGTTCATGGTTATTCCTGGTTATTCGAATATAATTCAATGGCATGCTTAACTCATGAAAGGTTGTTGATTCGAAACTTTGTTAAACATCAATTGCAAGTGTTATTTGTATGGAAAGGAATGTGTATTCCTGTATAAGTAATTGGATTGCAATTAGGATTTAATACAACCTTGTTCTTAAGTGAACCAATAATTGATTCATTTGAACTTGGAATCTATATATGATGTTTAACCTATTTTTGTTATGCTCCTGCAGGATACACTAGGATAGTTAGGACTAGATTAGAGTAGTTAGAAGTAGTGTAGATAGGATTTGATACATATAGGTTAGTTGTTTCTTTTGTTTATTTAATTGAAGCCTTCCTCCAAGAAGCAATATTTCAACACATATAACAGTTTACGGGGTCCTTTAAAACCCGTCGGAACTAGCCATTCCAAATGAAAGTCGATCTAATTGGGGTCTACAATTGGGTTAGTTCCCCTTGTTAGCATAGCGAAAACACACCATGTCAACAAATTGGTACTAGAAGGAGGGCCTGAACCACCATCCACAGCTTTTTATGATTTCACCTATAAATGTCATGGATTCGAAAATATTAATGCATGAATCGTAAAGGTCGCAAAGATACTTCCTCCCATCTGGAAAAGCCTCATTTCTAAGAAGAGACACTGTGGGAGTATCCTGTCACTCAGGAACAACCAATCAGAGCACTTACTTGGGCTTACGCGCATTCCCTCTCTCAGCTCCCCATCTTTCACTCTTTACCTCCGACAACTAAAAGAAAGCCAAGGATCTATTCCATAAACGAAGATACCTATGTAGCCCCATCTCTTGAAGATATTGTGCTAGAGTCCTTGCAAAGTATTGACACTCCTTGGGAAGAAATTCCTAAGGATCCACTCTCTGAAGGTAATCCCTGGCCCGATTTGGGAAATCCTAATAAAGAGCACCTCGAATAAAACTTCAACTAGAACCTCCTTATCTAATATGGTTAACGTTCCTCTTCCAGATGGGAATCAACTTCAACTGGGTGGGAACCAACTCTCACCTCCTCTGGGAGCACTCCCTCCCTGGCTCACTTGGGATGTCATAGTGGTACCTAGGCAGCAGCATCCCTTACCCAAGAATGCAGAAACAGTACTACCTAAATTTGACCCTGAGAGGGGAACACCAACGATAGCCATATTCACTCTTTCTTCCTGGTCGTGCACATGTTGGTGGTAGCCGATGAAGATATAGTATGCCGCCTATTCCCTTTTACCCTGATTTGTGCAGCTTCCACATGGTACTTTAGCTTGAGAACCAGATTGATCACCTCATGGGCTGCCTTTCAACAGGCCTTTTTAGACAAGTATGGTGATGACAAAACACCTATGGCCTTAGTTTTAGAACTATCCCGTTTGAAAATGGAAACAAAAGAAAAGGTCAAGGATTTTAACATCCGATTCAACACTTTGTTCAATAGAATCCCAGCTAACGCCAGACCTACTGAGGAGGTTCTCATGGAATTATACATCACTACTCTCCATGTCCCAACCATGATGTGGGTCAAAAGGAGTAACCCACAAACCTTACAGGGAAGTATCAATGAAGTAGTAAAAGTCGAGAATGAAATGATCAGTCTCACAGCATGTCATCATACAACCATAGAAAAGAAAGCCTCTCAAGCATCCCAGAAGAATAATGGTAGTGATAACAAAGGGGATGAAACTAAAGAAAAGGATACCATAGATGTGTAAGGTTTGCATCGGATCATTAAGAAACTGAAAAACACAGTCATTGATATGAAAAGCAGTTCTGGAGATAGTACAAGCAGGAATGGAGGAGATTATTACAACAGAAAACCTTTCAAACCTTTCTATCGTAAGAAGACAGAAGATGGTCATGGTCCACTTGCATTGCTTGCTCCACCCAATGAAGGGAATTTAAATATGGAAGAGCTGGCTCTTATCAGATCACTCCTTAACAACAAAGAACCTATAGTGGAGTTGGAGCTTGAACAAGAAAATGAGGAAGAATACTAAGTAGAAGAGCCCTTGGACGAAGAATCTCAAATCAATGTACTATGGGATTTCTATACAAATGAGAACGATGACGATGAAGGAGATAGTATGACAGAAATCCACACATGAAGTAAGGGGCCACTTGTGGGTGTGATGAAGCCTATAGACCAGACAAAGAAAGATGTTCACCCTTTGAAGCCATCTGCTCCCAAAGTTCCTATTGAGAAGGGTAGACCTAGCGGTCAGTCCAAGAATACCCCAGTTGCAAACCATCCAGAGAAAGATAACACATCTCCCACTGCAACAAAGGTGACTCAAAATGGTAAACTCCCACTTAAGAACAAAAAAACCGATATGTTTACTCTACCTTATCCTGTTTATAACATTGATTACAATATTGTGGATGATCTTAAGAAATTTAGGGCTAATATAACATACTTCGATTTGCTAAAATTAATGCAGCAAAGAGATTTGCTCTTGAAATCTATGAATGAGTGAAATTACAAAACTCCTACCATCCCAAGCAGCCAAACCAAGAAGTCGGTCCCCAGACCTAGTAGCACCTCCATTATCGCCCAAATACCATCATCTATGGAAGCCACTCTGTCTAAAATGAATCAAAACTCCCAAGATGTCAGTGCAGCCATGATAGGGAGGAAATAAAAATCCATGACTCCACCTTTCCTTATCACATTTGAAATCCTCAACATGAACGTACACAATTGCTTGGTAGATTTTGGTGCCTTGTCCACTGTGATGCCTTACACTGTTGCCAAAAGACTGCTTGCGATACCCGAAAAAACTGGGAATCGAATTATGCAATTGGACAGGACAAATGTGAAAGTAATTGGGGAATTGAAAGATGTGTCGATTCGGATGGCTGCTAAGCCACAATATACACAAGTCATTGATATAGTGGTAGTCGACATACCTGAGGCATACAGGATGCTAGTTAGTGGGGACTAGTCAGCAAAACTAAATGGATATTTCTCGACTAACTGGTCCCATCTCTTGTTGGGTCAGAAGCGGAAGGGTGATATGCTGAGAGTTGATTGTGAAAGATACATGAAGTATGTGGTGACGGAATTAAATGGCCCCAATGAACCTGTAATGTTTACCAACTCTATCCTTGGGAATTATAATTTCAATGTCTGTGCCACGGAAACCTGTTTTGGAGAATTCCATGCAGAAACAATTGAAGAAACTGCAATAAACACATAGTTGGAAGCTCTCCCCTGTAGTCCAAATGATGAACCACCTTGTAATATAGTAGATTATAGGACTAATTTCGTAGAAAGCAGTTCAATTGATGTAACATTCGGTTCTATATTTTGGACACTCTATTTTGATGGCTCTAACTGCCTTGAAGGTGCAGGTGCTGGGAGCATTCTCAGTGACCCGCGAGGGAACCAACATCTAATGGCCAGCCGGTTGGAGTTCACGTGCACCAATAACATGAAAGAATATGAAGGCTTTCTACAGGTCCTAAAAAAAGCCATTGATATGAAGGTAAAAAATCTTGAAGTTTTTGGTGACTCAGAGATAATTGTTGACTAGGTAAGGAAGAGGATACACTGCAATTCGCCACACTTGATAAGATACCAACATGAGGTATGGAACTTAATTGATAGTTTTGATTCTTTTAATATCACATACATACCTCGAGGACAAAACCAAGATGCTGATTTGATGGCTGGTATGGCTGCAAAACTTTTGCCTGATTTTAGATTAAAGAAGAATAAATGTTATGTTGAATTGATTTTCAAACCATCCGTGCCTGATAACATCTCAAATTGGTAGGTGTTTGAAGATGACGAGCAAATCCTAGAGTTCTTGCACTGCGAGAAGACATTCAAGAATGCAGTCATCGATGAAAAATAACATGACAGGCTTATGAATGAGAGGGAAGATGAGGAAAAAGATAAGTTCAATACAATTCCCAAGTCAGTTGTCAAAATGGAGCACTTGTATGACCTGTATGATAAATTCAAAAAGCCAACTAATTTCAAAATGCATAGCTCATCCATGAAGTATGAATCAGTCAACCTTGGAACCAAAGAAGACCCAAAAACTATTAATTTGGGCTTGGGGTGCTCTCCACAAGAAAAGGTTGCATTTCTCAAGCTATTTAAAGAATACAAGGATATCTTTGCATGGACATATGGAGACCTAAGAACCTTTGATACCAACATTATGCAGCATGTAATTCCTTTGGAAAAGGAGGCTAAGCCCTACCAAAAAAAGCTTCGCAAGATGCATCCGAGTCTGGAACCGTTGTTGAAGAAAGAATTAAACAAAATGTTGGATGATAAAATCATTTTCTGGTCAGACACATTCGCTGGGTAGCCAATCTCGTGCCAGTAAGAAAGAAAAATGGAGACATCGGGCTGTGTATCGACTTCAGAAACCTAAAAAAAGCATCACAAAATTATTTCTTAGCTTTAGTGTATAAGTCGAGCAATGAAGCTAAGAAATCATTTCAATGAATCAAGGAGGCCATCACAGAAGCTCCTATGTTGGTCAACCCCAATTTCGGCAAGGAATTCTTCTTGTATACTTTTGCTTATGATGTTTCATATGCCGCAACCGTCACTCAAAAAAATGATGATGGCAATGAATTCACTATTTCTTATATGAGCTCTATTCTTCAGGGAGCAGAACTAAACTACCCAGACATGGAGAAAGAAAGATTTACAGTTTTTAAAGCCGTAAAACACTTCCACCCTTATTTATTAATGGCCAGGTGTTTCAGGGTAAACTAGTGTCGATTCAAATTGCTAGTCCCACTAATATGGGTAGCTATATTAGAAATAAACAATGAAATCCTTTCGAGAGTTCCTTTAAGCGTGACAGATTAGAGGGAAGAAAAGAGGACCAACCTAGATCTTTCGCTTTGATCCTAGATTGATTTCTCCTTTCCTTGATAGAATTTTCCACTCCTCTCCTACTTGTCCTACTTCAAAGAGTACTTGTAGAGTCAAAGTAACATAAAACCATCAAAGCATCTCCATCTAAAACATCATAAACAATGTGGAATCAGAAACACATTGAACATACAATTGCATTCACAAACAATAAGATTCATAAACACACGATTATATGGAGGAAAACTTAAAGAAATTTATTACTAATGAAAGAGAGGATTACAACCCAACTGTCTGATCTAGCATCATCCTCCCAGTGTAGAAGCCCTCTTCACTTCATGATTAAGCAAATCACCCAACAATGCAATGTCTCTTCTCACCAACAAACCAACAAAAATTCCTTACAAAATACAAAATTCCAGCCTCCAGATCTCTCAAATGAGGGATCCATTTATAGATTCCTTGCAAGGGTGTGAGTCAGCTCTGGGTTTTTTATTAGTGTCATTCCACTGATAGTTCTTGGTTCCACTTGGAGATTTCTTTGATCTCTTACTCATCATTGGGAGAATTCAGAGAGGCAAGTGTCAGAGGGGAAGATTCTGGAAGATTCCATGATCATCCACTTAGCAAACTGTCTATGCCATTTTTCTATTCTCACTCATCACACCCCACAGAAGGCCATTTCAGTATGCATCACACCTGACTAGTTTGGCATCCAGTATGCATCGCACCTTGACCATGGAGCAGCCAATATGGTCCAGTTTTGGCTAGTTCTCAGTATTTTTTCAAGTGGAACTTCTGGGAAATGATGTAATCAGTTGACCATGATCCTTTAGGGTATGAAACAACACTTTTAGGGACTAAAGAGCCCTTAGTTTATGGACATATGAGTTTGGGGTTGCAGTGCCCAAATATTTCTATAACACCAGGACTAAATTAATCGTTCCCCATCCTGCTATAAGAGCCCTCTTCGTGTAGAAAGAAATGGGTGAACGAAGAGGAAATTTGATAACCACACTTCAAGAATTCAACCTCAAGATTAAGCCAACAAAGATAGTTCGAGGGCAAGGATTGTGTAGGCTAGTTGTAGAAGCCTTGGTGGATAAAGAAGGGGTGCTCGAAGAACCAGAAAAGCAGAGCATACAAAATGCACAAGTAGAATTCAGGGAGGAGCCCCTATGGATTAATGAGACACTGATGTGTGAGCACGAAACGTGGAGGCCATTTTGGATCCTGAGTCGTGGTATGACGACATACATTTTTATCTAACATGGGGATCATGTCCTGAAAACATGGATGCATCACAAAGGAGAGCGCTCAGATTGAAATCTAATCAGTATCACTTGCCCAATGACACATTATACAAAAAAAATTATGATGGAATCTAGTTGAGATGTTTGGAAAAGGGTGATGTTGATCATGTCTTGAAAGAAATGCACGACAGCCCAGCAGGTGGTCACTACGACAGAGAGACCACTGCTCACAAAATGTTAAGACCTAGATATTATTGGCCCATAGTGTTCAGAGACTCGCATGCCTACACTCGGAAATGAAAGGTATGTCAAACCGTCGCAGGACGAGAAAGAAAGCTAGTTGTTCCCTCAGGCCCGTTATGATTTATCAACCGTTCCAGCAATGGGGCCTAGATGTCATAAGCGAGATCAATCGAAACTCTTCACAACAACATAAGTATATACTCACGGTGACCGACTACTTCACCACATGGACCGAAGCCATCCCACTTCGAAAGGTAAAAGAAGATGAGGTAATATCATTTGTTGAGAAATTCATCATCAACAGGTTTGGTATCCCTGACACTCTCATATTTGACAATGCTTCTTACTTTTCATCACTAAAATTGATTGAATTTGCTATTGATAAATCAATTCACATAAGGTATGCATCAAATTATTACCCTCAGGGAAATGGAGTTGCAGAGTCCTCGAATAAAAACCTCATCCACATAATCTGTAAATCTGTCGCCGACAACCAGAGGAACTGGCACAACGCTCTAACAAATGCCATTTGGGCCGATAGGGTCACCCCAAAAGTGGCCTTAGGAAACTCCCCATACTTCCTCGTCTATGGACAGGAAGCCATCTTGCCTCCCAACATTACCCTTCCCTCTTTACAGCTCTCCCAATCCCCAAGAGGGACCCCTTCAGCCTTACTTCAAGAAAGGATCAACCAACTGGTGAGGTTGGAGGAATTGAGAGATAAAGCCATAAATAAATTCAGAAATCACCAAATGATTGTGAAGAGAGGGTTTGATCGCCATCTGGCAAGAGACAAAAATTACCAAGTAGGAGAGCTAGTCCTGAATTGGGACAAGTTGAATGAGCCAAAAGGTAAACACATGAAATTCCAACACTTATGGCTGGGCCCATTCCAAGTTGAGGAGAATATTGGTCAGGGAACTTACAGACTGAAAAATTTACAAGGAGAAACTAAAAAACTCCCTGTTAATGGCCAACATCTTAAGAGGTACTTCCAGTAGCCACCACATGGTGGTTACTTCCCGAGTAGGGTGGGATTCATTTTTTTTTTTGTTAGCTTATTTATCTTTTCATCCCTTCCGTTCTTGTAATTTCTACAGAGTTTACTTTCCTTTGAATTTCAATTATTTTCAGCCAACGGATTTCGGTCCTCCACTCTCGTTTTCACTTCTCTAACTTTCTTCAGACTGCCATCATCTGTCACCTTCAGCTTTGGCCTCCCTCGTTAATCTGTTGATGAGTTTGATGGTCCTAAATTCATCGTTGCCTTGCAAATCAATCAAACTTTCAATGAGCCTACGAGAACTTGAAAATCAGCTGTGAATTCAAATTGAAGCCACTCATTTAGCATCTGTTGGGAACTAGGAAAGGTCTATTGACAACCTGGATACCTAGAGCATGTAGGGGCATCTTTATGAAACAAAAAAATGTATAACCACAGCTAGACGGGCATGGTGGAACACTACATTTTTAAAATATTCCACTCAGACCTAGCTTATACTTGGCTATAAGGTTTGCAGTTATTCTCCATTGGTCCCATCCACCACACTAAGTCTTCCAATGCCTGTCATCTACAAGTAAATCTCCTTTCATGGGCTAAACTCACTATCATATACCCTGTGGCAAATCCAATTGTGCTCTAGTCCTTGTGCTTGAAACTGGAAGGACCTATTTAAAATAAAATGAAATGTTGAGTCCTTGTGCCAAACTGGAAGGACATGTTGTTTGGGAAGCCAGTTGGAGTAGGGACAGTTGTTGGGCTTAGAGTACCGGTTGACAGAACAAGCCCAACCTTGCTTAAGCGGTTTAAAAATATGGCATGATTCGTGACTACGCCCCATTTAATCATATGAAAATATAGTGCTGAAATTCCTATACAAAGTGCAGATAAACATATTTACATCAAGTTTGATGAGCAATAAAGAGCTAAGGTACACACCTAAACAGGTATTGACAAACCAATGATTGCCCCGAAAGGACTTTTGAAAGTAGAAAACAGGTAAAGGAGGGTCAATCAATCCCATAGTTCTACCATTGGAGAATGCCTGTCAAAGCCTTATCAGCAAGTAGAAGCTATTTGTCTTTATCCCACCTATAGAAATTAATGTTGAAGTGGAACCCATGCCTATCCATCTATAGAGTTTGCATTTCAAGTTTATCTTAACACATTGACATTCTATTGATCCAAGGTTTATTTGGAAACGGAGATAACTGGTTCGCCCAGCAGTTCACCATTTGTTGTGGCCACAACCACCACCCTATTAAAACCTGCCTTGGTAGAAATTTTGAATGGGTCCCCTAAAAGTCGATATTTTTCCTATCTGAATAATCTATTTTATCCTAGAGACTCTAACTCTTTGCTGAGTCAAATCTTCATGGTTAATCCCCCCTTAATAAATCTTTGTTGCATGGTTTATTCATGACCCAGCCTAGCCCTTCATTCATTTTCTTCATCGGGACCTTTTCAACCCTCAAAAACCTTCTATCACACCTTTACTTCCATTATAACTCTTTACAATGGAAATGCTTCGCAAACATGCATAACTCACCCTTTTTCACCTATCGTAATCAACACTAAGGCATAATGTTCACCACTATACTCTGGACCCGACGACATTATTAACCATAATACATACATTATCGAGTCCGGAGCCCCATCACATATCGCAATCGGCTAGGTCCAAGGCTATATATATATGACGCATCATTGTCTACCAGACCTAATGGCTTTATTAACCACAATATATATATTTTGGGTCCGGAGCCCCATCGCATATCGCAATCAGTGAGGTCCAGGGATTATATATAAGGCATACCGCTATCTACCAAACCCGACGATGACTATAGGCTCGGATGCATAATTTTTAAAGTCCGACCTTATGGCCGGCTGCGGGTTTTCCCATATATTCCTATGTTTTTTGAAAAAGTATTGAGGTCGGGATTTTCAAAGGAAAGGCTTATATGGTGGACCCGATGGGATTACTAACCGTGACACATATATATTTCGGGTCTGCCTCCCCCAATCACAAATCGCAGTCGGCAAAGTCTATGGCATATGCATAAAGCACGATGCGATGTGGCGGACCCGGTGATAATTATATGCCCAGGTGCATGATATTTCAAGTCCAGCCTTATGGCTTGGCCACGGGTTTTCCCATGTTTTCTTGTGTATTGCGATAAAAGGTTATGGTCTAGGGTTTTCAAGGGAAAATATTGTGAGCTGAATAGTTCACTTTTGATGCATTGATTAAGAAATCGTTGAGTAAAAATGAATATTATGGGCAAAGGAAATACATGTCACAGTGGGTTCGGTGGGTTGATAATCATAGCTGCTCTGCGTTGTAAGATTAAATAGAAATTGTGGTTGAATGCAAGGTTGTTTGTGAGCATGTTTTTCATATTTCTCATGCGAATTATTTCTGCAGGAGAGTTCCAGTGGACTCGTTAGTGGATAAAGGCGAATTATATCAAGATGACACCTCTGCACCACCGGTGTCGATATTGCAAAGGCATGTTCTGCAGAAAAGGATATGAACTGCCATAGTGCATCATGGAGGCACACTCCACATCAAGAGGAAGCACAGCGCCGATACATCAAGATGTTATTACCTCCAAACAAACCTTCAATCATTCCAGATGGGGAATGATGAGTGTGGTGTCTGCAGTTTCCTTCAGGAAATGATAGGGGATAATGTCAGCTTAATACAGGTGCGAAGAGATGACACATAGTCATTCTCTATCAAACATCCATTCATTTCCCCAGAAGAGGAAGCATTGCAGCAGATATGCCTTCTACGTGTCAGCAGTGACACCGACTGTTCTACGTCTGTGTATTCTGATTTGTATGTTGAAAAGAACAAGGGGGAGGTGAAAAGTTAAGGGAAGACCAAGAGTCATTCCCAGCGGCATAAGTATTACCTCCAAATAGGAGAGGAGGACTTTTTTTTGGGAACAACTTTTGATTTATTGTGAATAAAGGAGATTGTTGGGGTCTAAAAGGAGCCCTTTATTTCAAATCTATTCTCTCCCTCTTTTATATGTTTGGAATCAGGGTGTTGTTGCTGACATAAAGATAAATGTTTTTTTCTTTGTGCATATTGATAACATACAGTTCATGGTTATTCCTAGTTATTTTAATATAATTCAATGGCATGCTTAACTCATGAAAGGTTGTTGATTCGAAACTTTGTTAAACATCAGTTGCAAGTGTTATTTGTATGGAAAGGAATGTGTATTCCTGTATAAGTAATTGGATTGCAATTAGGATTTAATACAACCTTGTTCTTATGTGAACCAGTAATTGATTCATTTGAACTTGGAATCTATATATGATGTTTAACCTCTTTTTGATATGCTCCTGCAGGATAGACTAGGATAGTTAGGACTAGATTAGAGTAGTTATAAGTAGTGTAGATAGGATTTGATACATATAGGTTAGATATTTATTTTGTTGATTTAATTGAATTCTTCCTCCAAGAAGCAATATTTCAACACATATAACAGTTTACGGGATCCTTTAAAACCCATCGGAACTAGCCATTCCAAACAAAAGTAGATCTAATTGGGGTCTGCAATCGGGTTAGTTCCCCTTGTTTGCATAGCGAAAACTCGCCATGTCAACAGGTATATGTGTAAATTTGAGGAGGGATTGGAGGTCAGAGCTATGTACCGGCTTTGGAGGTCCAAAGTGGCTGTCAGCGCAAGGGAAATGGCCAATGAGGACATCAAGGGAGGGAGGATGGGGTGATGGGGGCTTGCTAGGTTGCCTGAGGGCTCTTTGAAGGCTTGCCTCTGACCGCTAGGGCTCTTGACCGTCTTGCTTTAAGGCTTGCCTGCTTGCTTGGCTCGGGGGGCAATAGGGCCTTCCATGGGGCCTTTTCCCTTTTGGTTTTTTATCAATAAGGGGTGGGATAACAAAAAGGGGATATGAGTCATCGCTACAAACACATGCAACAGATGCCCAGTGAGTGAGAGACATGTGCGGTAGAAGGTGGAGAGTTCTTAGAGTTCGTAGGGGGTATAGGTAGATATTCGAGGTAGAGTGTATAGTTCTATGGTTCCGTGATACCTCCTGTCAATGACACTGGCTATGAACAAGTACCTTCTGGCAATTCTCGGAAATGATAGGCAATATGACCGGGTGATATGATCAAAACATCTAGCTAACCTTTGTGCATGCATATCTTTCCGAAGAAGGCGTGAATCATGGATTTTAAAGGTCATGTTTAATTGTGATACAACTAGCTAGGAGTCAAGGAATACATGTAGGTGACATACACCTAGGTGGTGGGCACTGTGAGAACTTATGAAACAATTTTGACAGCCACAATAACATGAAATCATAGAGGAAACATGAACATAATGGAATTTAAACAGAGAGGTAACATATTGTAGTACTCGAATGAGGAATCACCACCATTTCATTAATATTCTGAAAGATGCATCTCTTAAAGTCATTCAATCTCAAAAATAACATAGAGTTCTCCTTTCGGATTCTGAACTTGTTTCTCTTTTCTAGGAAAGTATATATACTCGAAACAACCTCTAAAGCATAGGTTGTTAAGAATATATTCTTTCTTGATCTCTTACATCATTACAAAAATTATGAATCAAAATTTGAGCATACGCGAAGGCATTTCTCTCGTAACATAATGATTTGCTAAAATCATAACAAACTTAAGGTAAACATAACTGAAAAGTAAAAACAAAAGCCATCACCAGAAAAATAAATAAGGTAATCATTGTCGATGAGAAGATGTGGACACTTGGTGAGAAATCGTAGAAGCTCATGGGTGAACCATTTGAAGCATAGGAGGATTAGCAAACTGCTCATGTCGCTGCCACATAGTAGGAGGAGGAGGTGTAATAGAACTGAAATGTAGGTAGAAGAGTCACACATTGACCACCCTAGCGTAATCCAGTTTGCATTGAGAAAGACTTTTAACCATCCCGAGAAGATCGAATTCCTTTTCCAAGAAGTTGGTAATGGTTGATCCCTTAAGGATGGTCATTCTTTCAGGAGTTGGACCTATCCTACACTTAACCTCGGTTATTTTTTATTGTATACCTCCTATGAGAGTAGTTATTTGTCTTCTCCCCAATAGCTAGGTAACCCAGCCTCAAGAAGCTAATTAAACATGACATCAAAGCTTGATAGCTCTTTCTACAGCTTAGTTAGGCTTTACTCTACCTTAGACCTGGCTTCCTCTTTGGAGATAATTTTATAAATCTCGGCCACTGCTTCCACCTTACCCAATATATCAAGGGGCCTGAGCTCTTGGATCGTTCTTTCTGTCAAAAACTGAATGTACCTCATGCAATATTGGGAGTTGTTAATACTGGTTTACTTTTTGCTTTGAAGAGCTAGGGAATATCCCTTACAAATCTTCCTTTTTTCATGTATCCGAACAAATTGCACCCATCATTAATCAACTCCCTAAATGATCTTATCCCACACCCCTTGCCTGGCTTCTGTGAGTGCCAAATTTCCTTTCATCTTAGTATTCAACTCCTTAATCTCCTGAGTTGCACTATGTAACTCTTGGGTGAGCTTATCAATGTTAGAGTTTGCTGATTGGAGGTTTCTTTCTTTCTGGGTCACCTGGGCCTTGGATGCATCTAACTCCCTCTGAACTCTTCCCAAATAATCTTCAGAAATATTTAGTTTTGTTAACGCCTTGGTAAGGCAGTTAATGGGGTTTTGTTGATCATCTTGGACCAGCATAGTACAGACATGAGAGTCAACCCAACTCTGTAAATCATCCAGCCTCTATTGTATGGATTCGACTCTTTCTCTGCTTGCATTTAGTTATCTGGTTAACACCTCCTTTTCCTTCTCACTTTGTATTAGCTCAGGAGTTTAAACACGCTCACCTCTAGTCATCTTTAGCTTTCTTCTCAAGATCAAGTTCTCTGTCTTGGATTCCTTCATTACTAATACCACTTCTGCTTCATCTACAAGATCTAGTCCCGTTTTCAAGATCGTTTCTTTATAATACTCCTTTTGTTGGAAGAGAGCATGATACATGACCTTCTCAACTTTTACATTCTCGATGAGCTTATCTATGTAATCTTGGGCCCAATCAATAGTCATTTGATTCCTATTGATATCATTGTACAAAATTTCCCCTACTTGCCTATGTAGGTTGACCTTGTCCACCAGAGGGATATTGGTCAAGTCGAGAGACACATCTAGGTCCTGAAACTTAGGACCAGAAGGAAGGGTTTGGACAGATGGGTGCTTCAACTTGATTTTCATCTCTTCCTTCTCTAGATCTGTTGCAGCTAATAACCGAGTGTGTAGAGGGGTGACCTATGAAGTCATGTCTTGATACATATTTTCTTTTTCCCTTCTATTCCTCACCTATATGTTACTGCCCTGTGCCCATCCTGTTCTTGTTGCATAAGGACTTTCCTCAGATTCTGGGATATCTACCTCAGTCAAGGATGTGGTTGAAACTTCTAGATGTATTTCCAAATTAATCTGAAAGCCTGAGTTCTCATTCACCTACTTCTGGAGATGGATTCTTGGTTCTTCCTCTTCCTACTCTTCTTCAGGTTCTTGTTCCTGTCCTTGCCCTTGACTTTTGGCTCTTTTATGAGTTGGTCCTTCTTCGATGTCAGTTGTCCCTGAAGTGTCAGTAGCCCTATTTTGTGTCTTGTTTGTGCTGACTAGGGATTCGGTATCCATGTCTATATTAAGAGGCCAGGTATCGAATTTAGCTTTCCATTTGACCTCGAGCTTAGGATCTGTTGTATCTCTGAGATAATAATGGTCAACTATTATGCCAAAGCATCTAAGATAATTGTTTTGGGGGTTTTGTTTTAATTTGGGAGACCAATGGATGAAACAGATATAGAACTGATGTGCCTAACCCCTTGAATAATATCAATATCTCAGCAGAGGGCTGCTATAAATATTTACACAGTGAAATAGATTTTATGATGATGAGTAGAAACAGAAAAGTAATATGATTGCCACAGTTTTCAAATTGAAATCTAAATAATCATAAGTATGAAAACCCTCAAACAATGTTTAAGGGTTTGAGAAAATACACATGAGCTTACAGAAGATGTTGATGATTTATTAATTTTGAGGGAATTAATTAAACAAACAGTCCATTAATTCATTCTCTTTATAGATTATCACTTCAGAAAGCTTATAGGAATAGATTGAAATACAATTATTCCTACCTAGTTATCTCTGCAAAGCACAAGTATATGAAGAAAAAACATAATTAATGACACTGGAAACACTTATAGGAAACACAAACTATGTAAAATAAAATTCAAAATCCTTTGCTTCGTATTAATGATCCAGAAAGATTAATTACATTAGATATGTAGAAATTATTCTTCAAGGGTGCAAACCTTAATAACTCGTGAAGAGAGTTATTTATACAATAGTAGGACGAAAAATATCCTGAACTGCTTTTACAAAAATAGATTATTTACACAATCAAAACAAAATTTTCTAATGATCTGGCACTATTTTGGTGTTGCGCTGTTTGATGACTATTATTGAAAAATTTGAAAAGTGGTTGAAGTTGGCTGATTGTTCCCTCAAAAACTAAATGTTGTTCAATTATCCTTAATCAAGTAAATATATTAATTCTTCCCAACGTTTCTTATTTGGGATGGAAATATTTGTTACCCTCCTGTAGATTTTTCTGGGGAATGAGTCGTGGCAATGTTTTGAAAGTAATCAGAGGTTGAATTATGTTGCAGAGGTTCAGGGTGGCGCCGGAAGGGTTTGATAGGTTTTACTGTGAAACGGGGCAAAATGAATGAAAATGGGGGTTTTAAGGGTTTTAACTGGAAACTTTTTAAATTTGGCATGAAAATTCATATTATGAACAGTAGGTGGTTTATTTGGTTGAGCAGGGAGGCGGTTTCCTAGGCCGTCACACTACTTTTGTGGCGAAGGCGGTATTGAGGAGGGGTCACACGATATACCTCCGCGCCTGACACGTAGCATTTGGGGTTCGGGGGAAAACTGCTTTATCGGGTGGGTAATGATCAGACATCGGGCACAGCCGATATGGTTGTGGACCATCGGATGAGGGGGATGGTGATCGGATGGAAGTCGGGCAAGGGAGGTGCGCAGGTGATAAAAGCATGGGCTTCAAGGGGGCCCAAAGCTTTAATATTCAGCGGATTGGGATTTATTAATAGCTTAATGACGGTTTTAAATGATCGGGCAGAGCTTAATGAAGGTTTAACTTAACTTTGGGTAAAGGTTGGGCATCGGGTGAGCCTAAAATGGTTGTGCGCCGTTTGATTTGGGCGTAGATGATCAGATGATAGTCAGGTGGCAGACTAGCGCAGAGGAAATGGATGGAAGTTTAGGGGCGGCGAGGCTTTAATCACAAGTGGTTTGTGATTAATTATAGGTTAAATATGGGATTAAATTGATTGGAAGGGTTTTAATGAAGTGGGACCATGGGTTTAAAAGGAGGGATTTTCTTAACTTTACCGAGGGTTGGTGAGTTAAGAGGGGTTCGTCGGGGAAGTATGAAATAGAGGTTAAAACTATAGTTTATAGTTAAACTATGGGTTGGGATATTACACAGGGGAATTAATTTAATATAAGGGAAAAGATATTATGGGATTTATATAATAAAATTAAAAATTAATATGAAATTGGCGAAGTGGGTATATCCTTAGCATAATGTAAAATGCACGCATTTTATTTCATACATTTAATATTTAGGATAAAGCCTTTTTGTGGGTTTTTGAGTGAAATAGGATTTACATGGGGGTTTTCACTTTTCCTAGGCAAATGAAGTTTATCCTTAGGAAAAGGGGTTTTATTGGGGTAATGAAGGGTGATGATTTTTATGAAGGGAATTCTAATACTTGATGTCCATAAGTCGTTAAGCTGAGGGTCCGGTCCCACCAAAAGTCAGAGAAATGCTCTGAGCCTTTTTGACTTGAAGGATTTAAATTACTAGAACATACTTGTGGATAGGAAATTAGTAAGTAAGGGAAAAATGGATAGGGGGAGTTAATCACATTAACTTGCAAACCTTTTCTTTTGTCTTCCATAATTGATCATTCATATTAGCACATATGTCTAAGCATGATGCATGTGTTTTGATCCAACCAACTTTGAACTTCAACAACCTTTCTTCTACTTACCGATTTCTTACCCTAACATTTTTTCTTCATTTATTTGGGTGCATTTAGGCTAGCAAACCCTTACCCTATTTTTCCTTTTATATAACAAACTATCTATTTCTCACCTTATATCATCCAAGGGCTCAGATTAAGCTTATGAGCTCCTTTTTTTCTCTACTTATCTATTGATCTGCCAATATTAAACTGTTTGGTCAAATTTTATTCTCTAACTAAAAAGATAAAATTCAAAGCATGAAATAACCAAGATTAAACAGTTTTATTACCATGGATTGTGGCATGAATAACAAGTTGCACATAATCATTATTATGCATAAAAGTAAATAGTAGTGGCATTTAGACTTGCACACTTTCATGGTCTATTTTTCTTTTCTGTGTAACCTAACATTTTATTTTGCCTTCATTTTTTAGGGCATATACCCTAACATTTTCTTTGACATGGACATATTTATCAAAATATTTTCCTAACATTTTTTATTCAATGTTATTTTTGTCCACATCCTATCTTAATATTTTGTAAATATATTTTCATTTTTTTTCTAATTTATTCTAACTTATCAAAACCAAAAAATGCTACAACGTTGACTCCAACTGGGCACTGCTTTCTCCTATAGAATGCAGAGAACCTGCAGATCCATGTGCCTTCTCCTTGGAATATGGAGTCCTTTGTTGTAAAAAATCTCATTGACAACTTGAAAAGTAAAATAAATGGGATTTTTTACAATGAAATGTATTCCAACTTCTTAGTATTGAATGAAAAGTTTGAGAAACCTTCCATTTACAAGATAAGTGGAATATAGTCCCTCAAGATTTTGTAGCACAAAAGTGTTGTTTCCATTCACTTCAGCAATTGCTAAAGGACCAAACCATATGTTATCAAACTTTCCATGCTTTCCCTTTTTCTCCCTCCTGGAGTCCCATCTTAGAACTAGGTCACCTTCCCTGAGTCCCTTTCCCTGGATTTTTTGTCATACAGGCTTTTCATCTTATTCTGATATTTCTTCAATTTGTATTGAACTTCATCTCTGTTTTCATTTAGTTCAATAATCTGATTTATCCTTCTTGAAAAATCATCAGGTTCATCTGTTGAGTCCTGCAAGAATTTTAAAACTGGGAAAGCCAAATTGGTGGGAAAAATTGCATCTTTCCCATAGACTAACTGAAAAGGAGATTTCCCAGTAGATATTTTTGGAGTTATTTTGTTTTCCCATACTACATAAATTAAATGAGAGTCCCAACTCTTTTTGTGATCTTCTAGGGTCTTTTTTATTACCTTCACCTGACTTTTATTTGAGGATTCTGCAAGGCCATTACCTTGAGGGTAGTATAGAGTTGAATGATGTAATATAATCTGATATTTTTGGCAAAACTCAATCATTTTAACACTAGAGAATGCTATTGCATTATCTGTGACAACTTGAGTTGGGCAACCAAACCGAGATAATATATTTTCTTCAATGAATTTAATTACTACTGAATCGGTAACATTTCTTACTAGAATTGCTTCCACCCATTTAGTGAAGTAGTCTGTTGTTGTGAGGATCCATCTGTGCTGGTTACTTGAAGTAGGATGGATTTCTCCAACAAAATCTAATCCCCATTGAAGGAAAGGTGTTGAAAATATTGGTGGTACTAGTGGAAGCGCCGCTAGTTTCTAATTACTAGAAAACATCTGACAAGGAACACAACCTCTAACCTTTGCCCCTACTTGCAAGAAAAATTTTGGCCAATAAAATCCTCCCCTTAAAATATTGTATGTTGTTGCTCTCCAATCATAATGTCCTCCAGAAAATCATGTATGAAACTGATCAATGATTCCTTCAGTTTATGATTCTGTTAAACATAATAACAAAATATTCAGTGGATCTTTACAATACAAATTTGCATTTATGATGTAGTACTTGACTGCTTTCAATTTAAGAGTTTTACATTGGGCTTTGGAGAATGATGTTGGGCATTCAAAATGGAGTAGAAATTTTACAATATCTTGATACCAATCTGACAATAGAAATGTGTCATCAATATGTAAAGGGTTGATCTGATTTGAAGGTAAAGATTCTTGCGGATTCTTTTCTTTAGGTTGAAGAGAAGGTTCTTGTGGATTCTCCCTTTCTACAAGGACAAAAGGTTCTTATGGATTCTTCCCTTGTACTTCTAAAATAGAATTGATTCCAAGCACTTTGCAATTGGATTCTGCTAGAAGCTTGGCTAATCCTTGGCCTTTTACTAGATTTGTAGTTTTAATAGTTAGATCAAAGTCAAGTATTTGAGTGATCCACCTACCTCTTTTCCCATCAGTGTCATTTTGTGTTAAAACAATTTTTACAGCACCATTAGGAACATAAGCAGTAATAGGTGAATGTAGGACATACATCCTGAAATATTTAAGGGCTTGAATGAGGGCATAGGCTTGCTTCTCGATTATGTCATACTTAAGCTCTGCATCTCTCATAACCTTCCTAAAAAAGCCTATGGGCTGGTCATGGGAATCTTCATTCTTTTGTAATAGAACAGCAACACGGGTTGTTTCTGAGGCAAAAGAAAAGATACTGAATGGTTTATTATAATCAGGGCTGGCCAAAGTGGGAGCTTCAAAGATAGCTTTCTTGATATGATCAAATGCATGCCTAGAAGAGACAGTCCATTTAACTTCATGATCCTTTCGAAGTATGTCAGTTATATACTTTACAATCTCTACATAATTTGGGATGAATCTCCTTAAAAAATTAATTTTGCCCAAAAAAACTTGAATTTCTTTCTTGTTTCTAGGTAAGTTCAATGCTTCAATGGTAGAAACATGCTTGGGATCAATTACCACTACTTCCTTTGAAATTATATGGCCCAACAATTTTCCTTCTTTGATAACAAATAAAGACTTTTTAGGGTTCAATGATATCCCAAATTTCCTACACCTGTCAAAAACCTTGGTCAAGTGATTTAGATGTTTCTGATTAGATTTAGAAAGAACTGTAATGTCATCAAGATAAATAACCAAAAATTTGTTTAACTAACCCATAAAGGCTACATCCATAGCTCTCTGAAATGTTACTCCAGCATTTGATAAGCCAAATGGCATTCTAGCGTACATAAATGTACCCCAGGGTGTAGTGAAGGTTGTCCTTTCCCAATCTACTGGATCAACATTTACCTGATTATAACTTGAAAAACCATCAAGAATAGAAATTCTTTGTGAAACCATTTGAAGTAACTGATCCATTTTGGGCAAAGGGTAATTATCCTTTAATGATGCTTTGTTCAAATTTCTAAAGTCCGCACAAATTATGATTTCTCAATTCTTCTTCCTAACAGGAACTAAATTTGCAACCCAATTAGAATATCTAAGAGGGAGAATGACTTGGGCATCTAGCAGTTTCTTAATTTCCTTTTCTACAGTTGGTAGAAGGGTTGGGTTAATCCTCCTAAGTTTTTGTTGATAAGGTATTGCTTCTGTCTTCAAAGGGATCTTATGTTGTATTAATGAAGTATCATAGGTTTTTAGATCAACATAGGTCCAAGTAAAAACATCCTTATAATTTTGAAGTAACTTAAGATATTGAGTTTTAATCTCAAGGTCTAGAGATGCACAAATTTTGATGCTTTTAACATCATCATTTGTTCCAATGTTGATTTCCTCTATTCCCTCTTCTGAAGAAATGGACTGAGGATTTCGAAGGACATCATTTTGATCAAACAATTTTTCTAAAGTTATCAAACCTTTAGGAATAAAATTGTTAGACAATTGAATAATATCATGATCATCAATTTTTGAACTGAAATCTGAAGTATCATTCTCACTTTTGTTTTCATTTATTTCGAATCTATCTTCATCAATTTTTACAACAGAAAATTGATCTACAACCTGCAGAAAAGATTTCAAATGTTCATCATCTTCAAATATCTGCCAGTGTTGTAGATTGTCTGGGATAGATGGTCTATACTTGACTTGTATTTGGTAGAGTAAATTAGTCTAATCAGGAATTTTAAATGAACTAGTAGAAACAGCTAAGGTATCTACATGAATATTCTAATCTCTTGGAATATAAGTCAAATTAAAAGCATCAAAGAAGTTTTCAACTGAATCCCATACTTCATTTCAGTAAGACCTAAGTATGGGGTGTTTAGTCTAGCAAATATTTCTCACTTGCTTGACAATAAGTTCTGAATCAGTAAAAACACTTAAGTTTTGAACCTTTAAGCTTTTGGCTAATTGAAATACCAAAAGAAAAGCTTCATATTCAGGCACATTATTGGTAACTTCAAAGTCGAGCTTACATGATTGGGTAATGTTTTCTTTTTCTAGTGATATTAAAACTACTCCAGCTCCTACTCCATCTTTTGTACAGGAGCCATCAAAAAATAGTTTCCATATATCAGTTTGATTTGGTGCTGGACTTTTAATTACATCTTCAATTTTAACTTGAGTTTCATGCACTTGATTTGAAGAGAGTTGAAAGCAACCAAAATCTTGGTCAATTGCATAAATGGGATGGTTCCTTAGCTAGCCTGTTTTGCAAACAGTGTGCACAAATCTCACCTCTCTATATAATCTTAGTTGTTCTCCTCCATAAATTGGAATAGTAGCGTAAGGCATATCCATCTGAAGAGTTCCCCCTAATTTGGCACAACAAGACCTAGAAAGGAGCATTCCAAATGTTGTAGCTCCGATACCAAAATATTATGATAACAGAAATAACCCAATAAGAACAAGATAGAAATAGATAGAAATGCTTCTTTATTATCAAACCCTTATGGTAGGGCAACACCATACATTCACTCCTTAAGGAAGGAGAGCACTCCACAAGCCATATGCCTGTTCATACAATAATACTTCACTTCATCTTCATATCCCTCCATGTGGAGTCTCTAGCCTTTATATAGGCCTCGTACATACAATACCATGCATCATTACCATGGTTCCCTCATACCATCAACTAATACCATGGGCCCATTACATTCTTATTAACTACTTGTGGTCCCTTACATGACATGGGTTAACCACCTTATTTATTACTATGGCCCATCTCATTATTACATTATTACCTTGGGTACCTCCCTTGGTACCCCATATTATCCCCCCTAGGTATATAACACCAAATTTGGGAGGGATATCTATGACAACTATATCAAGTACTACACTTTTCACTGGGTTTTGTGCAAGGGTGACTACTGAATCCTTAATCAATCCTAAGAAAGGCACCCTTTAGAATCAAAGGTGTACAAGTCATGATAGGATCTAGTTATGTCAAGTTTCAAATCATCCATGATAGTTTTTGGCACGAGGTTATGTGATGCTCCACAATCGAGCATACAATTATACAACATGAAATCATTTGTCTTAAGAGTTACATAAAAAGGAGGCACTATTTCATCTATCATATCTGAGCTAGGGCCAAAAACAACTATTGGTTTTTCATCTTGCAGACTAATGATATCACCTTTAGCATCAACTGAGGTAGTTTGTATTCATTTGGTGACCTAATTTTTATACCCAGGGTTTTTAGAAAGTTCTGAAGGAGGAAATGTGATTTTAACTCTTTCTAACTCCTTTCAACATTAAATGCAGTTAAAGTATTTTTGTCATTTTGAGGAATATCAATCGATTGTTCTAATGGTCGAATAAACATCATTTGAGTTTGAGAAGTTTTGGCATGAGGTTCAATTACTGGAGTACCCTTAGGAGGTCTTCCAAGGCCAGGTCTAGGCCTAAGGTCATATCTTTTGTTCAACTCTGCAATTAAAAATTTAGAGAAGGCATGGTATTTAGAAACCTATGAAGATTCTTGATCTTCTTGAACCTGATTTTGTTGTGTAAGAGGAATAATAACTGTTTGATTAGGGGAAGTATCCATATTATTTATATCATCAGTGATGA
This sequence comes from Pinus tabuliformis, assembly GCA_031772625.1. Classification (NCBI taxonomy): domain Eukaryota; kingdom Viridiplantae; phylum Streptophyta; class Pinopsida; order Pinales; family Pinaceae; genus Pinus; species Pinus tabuliformis. The sequence continues at coordinate 589,429,260 of CM062817.1, read as the reverse complement.
TCATAGTATTATCATCAGGTTGTTGATCATCTATCAACAAAGGAGTGGGAATATGCTGATCATTACTAGGTCTTTGAAGAATTTGTAATTGTGGATTTCTTTTATACTGACCTTGATTTTGATTTTGGGGTCTGGTAACTGTTTGTTGAATTTTCCTAGGTTGATTCTCAATCTTGGAAATTCTATTGGATATATTTTTAAGAAGATAAGTTATTTCATCTATTTTAGAATCTTTAGTTTTAGTCGTAGAGGAACTAGAAGCCTCTAGTGTCGATTTAAGTTTTCTTTGGGCCTTTTCCTCTTTATCTTTCAAATAAGTTGAAGCGACCATGTTTGCTTCTACCTCAATAGCATTTGTTTGCATATCTTCAAGAGTTCTTGAAGTTCTCTCTCAGAATAACAACAAAATCATCATCAAAGGCTTTAGAAAATCTAGACTTTGTTGTTGCTACAGGGGTTTTACAATCAGGGTACATTTTATGATAAAGCTTATTGAATCTTTTGATAAAGTCTGATACAGGTTCACCAAAATTTCTTTTAAGTTCATCAAACTCAGTGAGAAAGTAAAGAGGATCTTTTTTCACACCCCACTGGTTTTTAAATATGTTTGTAATTTCTTCCAAATTTCTAATGGAATCTGTAGGTAACTACCTAAACCAAATTCTTACATTTCCTTCAAGTGATTGTACAAAAAACTCATGTAAACGTTTTCTTGTTTAATATTCATGTTATCTGCAAAGTCTAAAAAGGCTTGAAGATGGTCTTCAGCAGAGGGACCAGTTTCCCCATTATACTTGGGAAGGTATTTCAAGTATCCAGCTAGGAATGCATCGAGATTAGGAGGTAAGACTAAAGTTGCATATCTATCCTATACAATAGGTTGGAAATCCATAGTGGCAGGTGGTGTATGAGGTGTTTTGTGGATGAAGAAGTTGAAGAAGATGAATAAGGGGTTGAAAAAGGTGATTGAGGGGGTGAAGAACCAGTTGGAGGTGAAGAAGGGGGGGATGTCTTGAATGATTTCGAAGGAGTCTTAAGAACTATCTTCTGGACCTGTGGATGAATCCATCCTTTGTTTCAAAGAGTGGATTCAAATACACAGAGAGGGTCTCTTCAGGTTTTTTAGAAGTAGAAGCTTTGGGTTTCCCGAAAGTGGGAGGAAATGAATAAGTGGTAGGGGATATGAAATCTGTTGGTTTGTATTCTGGTAAATTAACACCCAAGTCAGACTCAGTTTTAGGTGATCCTGGTGGTAGTGATGGTTATGGATGAGATTCAAATGAATGAATAAGGAATGCTGATTTAAAATAAACTCCCCTATCTAAGAGTTCAACAACCCTAGGTGATAGGTGGGAGTAATCTAAATTGGGTGGAATATTGTTATAAGGATCAAATGATGCTAAATCTTCAGACTACAAGACTGAAGAGGAAGAAGAAGAGGGTTGATGTCCCCTTTTAGAACTGGCTTTTCTCAGAATTTTTTTAGGGTCTGATAGAGGATTAACTAAGTCAGCCACTAAAGGAGATCTGGTGTGTTTAAAAGGTGCTAGTTTGAGAGAGTGGAGTCGCCAGGTGAAGGATTTTAACCTTTCTAGACCTTTAATCACCTTAAAGGAATAGAATACATATTGTTGCCCCAGGAAAACTTAATGAAATTCGAATCCCTAGCAACGACGCCAGTTTGATGTTGTATCTCTGAGATAATAATGGTCAGCTATTATGCCAGAGCATCTAATATAATTATTTTGGGGGTTTTGTTTTAATTTGGGAGACTAATGGATGAAACAGATATAGAACTGATGTGCCTAACCTCTTGAATAATATCAATATCTCAGCAGAGGGCTGCTATAAATATTTACACAGTGAAATAGATTTTATGATGATGAGAAGAAATAGAAAAGTAATATGATTGCCACAGTTTTCAAATTGAAAGCTAAATAATCATAAGTATGAAAACCCTCAAAATATGTTTAAAGGTTTGAGAAAATACACATGAGCTTACAAAATATGTTGATGATTTATTAATTTTGAGGGAATTAATTAAACAAACAGTGCATTAATTCATTCTCTTTATAGATTATCACTTCAGAAAGCTTATAGGAATAGATTGAAATATAATTATTTCTACCTAGTTATCTCTGCAAGAGACAAGTATATGAAGAAAAAACATAATGAATGACACTGGAAACACTTACAGGAAACAGAAACTGTGTAAAACAACATTCAAAATCCTTTGCTTCGTATTAATGATCCAGAAAGATTAATTACATCAGATATCTAGAAATGCTTCTTCAAGGGTGCAACCCTTAATAACTCGTGAAGGGAGTTATTTATACAATAGTAGAACAAAAAATATCCTGAACTACTTTTACAAAAATAGATTATTTACACAAAAAAAAAAACTACCTAATGGTCTGGCACTATTTTGGTGTTGCGCCGTTTAATGACTATTACTGAAAAAGTTGAAAAGTGGTTGAAGCTGGTTGACTGTTCCCTCAAAAACTGAATGATGTTCAATTATCATTAATCAAGTAAATATGTTAATTCTTCCCATCATTTCTTATCTGGGATAGAAATATTTGTTACCCTCCTGTAGATTTTTCTAGGGAAGGAGTCATGGCAATGTTTTGAAAGTAATCGGAGGTCGAATTGTGTTGCAGAGGTTCAAGGTGGTGCCAAAAGGGTTTGATAGTTTTTACTATGAAATGGGGCAAAAGGAATGAAAACGAGGGTTTTTAGGGTTTTAACGGGCAACTTTTTAAATTTGGCACGTAAATTCATATTGTGAACAGTAGGTGGTTTATTGGGTTGAGCGGGGAGGTGGTTTCCTAGGCCTTTGCACCACTTTTGTGGCAAAGCCGGTATTGAGGAGGGGTCACCCAATCTACCTCCGCGCCTGACACGTAGAATTTGGGGTTCAGGGGAAAACCACTTTATCGAGCGGGTAACGATCGGCCATTAGGCACGGCCAATATGGCTGTGGACCATCAGAAGAAGGGGATGGTGATTGGATGGCAGTTAGGCGAGGGAGGTGTGCAAGTGATAAAAGCATAGGCTTCAGGGGGGGCAGAGCTTTAATCCTCGACGGATTGGGATTTATTAATAGGTTAATGACGGGTTAAAGCGATCGGGCAGAGCTTAATGAAGGTTTAACTTAACTTTAGGTAAAGGTCAGGCGTCGGGTGAGCCCGATATGGCTGTGCGCCGTTTGATTTGGGCGCAGATGATCGGACAGTAGTCAGGTCGTAGGATAGCACGAAGGAAATGGACGGAGGTTTAGGGGGGTCGAGGCTTTAATCACAAGTGACTTGTGATTAATTATATGTTAAATACGGAATTAAATTGATCAGAATGGTTTTAATGAAGTGGGACCATGGTTTTAAACAGAGGGATTTTCTTAACCTTACCGAGGATTGGTGAGTTAAGAGGGATTCGTCGTGGAAGTATGAAATAGAGGGTAAAACTATAATTTGTAGTTAAACTATGGGTTGGGATATTACATAGGGGATTTAATTTAATATAAGGGAAAAGGTATTATGGGATTTATATAATAAAATTAATAATTAATATGAAATTGGAGGAGTGGGTATATCCTTATCATAATTTAAAATGTACACATTTTACTTCATACATTTAATACGTAGGATAAAGCCTTTTTGTGGGTTTTTGAGTGAAATAGGATTTACATAGGGGTTTTCACTTTTCCTAGGAAAATGAAGTTTATCCTTAGGAAAAGAGGTTTTATTAGGGTAATGAAGGGGGATGATTTTTATGAAGGGAATTCTAACACTTGATGTCCATAAGTCATTAATTCGAGGGTCCAATCCCACCAAAAGTTAGAGAAATGCTCTGAGCCTCTTTGACTTGAAGGATTTAAAGTACTAGAACATACTTGTGGATAGGAAATTAGTAATTAAGGGGAAAATGAATAGGGGGAGTTAATCACATTAACTTGCAAACCTTTACTTTTGCCTTCCATAATTGATCATTCATATTAGCACATATGTCTAAGCATGATGCATGTGTTTTGATCCAACCAACTTTGAAGTTCAACAACCTTTGTTCTACTTACCCATTTCTTACCCTAACATTTTTTCTTCATTTATTTGGGTGCATTTAGACTAGCAAACCCTTACCCTATTTTTCCTTTTATAAAACAAACTATCTATTTCTCACCTTATATCATCCAAGCGCTCAGATTAAGCTTATGAGATCCTTTTTTTCTTTACCTATCTATTGATCTACCAAGATTAAACTATTTGGTCAAATTTTATTCTCTAACTAAAAACATAAAATTCAAAGCATGAAATTACCAAGATTAAACAGTTTGATTACCATGGATTGTGGCATAAATAAAAAGTTTCACACAATCATTATTATGCATAAAAGTAAATAGTAGTGGCATTTAGACTTGCACACTTTCATGGTCTATTTTTCTTTTATGTCTAACCTAACATTTTATTTTGCCTTCATGTTTTAGGGCATCTACCCTAACATTTTATTTGATATGGACATATTTATCCAAATATTTTCTTAACATTTTTTTTTTCAATATTCTTTTTTTCCACATCCTATCTTAAAATTTTGTAAATATATTTTCATTTTTTGTCTAATTTATTATAACTTATCAAAACCAAAAAATGCTACAACAAGATCATGCACATAGGTTGAGGATTTAATCTTTTCCCTTATCCGAGCAAGGAGACCTTGGGGATCTTAATGCCAAATTTGACCTTTCACGAATTCCATGGCTTTAAGCATAGTTTAAATTTTTTTAGAGTCTTGCCTGGAGCTTATCACAAAAGGACCTACCAACTATCACATTTTAAAAATGTAACCTTTCTTAGCCAGTACAAAGTGGAGTAGATCCACATGTAGGATTTTCCTAAGGAAATCAAGGGAAAACACTCTCATTAGTAGGAACACTAGCAAATGATAAGGGGGAAGCTCGCACCCATAAATCTGGATCTTTGTGTAATCCTCATAGAGGTACCAGTCCCCAATGGAAACTTTCTCATGAAGTTGGAGGAGCTCTTTTTTCTCAGGGAAAATTTTGGGGGGGATATTTCATGAATGATTCGGTAGGCAATAGCCATGAAGGATGAAAGGAATTGAGAATAGCCTCCAAAGCCTGGCCTTTTCCTTACAAAAATGTTCTAGTCGAAGACTGAATTTCTTTCCTTATCAGGGGTAAACACATCGAAGTGAAGACATTGTAATTCTTCAATGTGAGTATAGAGAAACAAATAAAATAACAATGAATAGTAACGAAAGTATGCAGTGGATTTTAGGTAGCTGAATTGAAAATGGATGGAGTTTGAAAGGTATTCTTGGATGTTCAACTGAGATGCAGATTGTTTCATCTTGTGTAGACATCCGAGAGCCACCCTGCTTAATTGTAGAGTGGAATTCCTTCCTAAAAGACCAATGATAGAGGCTAAGATTGGTTGAATGGAGGGTTTAAAAATAGTTAATGGGAGATGAATATATGAGGGCAAGGTTTTGGCTTCGAGGGCGAGAATTTTCTCTAGGAAGGAATGCATTTCTCTCGTAGTGAGTGTCATGAAATGCCCCTCTAGGGTTGAATTGGTGAAGGTGCACATGGAGGAAGATGTGGGGAAGTTGAGAGCTCTCTGGATTAAAAGAGGGGTTATTTCTAGGATTGCATTCCCTAAGGGAGAAACAAAACGATTCTTCTCAACTTGGTAGGAGTCCAGCAACCAAATTACAAACTCAGGGATATTATGTATTGGGGAGGCAATCTAGTAGTATAACCCAGAAGCCACAACTTAAAACAGGTCTTCATTCTTCACATGGCTTGAGAATATTTCATAACTAAGTTCAGTGAGAGAGAAGGAACAAGAAGGGTCCACGATATGAGCTTCAGTGTCGGTTAGAGGACTGGCACTATGGTTCTTGACCTCATGAGTGTTTGGGGTTACAGGGGCCACATGTTTCATCCCTTTGAATAAAACAAGACTGGGTGGTGTTAGGTTAACTAGAGCCCCAAGGAGAATGAAAGTGACTTAGGAGGATTCATGTGGTCTCTGGGAAAATGGATAGAAGGCTCCTGCACAGTTGTCCAGGCAAGATATTCTTTGACCATGATGAAGAATCATTTTCAGGTAATGAACTTAGGGTTTTATTTGTTTTATGCAGAGTTAAAGGTTTATGCGCACATGGTGGGAAATGAAGGCACGAGAAGAGGACACGTGGAGGTGAAGGGTTGGTCGGGAAGGGTAGGGGATGAGCTTAGATTACCAGAACACAAATTTACCTTTCACCTTTTAAGTAGATGTCGCAATTTTTCTGATACCTGAATATTTGAGCCATGAATGAGAGGAGTCCACCTGTCGAGTGGTCCCTACTGATTTCGGCAGGGGGTATTACGACGTGAAGAAATATTATCTCGGGGTTAGAATTGATTTGGTTCATTCATCAAGCGCTAACTTATTCAACATCAGGGCATGTGTTGGTGTTAAACATCTTGTTCTTATGCTAGCAGAACTACTCTTGGATGCGGCCATAAGTGGATTGTGGGGAGGGAAGAAGCTCGACCTTTAATTTCGTAATCCTCAAACCGCAATTCCTCCTACATCATTTGTTTATACCTTATCCTTTTACCTTAGGCTTATATAATTTCCTTATCCACCTGTGAACATGAAATTTTTACTCTCTGTAGGTTATTTTCTTCCTTCGAACCTAGCTAATGACCTTTATGCTCACAGCATCTGATCTCGATTCTAGGAAGAAGCCCTAGTGCTATCTGGTGATAACACTCCCATCTTTCATTCTTATGAGGACATCATGGAAGCTATAACCACCCCTGACTATCCTTGTGATGATATGCACCATCGTGTGTACTTCCTTTTGTAGCATACCCATGATCAATATGGTGTGGAATCCAAAGATTCCATCCATGATGAGGTTTATTGGTTCAATAACCCATTACTTCAAGCCCATGAATTCGAACCACTTCCTCCTTATGGCCATTACAGTGCCACAATTTTTGGGTAATTGGGTATCCACTCTTGAGTGTCTAGAAGAAGCAATTCTTCCCAACTCTCTCAGTGTACCTGGTAGTGTCACCTCTAGTTCCATTATTCTTCCCCACCTTGAAGAACTTCTAGAGTCTCATATCACTCCAGATCATTGTGTGGATGATCCACTTAATTGTTCCTCCCTCTTACATCAATAACCTAGTCCCTTAGACATTTTTGTTGTTTCACCCCTGTGTTGTCTAAGTGAGCATCAGTTCATTATATTCAAATCCATTCTTTGGTATAGTGACATCATATATGTGAACCTAGAAATTCAGTCCATTTGACTCATATATGTAGTGCCAAAAGAGATTGGTAACACGGCATTTCATTTCTCTAACTATATCTATCCATTCTTTCCACAAGAAGACATACATAACATAAACAAATGGCAACCCACATTGTGCATAACCATATTATGTACCATCCATATGTGTTTGGAATCCATTATTCTAAATACATCAGGCATGCCCATAGCATGCTGCATCCATCCATATCAAATTGGGGGGGACCTATGCCCCTACATCTCCTAATCATTTTCTAGAGGATCTTGTGCCAGTAGGACTGAATTCTTGAATCCCTTATTTGAGCACTTGGAACACCATGGCACTCCACAAACTCCTCCTACTATGGGGCATCATTCCCACCTTTGCATACCCAATAAGTCCCTCCATCACCATATGTTGGGGGGAAATATTTCATGCTTCAGGGCATGATGGAACCTCTAGCCATAATTTTCAACATAAGTCTCAGCTTAGTCCCCAAAAATAAAGTATGGTCGATTATCCTCTCATTCCTTGGATAGTTTGTCCTATGGCCTCTCCGGTGAGCCATATACACATCACATATCATCGATGCTTTATACCATGTATTAAAACATTCTACTCTATGTGATGCCACACTTATCACTCGATCCCCGGGTTTGAATTGGTGGGTAGGGATGATTCTAGACCTACTCTAGTAGTTCATTCACGCGATATATTATTTCCTTAATTATTCACCAGGAACCATTCTTCCAAGAAGCATTAAGGCGACCTACTGGAAAGTCGTTGATCCAAATTATGATGGTTGATTTGTCTACTATGAGCTTTCCAAGATTTAGGGCCTTCTCCTCCTCTCCAAATTCTCCAACAACTCATTATGCAAATGAATTGGATTTGGGGGTAAAAAGCCCTTTTATAAGAAAACCCTAGTTTTTCTATCGCCCATTACAACAAAACCATAGCTCAGTTTGATGAACAATCAACACCGTTGGAAATATCTCACCAAGTCCTATAATTGTTCTCTCTTGTTTTTTAGTAATTTTACACTTCATTAGGAAACCATTTTTTCCACAAGGTCTCACTTTTTTGCCTCTTAAAATCAAATTTCTTCATATGAGCCACATGTACTATGGTACCACTTTACCTTTGCGTTGGTCGACCCACATGTCGATTTTCATCATGAGTAACCACTTTTACTCATGTTTTTATGGTCCCCTTTGGGCTTCCCCTGATGTGGCATCATCATTGAGTCACCCTTGTTCAGAGCATCATAGATGATTGACCCTGGTATCTATGGAGTTTGTTATGAGTCCAGTTATAGTGTTCCATACATATTTGTGTTGCATCCGTTCCATTGTGATCATATTTTTCCTCCATATATATTGCTTCGTCTTTGAAAATCCCCCCTTTGAGTAATTGACCATCCCCTCTAGAATCGATTCAGTCGTTTCGAGGTCAACCATGCATATCATGCTCTAAAAAGGGAAGTCCTCAGTCTGCCTCTCATCTTGTATCCTTCCATCATCATCCATGGTGTCAATCCATCAGTCACACTTACTATGACCCTCGTGCCTTTTTCGAGGATTCCTCATTGCCTCACCTCTAGCAGGCCCTCTTTTGTCGACTTCAACACATTTATTCCAGGAGAGTGGTCTAGAGGTCAGTGTACCTTAGTTCTAGATTTCATCATAGTTTGTTACCTTGGATTAAGAAAAGGGAATCAACATTTCCCTTTGACTTGGTTGTTTCTCGCGTGCTCGACCCCAGCTCATTATCACACGATCTAGAATCATACACTTGATGGTTCGATATTCCAGCAAATTAAATCAGTATTTCCCAGGTGTGTGTGAGATGTTTTAAAACTCATGAGGGGGTGGCCCTTTAGGTAGCCCCCCACATGCCCAGATGCCAGTAGATCATGATCCAGCCTCAAAAGCAATTCCATATATTTGATGGTTTTGGTTTCCACCACTTGCAGTGCCCACAGCATGCATGCCTCATTGAGATGATCCATTCTGATATTCATAGCCCTTTCTTGCGTAGCAGGGCTTCTTTGGTTGGGATTCCCCCTCACCATGTTAGCTTGATGGGAATTATGTCTCATGTACTGAGATGTTGTTGTATTCAATCTTGACCTTTGCTTTCCGGGCACATTATGTATATGGTACTCATTGTATTATTTTCCCACGTTTTTTCCCATTGATGCCAACATATCATGTATCATGTATTTTATAGCTCATTCCCACATTGTTGGGCTCAGCATTATTATTTTTACTGAGTTATCTCGGTGGTTATGGGCATGCCTCCCCCACTTCATTTGAGATCATGTACTCCAAAATAAAAGGAGACTTATATCAGCTTAGTAGGTCTCGCCACCTTCATTCCTTTGTCGTTCCTTGCATTGCTTCAGCTCTCTCTCTCTCTCTCTCTCTCTGACTCCCCTTTGGTGTCTCATGGAAGTGTATCCTACAACGTATTTCAGTCATACGATTTTCTCCTAACGCTCGTACATTGTGGGGCAATCTGTTATCACCTAAAATATGATCACCTATCCATTTATAACTAGGTGGATCAAATACACCATGTAGGATTAATTTTACCATAGTAAAACCACTTTCACCATAGGAAATAATTTAGTAAACCATTTTTATTAAATTATTTATGTTTAAAATCAAAAAACCCCATGAGTATAATTGAACAAGTCATTGTTTATTTAATTTTCTCTTGAAATAATTATTAAATCATTATTTGATAATTATTTCAAATCACATTTGACTAAATCACCTTAGAATAATTAAATAAATCGTTATTTATTTATAATTCCTTATTCTTCTTTTTGGAATAATTGTTAAATCATTATTAATAATTATTTAAAATTCACACTTTTCTTCATCCTTGCAAAGTGATTACTAAATCATTTTATTTGTTAGTTACTTCAACCATTTTCTAAATAAAGATATTTGACCATTTTGAATATCTTTTCCCTCCAAAAATATAATAAAGTATTCCTAACAGTTAGATCTTGATTTGGTCAATAATATTTTATTAATTTCCAATTTCTAATCTAGCCTAATACTTTTCTATAAACCAGCATAGATCCATCTTAAGTACGGATCTAACATGAGCGGAGAGGGATCAAATTTATTCACATGTAAACTTTTTTAGAGTGCAAAATACAATGTGTTATTTTCATTGTTTAAAATGTATTTTTGAATGCTAAATAAAGTATATATATGACCAAATAAAAATTTTAACCATAAAAACTTCATTTATTTTTTTCTATATATAGATATATATGAAGTTGATATCACATAAATTAGTTAACATAGATCTTCAAATAGTTTATTTAAATCTCTTGTTAAAATAATTTTTGAAAAGTATAAGATTTAAACATTTGATTCACACATTTTTTTACTTCTAATTACTTTATAGCATATTAGTTTTTTTTCATTATAGCCAAGATTATATTTCTATTTAAAACATAATTTTTATTTTTTCTTCTTATCTTAAAGGGGCATGGACGGATGAACAAACCTACGCATCCCCTCATATTGGACTGTAGAATGAGCCTCTTGGCTCAATAAGAGGGTTTTTCATTCATTCTTCACCATCGTCATTCTCATTGTCACCATTATCATCTCATTCCATTTGAGTTCCCACTTGAGTTCTATCTTTGTTTTGGGCTTTCTACATATTAAGAGAGAGAAACAGATCATTGAAGCACAAGGACATCAAAGGAACTATCCCACAGAGGGGGATTTGCAAACCTGTGTGGTATATCTCCTTCACAAGGTGTTTCAATAATAATATTATTCATTCAAATCTTTCTATTGGGTTATTGCATCAATTATTTCTTGTTGTTCTATGTTTTAGGTTGCACATGATATTTTTGCTACAGGGTTTTCTTCTTTTGTCATTGCATATTTGAAGCATAAACAACCACATCTTATTGTTAGGGTCACTTGTCACCAGTAACTTAAGTGAAGTATTTTTGGTACACTTTCTAAGAATTTTCATACTAACAAGTTGTTTTCTACTTAAGGATAAGTGTGCAAGACAAAGATTGATGTTGTTGTTGTTGCATATTAATTTTGCTTGAATGATCAAACTTTATGTTGCATATATGATGAATGGTATGATTGTTTTGATGCTTCTAGACTATTACATTAGTAATTAGTATCATACATCAGATTTGTGGTGAAAAGAGCATGGTCATAGGGGGAGAATACTATGTTAAAAAATGCTCAACAACTAGTATAAGTGGTATCAATTAAGCAATTGGTATCATTGGTCCCAAAGGTATTAACAATTGGTATTAAATACCATTAGAGTTTTGTCGGAGTATGGTATTCATATTAGGATATTTTCAATCCAAGTGTTGTTGAAAGATTCTTGATTTATATGATGCTAAAATTTATGTTGATTCAAATTTATATGGTGATTCTCTTTCCATTAGAAGTATGTCAAGTATATGTTGAGTTGTTGGTCTCAGCATGCATTGGTGAGAGTCCCTCTACGAATATCATATAAGTGCTTTTAAGTGGTGTACTTTTTTGTTTATCAGTTGACAAGTTGATGGTGTTAATCATGCATAGGATAGATAATTTTTGTTGTTAGAATTCAGGTGCATAGGTCTACAAAAGAGAAAAACAAATATGAATGTAAGCCTAGCTGAGACTTAGACTAGTAGGCATGATTTTTCTTAGGCCTCAATTATACATGTATGAGTTGCTTTAGCAAGAGACCCCTCTTGACTATTTTAGGGAGGGATTGGAAGTGATTACTCACTCTCCTTTCAACTCAATCTTATCCAAAGAACATAAAGGAAGCTTCTTAGATTAGATAATAGATGCCTAAAATTTTTAGCATAAGAAGAAGCATTTGTCAGGTCCACATGATTAGCAAGGCAGGGGGAGATTGTTTGCAGGATGAGCACATTAGTTTCTTTTCCATTAATGTCTAAGGAGGAGACATACACCAAAAAAGATGCAGAACTCAAAAGGGGAGAATTACATAGAATTAAGGGATATAAACTTTGATTTTATGCTTATGTTTATGGTGTTTCCATCAATGACAAAGGGGGATATTATTAGAATATATTGTCATTTTTGTCAAGCACTGATGTCAAAGGTGTCATTGATGTCAAATATTGATATTGATGTCAATTGGGAGGATGTCGAACAAATATTGAGAAAGGTGTTGTCATTAGATGATGTCAAAAGAGTTCTCATTGAGTATCCAACATTATTGGTGTCATAGGCATATTGACTAGATACTTTGGATGCATTTGTGGTTAAGAATATTATCTCAGTAGCTCTTAGTAACTATTCATATGGATATATCTCAGAAAAATATTTGCAACGCTATATTGAAGTAAAAAAAACACCTCCTGGATTGAAAGTAATTGACATTCAAAGTTATGAAATTGAAATTAAAATTTAGAGGCCCAAAAACATAGTCAGTGCACATATGGCAGCCACATAGGCATGTGCATGGACCCCATGGACCAATAAAATCTCAGGAGGGAAAGTGTAAGAAGGGTGTGGCAAATAGCTCACCCTAGACCTCAGAACCTTGAAATAAATGGAATATGTGCATGATTAGGTTTTGTCGATAATGGTTCTCGGTGAGAAAAGGTTCCTTGGTAGAAACCCTTCTCGAAAGGTTCTTGGCAATAATGCGAAGGTGTAACCCCATACCTTGGACTAAAGGGACCTTAGAATAGATTGTGAATGTGCATGATTAGATTTCTCTAAGCATGGACCCAGGAAGGGTGATCTCGGAAAAAAAAATCCTCAAATATTTCTATGAGATGAACCTTTGAGTTCTCACCAAGATTTGTAATAGGTCATCACAACAAGCTTGAATTTGGTGGTTTTTACATTAAGAATAAATTCATATAAAAGCAAAGGCTTGGGACCTTCTTTATATCATAAAAAGGGCTATTCAGATGATACACATGGCAGGATTTGATTTTCCGAAGGAGACATGATGGTGGTATGACATCAACATGACGTGGCCCAATCGAGAAGTGATACGTGGCATGTAGTGTTAGGAAAAATACTGATCCGAACTTAAATAGGAACACAACAAATTACAGAGATAACCATAAACATAGATATGCAGCGGAAATATTACTTCATTTCATTAATGTAAAATACTGAAATATGCTTACAAACAGTAATGGAAATAAACTAGATAGGGCGATGGTAGCTTATCTCTGAGAAGAGATGAGGTGGCTACATGCTTCTGAACTATGTTAAAATGAGGCTCGAAGGCCTATTTATTGTTGAGAAACAATGGAAAACCCTTAACATTCCAAAACCTAACCCTAGAAGATGAAACACCAAGTTGTGGGCCGCGTTTGGGTAAATCGGTACACCAACTTCTCGGGGTCGTAACTTTGGCATACGATCTCCATTTGACGCGTACAATAGCTCGTTAGAAAGATCTATCCGAGCAGTACCACTTTGGGAGGAAACATCGGTCCATGGACCCATGTTGCCCCAGATTTCCCAAAAAACGTCGTTTAGGGCCTCAAAATGGCTCTGGAAGTTCAAGACCTAAAAATAGTAAGTTGTGCTACAATTACGGAAACTGAAAATGCTAAGAGAAACAATGGTGGGGGTCCAGGTGGACTTGGCAGGTGGCCACCAATATCCACCTGGATCATTCCTCCTCCCTTAGGAAGAAATGGTCCCCATTGCGTTGAGTTCCTCCATGAGATGAGGAAACTTTTGCTGAACTTGTTCCCTGGTGAGCCACTTGCCCTGGTGAAGGAGTTGGCTTGCTTTGACAACTCGATACAGTTGGATATTCTGTTGGTGAGTGTTCTTGATCTGTGTGTCCATGATCCGATCAGTTGCAGCTTGTTCCATGCAATCTGGATTTAATTCTGTGGGTGTGAGTTGTTCTGCAATGTTGGATGTGTCTAGCAATGGTGGAAAGTATGGCCGAAGGCGGTCCACATTGAACACTGGGTGCAGGCCAAGGAAAGGGGGAATGCTGAGCTCAAATGCATTGTCTCCCATAGCCTTAGTAATGGTGTAAGGACCATATCGGAGTGGTCTCAGTTTCCGATAGGCTCCAGTAAGGCGTTCCTTTTGCAAATGCAACCAGACTTTGTCGCCCACCTGAAACTTGTGTGGCACCCGATGTTGATCATGTCGCTGCTTGTACTTGGCATTTGATTTCTCCATAATTTCATGGACCTGCTGGCGAATATGTTGGATGCGCTCAATGAAGCTGGTGGCCTTATCTGTTTCGGACTGGACATGAGCTGAATTTATGTGAGTCGCTGCAAGGTGCATGGCCACATCAATGGGGCATAGTGGCTGGAATCCCAAACCCACCTGAAAAGGGCTATGGCCAGTGGAGCTGTGAAGAGCTCGGTTGTAGCTGTGCTGAACATAGGGGAGGCTCTCATCCCATGTGTGTGGATGCTTTGAGTTATACATGCGCAGAATGTGCACAATAATCATATTGATAACCTTTGTCTGGCCATCAGTTTGAGGATGGAAGGTTGTGGACTTAGTGAGTTTGGTGTCCAGCATTGACCAGAGACTGGACCAAAATGTGCTGAGGAACCGACTATCCCGATCTGAGATGATAGACTGTGGGATCCCAAAGTGCACCCACACTCGTTCAAAGAAGAGTTTAGCAGTGGCTTCTGCTGTGATATTCTTCTTGCAGGCCGCCATAATGGCCATCTTCGAGAACCTGTCGACGACCACAAAAACACAGTCATTTCCATGCTTAGTGGAAGAAAGGCTTGACATGTAATCCATGGAGATGGATTCCCAAGGTCAACTAGGGGTAGGCAACGGGGTATAGAGGTTGTGCTTCTTGATGGTCGGTTTCGAAATGGCATAGGAAATACATGATCTGATGTACTTCCCAACATCCTGTCGAAGATTCGGCCAATAGAAATAATTTTGCAGTACTGCCACTGTTTTCTCGACCCCGAAATGCCTAGCAGCCCGACTGTAGTGTGCTTCCCAAATCATCTTGGCACGCTCGCTTGAAGGAACACAAAGGTGACCCAGGTGGCATAACAGGGCATCCTAGAGGTGAAAATCTGGAACATGCCGACCCTCCAAGAGTGTTTGGTATGTGTGGCCGAATTCTGGGTCGCTTTTGTAGAGAAGTGGCCAATCAGAAGTCTCATGCCCACAAGAGTTGAGAACGGTGGTTAACGCCATGATCGGTGGTCGACTGAGGCAATCTGCAACATTATTGGTGCTGCCCTTCTTATACTCGATATTCAAGTGGAACTGTTGCAGGTATGTAGACCACTTTTGATGGCGATCATTCTGCAATTTCCCTTGGGTCTGTATGAACTGCAGGGGTTGGTGGTCTATGTGGATGACTGTTTCCTTCCCCAAAATGTAATGCTTCCATTATCGGTAGGCCTGCACAATGGAATACATCTCTTTATCATAAGTGGGGTACTTCCGGACTGTGTCTGAAAGTGTTTCACTGTGATATGCCACTGGATGTCCATGTTGAGTAAGGACTGCCCCAATAGCATAGTCAGAGGCATATGTCTTGACCTCAAATGGTTGTTGTAAATCTGGTAACGCGAGCACTGGTGTCGTGCAGAGGGATCCTTCAACTCTATGAATGCCTTCTGTTGAGATTCAGACCAAAAGAATTTTGCTTTCGCCCCTCCCTTGGTGACTTGACTCAAGGGCCAAGTAATATGAGAAACCCCAACACGAACCTACGGTAGAAGTTGGCAAGGCCTAGAAAGTTGCGGAGCTCTGTTAGAGTGGTTGGAGATGGCCAATCCCGAATGACTTGGATCTTGGCTGGATCCACGTGCACCCCCTATTCATCAATGATGTATCCCAGATACTGAACCTGGGTCATGCCAAAAGTGCATTTCTCCAAGTTGGCACATAGCTTGTGTTACCGCAGTGTTTGGAGAACCTGTCGGATGTGGTGGAGGTGTTCTTCCCAACTCTGGCTGAAGATGAGAATGTCATCCAAGTATACTACTACAAATGAGTTGGTGAATGGCCGCAAGATGTCATCCATTAGCCTCATGAAGGTTTCAGGAGCATTCGTCAATCCGAAAGGCATAACCAACCATTCGAAAAGGCCCTCCTTGGATTTGAAGGCAGTCTTCCACACATCAGAGGGTTTGATTGGTACCTGGTGATATCCTGACTTCAGATCGATCTTGCTGAAATATTTTGCCCCCTTTAGTTGGTCCAAGAGGTCATCAATCCGCGGGATCGGGTACCTATTACAGATAGTGATCTTGTTCAGCGCCTGATAGTCAATACAGAGTCTCCATGTCCCATCCTTCTTCTGTACCAACACGATCGGGCTCCCACAAGGCGATGAACTCAGACGGATGTGACCTTTCTACAGGAGCTCCTGAATCTGCCTCTTGATTTCATCGTTCTCCAGAACGGAGCGCCGATAAATTGGTCCATTGGGTAGCGGTGCACCTGGGGTCAGATCGATGGAGTGCTTGACCTGACAGTGTAGAGGAACCCCTGCGAGGGAGGTGAAGATGTCCTTGTACTCCTCCACGACCTTGTCCATCTGTAGTTGTTGTGCAGAGGGGCCCTGTCTGGAGGCCACAGCCACCGTCTTCTTCTTTCCTTGAGGGCGTATCATCAGGAAAACAAATTTCCTGGTTTTGGAAATGAGCTTACTGCATTGTTTTGCAGTAATCAAAGAGATGGCGGTAGGTGGTGCTACCTCTGGTATCCTGTACAACTTATTTCCCAATGTAATAATAACAGCACAGGGCCTTGATTCATACACAGCATGTCGCTTCCACAAGTATGGTTGTCCTAATAATACATCACAAACTTCAAGGGGAGCAATGTCACACAATACCTCATCCGTGAAGGGCTTGATGTTGTATGGAAGGCGACACTACTGGCTTACGCGAAGATCTCGTCCTTGGTGAAGCCACCCAATGGTGTACGGTTGTGGATGTGTTGTGGTTGGTAAGCCTAACCGCTTCATGACCTCTGCCGAAATGAGGTTCTTTTGGCTCCCGCTATCAAAAATGAACTGTATCGGGGAGCCCTTTACCCACATCTGGGAGTGGAAGAGACGCTCCTCCTCCTCTGGATCTTCGGGTTCATTTTTCTGGATCTTGGCGGTAGCAACAGTGGCGTTGGGATCTACATCAATGATCTGCTTCCCTTTGTCATTCCCCTTATCGGGTTCTGACTCAGAGTCGGAACATGCATCTGATTCTGAAACCTTTAGCTCAGCCACCTGTGACTGCTTGGCCCGACACTCACTTGTGTTGTGAGTGGAGCTCTTATGGAACTCACACCATTTTCTCGTGTCCTTTTTCGGCTTCGCGGCGTTTTTCTTTGCTTGCAGCTTCGACGGGTTGTCTTGGGTTGCCCCGCCTTGGCTTTGTCCTTTGTTCTGTGGTTTAGGGGCACATTTCCCCTGCTTTGGATTCACAGATCCAAAGTCTCGCTTCTTTTGTTTAAACTTCTGCTCAACCTTGACGGCATATCGGTATGTTGTGCCGAGCAAGGAGATGTTCAGGAATTGTATTTCTTCCTGGATGTACTTGTGCAGACAGCCACAGTATTTGAGCATCAAATGCTACTCCGAATCCTTGATACCCAACTTTGTGCGAAGGGTATGGAAAAGATTGGTGAACTCTGGCACGTCTTGGTCCCTTCCCTGCCGCAGCGTGGTCCACTTTATGTATTCATCCTCATAGCTTCTGACAGGGTAGTACTACTCCTTGATGGCATCCTGGAATGAATTCCAGGTGGGTGCGGCTGAAAATAGTGAGCCAGTACTTTCATCCTTCTGCTCACAGTAGGTTTCCCACCAGTCCTTGACATGGGGGGCTGCTTTGAGAAGAGCGAAAACAATCTTTTCCCGACTCGAAAATTCATGAACAGAAAAATAACCCTCTAGCAAATTTACCATTTATCTACGGCATCTGTGTCTATCTAACCCTCGAATATGGGGATTTAAAAATCAACTTGTACCTTAAAGGGTGTGGCGTTTCTAGAGTAGCTGCTAGAAGCCGATGTGTCGCTTCTGGGTAGCCGCTGAAGGATCTGGGCAAAGTTGTCCATCATCACGTTCTGTTGTCGCTCGAGGGTTTCTTCGAGATCTCCTACCCCCTCGTCTTTCTTCTCATCCGCCATGGGAGGCCATTGGGATTTGCGAGGCTAGTCTTGCAAAGGTTCGACCAGTTCAAGCCCTAACTCCTTATATCCCGACCTTGTTGGGGACATGCAAAGAAAAACAGAGAAAAAGCAGACCGCTCTGATACCACTGATCCGGACTTAAATAGGAACGCAACAAATTACAGAGATAACCATAAACATAGATATGCAGTGGAAATAATACTTCATTTCATTAATGTAAAATACTGAAATATGCTTACAAACAGTAATGGAAATAAACTAGCTAGGGCGATGGTAGCTTATCTCTGAGAAGAGATGAGGTGGCTACATGTCTCTGAACTATGTTACAATGAGGCTCGAAGGCCTATTTGTTGTTGAGAAACAATGCAAAACCCTTAACATTCCAAAACCTAACCCTAGAAGATGAAACGCCAAACTATGGGCCCCGTTTGGGTAAATTGGTACACCAACTTCCCGGGGTCGTAACTTTGGCATATGATCTCCATTTGACGCGTACAATAGCTCGTTAGAAAGATCTATCCAAGCATTACCACTTTGGGAGGCAACATCAGTCCATGGACCCATGTTGCCCCAGATTTCCCAAAAAACATCGTTTAGGGCCTCAAAATGGCTCCGGAAGTTCAGGACCTAAAAATAGTAAGTTGTGCTACAATTAAGGAAACTGAAAATGCTAAGAGAAACAATGGTGGGGGTCCAGGTGGATTTTGCAGGTGGCCACCAATATCCACCTGGATCAAATACTGAGAGCGGAGTGGTGAATCAGTATTTTAAAACTTACTTGACCTTCTGATTTTCTATTCAGATTTATGTATGTGACTTTAATGAAGTAACCCTGCGTATGTACATTGCTGCTATGTAGACAAGAAACATATATCCAGTTAATTATCTTTTCAATTAATTCTTCATCATTTTAACCCTAACCAGTATATCAATCCTTCATTGGGAATTAATTAAATAGTAAGAAAGTGTAGCAAGAATAAAATAAAGCATCGCATATAGTCAACACGTATGAGCACCAAGATTTTTGGGTGGAAACCCAATGTGGGAAAAAACCACCATTGTCTTTGTCTATGTCTTCTTCTTAAAAAAAAAGCATTATTTACAATCTTGTACTGGTGCAGACTTATTCCAGCATGCAGGACCCACCTGTAGAATGCTAAAACTTTATCTCATTCTCCAACACCTACTAGAAGAGAGATACAACCCCCTTAACTTCAATTCCTTGTGGATCACTTTTCAAAATGTTTCAAACTGGATCCACCTTATCAACCTATAGGCCACCTTTCATCAAATTTTCATGCAGGACCCACTACCATCATCAAATCAGTAAATAAACTAAAACAAATCAGTCACTGAATCTCATTTCAACCAATCAATCTAAACCATAAAAGATCATGTGAATGTACTATCAATCATCAACCCATACACTATTACTGAAACCAATTGTTGCCATTACAAACCATGATCAACAATATGTCAAAATATATACACTATTATTCTTAATCATATCCGCATATATACACTTTTAATGAAACATGTGTACATACAGATCTCAAAACATTGAACCCTCAAGCTAAATCACTACACTGCTGAAATCAATCATAGACACATATATCCTTCATCACATATTTCTGAGCTACTTACAGATCATTCATACTAGTTCAATATTTCATTCACAAACCATTCAACTTCATAAGAACTATCACATACATATTATTATGAAGAAGACCTCATCAATAGACATCATCACTCACAGAAATACTGATCAAACATCATTAATGGCACATACTTCAAAAACCCTAGCATACGTATGTGACCCTTACAAAATACATCTAGGTGTGTGCGTGCCTTTCACGAAGCATATCCATGTACAAATATGTTCATCCTGTAGAATCAATATGTGACTATATAGAGGTAGACTTGCATATGTACACACCTTTTCTAAGACAAACTTTCATATATATCTATGATTATTGACTCATTCCTTTGTTGCACAACAAAACTTTAGTCAAACCCAAATCTCAGCAAACCTAGTAACAAACATACCTTAGAACATTGTTATCACAAATCAGGCCCATAAGAAAATCATGTAGTCATTTAAGATCTACAAGATATGATCCCACAACAAATTCCTTGTGCAACCTTATTTCAAATTAAACAATTCATCAATAGCCCATTACTTGGACACCTAACACTTTGATCTTCATCTCCTTATATAGCTTAGACCTTATCCAATACCACGGGTCAAATCCCTTAGTAATGTCGATGGTATACTTATATGGGATCAAATATCCGTTGTCGAGCTCATTACTATGGGCCAGTACCATGGTAAAGATCCCTGGTATGTAGGATACCATGGTGCAGAAACTGTACACGTTTTTTATTCTCCGTACTCACATATGTAGGCGGATTTGCTTCACAAAACCCGTGTCTATTTATCAAAACATCACCTTCATCATTCTTTTGTCTCTGGACTGTTATTCCTTTTTCCAAACTCTATCATATGTGTACTAGCTTGTAAAATCATCATGTTGAACAGTCTTCATCAAGTAGGTTGTCATCAAGGACAACACATTTGTCATAATGCCAACAATCTCCCCCTTTGGACTTGATTACAACCATTGTGGTGTTTGGTTACCAACCATCTGTATATACCTATAGATATGCCAAGCTTCTCTCCAAGAAAGCTTTCTCCAAACACCATGTTACTCTCCCCCTTTGACATGAAGGGAAAAGGGCTGACCAATACTAAATGAAATGTTGTAGATCATAGAATTAAGTGTTGTTGAATACTGATCACTGAATGTGGACCATGCTCCCCCTGAGCACATGTTGAATTGAAGATATACAAAGAAGTAACCAAACATGACTTTTCCTATCACCAATAACTGATATTGACCAATCTCCCAATGTAATGGGGTTACATATTACATCAAATCCCCAACATGGGATGACATACATAATTGACTTGACCCCAATAGTCCATTCATGACTAAATATTACAATTATTACATCATAGGTCTTTACATGACCTTTACATCAAATGATAGATATGACATTTATAACCAAGACTAAAGACCTCAATAGTGAGGTAGAAAGATGAGGATAGTATTTAGTACTATATACTATATACGATCTATACTATAAGCATCGAACAACAGCATCATCAACCTCATCAAATAGTAAGTCAAGAACATGTGTTTCTTCAACAGCATAATCAAGAAATCATAATTCCAACAATGTACTATAAGAAGCAAGGAAAAATGCTCCCCCTGAAACTGTGCCAACTGGTCACTGTTAGACCTAATTATATCAACTTATTCATTAGTCAGGTCATCAAATAATCAATGTCATATTGGATCAACTCATAAACCATAAGTATTTGATCATCAACAGATTGTATCTAACTAATATCAAAACTAGCAAACAAGACTTGTCAGAATCATATCATAACTTTTCTTTGAGTTATAGCTACTGATACTTCATCTCAAGGAAACCTATGTGATTGTAGGGATCAAAATACACGTATATACACAATTGTGCTTCATCAAATCCCCGTACAGATAGTAAACTACAATAAAATCCACTTTCATCTCCCCCTGAACTTGAAGGATTGGTCATAATGATTAAAAGAGTGATGAAGCAAAGACCACTCCTAATTTCTGTCAAGATATTCAAAGGAATCACATAGAAGAGGCTTTGTAATTATATATACAACTTGTTCTTTTGAGGGAACACACTCCAGTTTGACCTTTTGTTCAAGCACCTGTTCTCTCAGAAATTGTAATTGATTGGAATATGCTTGGTTTTCAGTGAATAATAGGATTTTTAGAAATGCTTATGGCACAGGCATTATCTCATAGAATGGGAATAGGTGGAGAGAAATTGATTTGAATATACTACAATGTTTTCATCATCCAGGTAAGTTGTGTGCAACAATATGCAACAATAACATATTAGATAAAGAAATGGAACTTTGTTTTTTGTTGAACCATGATACCAAGCGAGGTCCCATGTAGAATGCTCCTCCACTAGTGATTTTTTGGTCATCAACATTTCCTGACCAATTTGTATCTATGTAAGCATGAAGATAAATATCTGCATCTTTGGGATACCATAAACCAAAGCCCTAAGTTCCTTGTAGATACTTAAATATTCTCTTGACTACATGAAGATGAGTTTATTTTGGATTTACTTGAAATCATCCAACAATTCTAACTACATGCATTATATCTAGTCCTGTGTGTGTAAGATAAAGTAATCTTCCGATCATAGATCTGTATTCAGGTTGGTTGATTGGGGAAAAACATCATGTGAACTGAGATTAAATTTTGTTACCATTGGAGTGCATATAGGTTTGTAGTCTTCCATTCCATATTTCTTTCAAATGTGCTTGAGGTACTTTCTCTGTGAGAGAAAGATACCATTTTTTTCTTGTTGTACTTGTATACCAAGAAAATATGTTAGTTCACCAAGTAGGGACATTTCAAATTCTTGTTGCATGACAGACACAAATTTTTGATTCATGGAATCTTCATTGATGCCAAATATGATTTCATCTACATAAACAACAACAATTAAAATTTTACCATCATCTATCTTTATATATAGGTTTCTACCTGCAGACACCTTAGGGAAACCTTGTTGATTAAGATACCTGTCAAGACGATAATACCATGGACGAGGAGCTTGTTTTAGCCCATATAATGCCTTCTTGAGTTTGCAAACAATATTTTTATCATATCCTAGAATAAACCCTTCAGGTTGTTCAATGTAGAATTCTTCTTCTAGGTCCCCATTTAGAAATGCAGATTTAACATCCATTTGATAGACTTTGAAATTATGAAAGCTTGAAAAGAAAAGAAACATTCTTATGGCTTCAAGTCTAGCCACCCTGACGCTTTCTTTTACTTGTGGTTCTCTACATCAACAATTCTTCCATTTTTTCCAAATTGTCCCATTTATTTTAACATGATTCTTTTGGCCGCAAGTACTTATATTTATGTAATTGTGTCTCACTGAAGGGGTACTCCCACTGAAATTTTGTTATCTATCAATTTTCATTATCATACTTATTATTTTTGTCACCAAAGGACTACTCCCTCTAAACATATGGTTATTTAGTTGTAATTTTTCTGATGTTTGATTTTATTTAAGAATTTATTCTTTCCTATGATATGTTTATTGCATTTTCTTCTAGACAAAGCTCCTTTTTTTTACAAAAATTTATTTGATCTAGCTTGAAAAGAATAAATCTTCCCCTATTATCAACCTTATCTTTGACCCATTACCCCTTAGCACAAGATTCCTTTCTGTTTTCTTGTCTGATGGGTCAATCTATGTTTATTGCACCTTTCCATAACTCAAGAATTATTTGACATGGTCTTAGGATGTTCTAGATCAGTTATATCCTCTTCTTCCCCTATCACCACAAAACTACTAGTCAATATACTACTATAATTACTCCACCTTATTGACTTATTCAATATCCAATTCTGCTATTATTTTTGGTTATATATGGGAACACACTTGCCAATGCAATTCTCATCATTTGGACATTTTTCATATATTTTCACTTTTTAAAATATATTGGTATGTATGTTGATTTGCAATTCATCATTCACTTTAATTTTATCATATCATAGTTATTGGTTGATTTCTATTATTCCTCATATGTAACTTTAGTTGTTGTACTTCCATCTCCTTGATGACAACTTTCAATGATTGTTTCAATTAAAGATATACTTCCATTCAAAAATGTGTTGTTAGGGACATTGTCCCCATAGAATTTTTTTTCTTCTTTTAATCTCATTGAGGACATACAAATTGTCTGGGGACCCAATTGCCTTTTCTACTAATATCTCAAAACCTACTTTTATTATTTCACATCCATCTAAAAATCGTGGTGTTAATATGTGTTGACTATGTGTGATGCTTTATTTTGTTCTTATTGTACTTTTTACTATTTAACTAATGCCTAATGAAGGACTGATACAGTAGTTCAAGTTAAACTGATGAACAATTAATTGAAAAGATAGTTAACTGGATATATGCTAGTTGTCTCCATAACAATAATGTAAATACGCTAGTTTACTTCATTAAAGTCACATACATAAATTTGAAGGTCAAGTAAGTTTTAAAATACTAATTCACCCCCCTCCCCCCGCCCAGTATTTTTCCTAACAATTGGAATCATAGTAGGTCCTTCAAAAGAAGCTTGATCACTTGAAGGAAGATTCATCAAGATGAGCAACCAAGAGGGAGAAACATCCATTCAACCACCATTGTTTAATGGATCCAATCTATTTTTCTGGAAAGTCAGAACAAGAGCTTCCCTACAATCACTTGGAGCTGATGTTTGGGGAATCGTTGAAGGAGGCTATCAGTATCCATCTGCCATTCCCGAAAATGAAGTAAAAAGAAAAATTATGAGACCAGTACAAAAGTTTTCAATGTGCTCTTAGGAAGTTTGGAAGGATCAAAATTTTTCAATGTCATGTAGCTGAATACTTCAAAGGCTATATGGGATAAGGTCATCCAAATTTATGAAGGTGACACCAAGGTAAAGAGTGTCAAACTTCAAACATTTAGAATTCAATATGAAACTCTCAAAATGCATAATGATGAAATAATTGCAAGAATAATCTCTGGTTGAGAAAATATTAAGGTCTCTAACTCCAAAATTCGATTCAAAATTTTCTTCCATTGAAGAAATGCAAGATTTGAATAAGCTTACTGTTGAAAAACTTCATGGGATTATAACAACCTATGAAATGAGAAAAGGGGACCCCTCAGATATTGGAGAAGATACATTCCAGGATACTTCTAAAGGAAAAGAAAAGGAGGAACCTAAGGAACCAGGTTATGTATCAGATGAAGAAGAGGTAAATTTCGTGAAGACACTTCAAGTGGGTACTGGTAGATTCAAAGGTAAGCTTCCTTTCAAATTTTTTGCTTGTGGAAGAGGTTGTCACTATGCTGCTAGATGTCCTTATAGAGAAAATAATGATAAAGGGAAGAATTCAACAAAATAAAAATTTAGAGGAAAGATCAAAAAAAAAAAAATCTTCTACACTCCCAAAGATAGTGACGGTCTTTCAAATGGCGAAGAAGGTGATTCTGATCAAGAATATCAATTACTTATGGCCTTTGAAGATAAATGTACTGATGAGACTGATGATGTTTTTATGGATGCCGTGGAAGATAAGGATAATTTTATTGAAGAAATAATTCAGCTTAAAAGTAGTTTGGAAGAAGCTAAACTAGTAGAAGAAACTCTTAAGAAACAAATCCTAGAAAAGGAGAAGCATAATGAAAAGTTAGAACTAGGAATAGTAAGTCTAAGGAATGAAATTGAGAAAAAAAAAGGTCTAAAATATTAGGTTTTCTAAAGGATATGAAACCTTAGATGAAATAATCAAAGTGCAATGCTCTCATCTCATAAGAACAAGTCTTGGATACAGTGGAGAATCCTCAAAGGCTGTAAATCCTTTCGAAATAGGTACATGAAACTATCTCAATGCAGTAAAAGGAAGCAGTCAATGAAACTCCAGCCATCAGCGAAAGAATGAAGGATCAAACACTTCTTAGGTAAATATACCTTACTACAATCAAAGGGAAAACTACAAAGGAAGGTACTATACTCCCAAAAACTCCTACTTTAATGGCCAATGCTTCACTTGTCATAATTTTGGTCACAAGGTTGCTCAGTGAGTTTCTTATAAAACTATCATGGCTAGAGAAGAAAGAAAGAAAAAGAATGAGAATGGGGTAAAGAAATACTCTTACAACACTTTCTCACCTCTTTAAGATGAAATTGAATGTTCCATTTGCAATAAATTTGGGCATAAATAATTTGAATGCAGGTGCAAAATGTGATCAACACCTCAAAATGAACACAAGGAAACAACATCTAAGGTATGGAAAAATAAGACCATGGAATTTGAAAACTATGGTATAGATTTATATGTAGGAGATAAAGAAAATATGTGGTACATTAACAGTGGATGCTCAAAGCATATGATAGGTGATAACAATAATTTTATGTCCTTTAATGAAATAAAGAAAGAAAAAAAATGTAACCTTTGGAAATAATTCACCTGTTGCTATCAAAGGAAAAGGAATAGTTTTGCTGAAAGAAAAAGTTAAAGATGGGAATGTTTTGTTTGTTGATGGATTAAAACATAGCTTATTGAGTGTTATTTATATGTGTGACTAAGGGCACAAGGAGTTTTAGCTATAGAAAACTGCCTCTTGATGCCAAGTTGTTCACAAAATTTGAAAAACTTAACTGATGTAAATTAGCCTCCTCTATCAGATCTAAGACATTTTATTTTCAAATCTAACTCATTTTCTACTAGAGCTTTGAAGACTGTAAATTTATCAAATGCTTCATCTTTATGTTTTAATAAACCAATCCAACACATGTGAGTAAAATCATCAATGAATAATATGAAGTATTGTCCCCCCGAGGAGACTTCTTTCAAAAAGGACCACACAAATCAGTATCAATAAGTTCAAGTGGCTTACTTGAAGTACCTTCTTTGGCATCAAGCTGCACCTTAGTTTTCTTACCAAATTGACATGATTTTCATATGGTACTTTCTGGTAGAGAGATGTTAGGCAAGTCACGAATTTCTCCCATTTTGTTTGACTTATGTAGTTCGCTGAAGCTTAGGTGTCCCAATCTTCTGTGCAAAATCCAGATTTCTTCTGAATTGCTTAAGTAACAATGTTCTAAACCGCCTTCCAAGTCATAGACATTACTTGGAGTTCTCGTTCCCTCTATTATGATTTTACTTGTATTGAGATTTTGAATCACATAGTTCTTTGATCTGAAAATAACCTCATGCCCTTGGTCACACATCTAACTAACACTCAATAAGTTATGTTTTAATCCATCAACAAACAAAACATTCCTATCTTTAACTTTTTCTTTCAACAAAACAGTTCCTTTTCCTTTGATAGCAACAGGGGAATTATTTCCAAAGGTTACATTTTTTTCTTTCTTTATTTCATTAAAGGACATAAACTTATCTTTATCACCTGTCATATGCTTTTAGCATCCACTATTAATGTACCACATATTTCTTGATCTCATGCATATAAATCTATAACACAGTTTTTAGATTCCATGGTCTTATTTTTCCATACCTCAAATGTTGTTTCCTTGTGTTCATTCTGAGGTGTTGATCGCATTTTTCTCCTACATTCAAATTATTTATGCCCAAATTTATTGCAAATGGAACATTCAATTTCATCTTAGAGAGGTGAGACATTGTTTTAAGAGTATTTCTTTACCCCATTCTCATTCTTTTTCTTTCTTTCTTCTCTAATCATGATAGTTTTGTAAGAAACACACTAAGTAGCCTTACGACAAAAATTATGACAAGTGAAGCATTGGCCATTAAAGTAGTGTTTCTGGGAGTATAGTACCTTCTTTTGTAGTTTTCCCTTTGATTGTATTAAGGTATATTAACCTAAGAAGTGTTTGATCCTTTATTCTTTTGTTGATGGCTAGAGTTTCATTGGTTGCTTCCTTTTACTGCATTGAGATAGTTTCGTGTACCTATTTCAAAAGGATTTACAGTCTTTGATGATTCTCCACGGTATCCAAGACTTGTTCTTATGAGATGAGAGAATTTCACTTTGATTATTTCATCTAAGGTTTCAGATCCTTTAGCAAACCTAATATTTAGACCTTTTGTTTTCTCAAGTTCCTTCCTTAGACTTACTATTCCTAGTTCTAATTTTTCATTATGCTTCTCCTTTTCTAGGATTTGTTTCTTAAGAGTTTCTTCTACTAGTTTAGCTTCTTCCAAATGAATTTTAAGCTGAATTATTTCTTCAATAAAATTATCCTTATCTTCTAGGGCATCCATAAAGACATCATCAGTCTCATCAGTACATTTATCTTCAAAGGCCATAAGTAATTGATATTCCTGATCAGAATCACCTTCTTCGCCATTTGAAAGACTGTCACTATCTTCGTGAGTGTAGAAGCTTCTTATTTTTTCGATCTTTCCTCTAAAATTTTCTTTTGCTAAATTCTTCCATGTCTCGTGATTTTCTCTATAAGGACATCTGGAAACATAGTGACCAACTCCTCCACAAGAAAAAAATTTGAAAGGAAGCTTACCTCTGAATCTACCAATACCCACTTGAAGTTTCTTCACGAAATTTGCCTCTTCTTCATTTGATACATAACCTGGTTCCTTAAGTTCCTCCTTTTCTTTTCCTTTAGAAGTATCCTTGAATGTATCTTCTCCAATAAATGAGGGGCCCCCTTTTCTCATTTCATAGGTTTGTATAATCTCATGAAGTTTTTCAACAGTAAGGTCCTTCAAATCTTGTATTTCTTCAATGAAAGAGACTTTTGTATCGAATATTGGAGTTAGAGATCTTAATATTTTCTCAACCAGAGATGATTCTTGCAATGCTTTCATCATTATGCATTATGAGAGTTTCATATTGAATTCTAAATGTTTGAAGTTTGGCACTCTTTACCTTGGTGTCACCTTCATAAATTTGGATGATGTTATCCCATATATCCTTTGTAGTATTCAGCTGCATGACATTGAAAAATTCTGATTCTTGCAAGCTTCCTAAAAGCACATTGAAATTTTTTTTTACTGGTCTCATACTTTTTCATTCTACTTCATTTGTGGGAATGGCAGATGGATACTGATAGCCTCCTTCAATGATTCCACAAACATTAGCTCCAAGTGACTGTAGGTAAGATCTTGTTCTGAATTTCCAAAAAACTAAATTGGATCCATTAAACAATGGTGGTCGAATGGATGTTTCTCCCTCTTGATTGCTCATCTTGATGAATCTTCCTTCAAGCGATCAAGCTTCTTTTGAAGGACCTACTCTGATTCCAATTGTTAGGAAAAATACTGGGGGGGCGGTGAATTAGTATTTTAAAACTCACTTAACCTTCTGATTTTTTATTCAGATTTATGTATGTGACTTTAATGAAGTAAACTGGCATATGTATGTTATTGTTATGCAGACAACTAGTGTATATCCAGTTAACTATATTTTCAATTAATTCTTCATCAGTTTAACTTGAACTACTGTATTAGTCCTTCATTAGGCATTAGTTAAACAGTAAAAAAGTATAGTAAGAACAAAATAAAGCATCACACATAGTCAACACATATGAACACCACGATTTTTAGATGGATGTGAAATAATAAAAGTAGGTTTTGAGATATTAGTAGAAAAGGAAATTGGGTCCCCAAACAATCTATATGTCCTCAATGAGATTAAAAGAAGAAAACAAATTCTATGGGGATAATGTCCCTAACAACACATTTTTGAATGGAAGTATATCTTTAATTGAAACAATAATTGAAAGTTGTCATCAAGGAGATGGAAGTACAACAACTAAAGTTACACATGAGGAATAATAGACATCAACCAATAACTATGATATGATAAAATTAAAGTGAATGATGAACTGCAAATCAACATACCAATATATTTTGAAAAGTGAAAATATATGAAAAATGTCCAAATGATGAGAATTGCATCGGCAAGTGTGTTCCCATATATATAACCAAAAATAATAGTAGAATTGGATATTGAATAAGTCAATAAGGTGGAGTAATTATAGTAGTATATTGACTAGTAGTTTTGTGGAGATAGGGGAAGAAGAGGATATAACTGATCTAGAACATCCTAAGACCATGTCAAATAATGCTTGAGTTATGGAAAGGTGAAATAAACATAGATTGACCCATCAGACAAGAAAACAAAAAGGAATATTGTGCTAAGGGGGAATGGGTTAGAGATAAGGTTGATACTAGGGGAAGATTGATTCTTTTCAAGCTAGATCAAATAAATTGTTATCAAAAAAAGGAGCTTTGTCTAAAAGAAAATGCAATAAACATATCATAGGAAAGAATAAATTCTTAAATAAAATCAAACGTCAGAAACATTACAACCAATAACCATATGTTTAGAGGGAGTAGTCCTTTGGTGACAGAAATAATAAGTATGATAACGAAAATTGATAGATAACAAAATCTCAGTGGGAGTACCCCTTCAGTGAGACACAATTGCATAAATATAAGTACTTGCGGCCAAAGAGAATCATGTTAAAATAAATGGGACAAGTTGTAAAAAATGGAAGAATTGTTGATGTAGAGAACCATAAGTAAAAGAAAGCATTAACGTAGGGGGAGACTATATGAAATCAGAGTAGGAAATCAGAGGAAGTAAATTTCATGTTTTTCTCAATTAAAGAGAGTGAAACAAAAATTATAATCCATCTTTTCTCAATATAATAAAAATAATTAAATACAATGTGAATCATGTTTTATAAGGATCCCTAATTACAAAATAAGAACAAAATAAAGCATCACACATAAGAACAAAATAAAGCATCACACATAGTCAACACATATGCACAGTCATCTTTGTCTTCTTCTTAAAAAAATATTCTTTACAATCTTGTACCTGCACAGACTTATACCAGCACGCAAGCACCCACCTTCAGAAGGCTACAACCTTCTCTCATTATCCATCACCTAGTAGAAGGGAGCTACAACCCCCTTAACTTCGATTCCTTGTGGATCACTTTTCATAATGTTTCAAACTGGATCCACCTGATCAAAATGTAGGCCACCTTTCATCAAATTTTCATACAGGACCCACTACCATCATCAAATAACTAAATCAACTAAAACAGATCAATCATTGAATCTCATTGCAACCAATATATCTAAACCAAAACAGATCATGTGAATGTAGTGTCAATTTTCAACCCATACACTACTATTGAAACCAACTATTGCCACTGCAAGCCCTGATCAACAATATGTCAAAATATATATGCTATTGTTCTTAATAATATCTACGTATATACATGCTTTTAATGAAACATACCTATGTACATATCTAAAAACACTGAGCCCTCAAACTGAATCACTGCATTGTAGAATTCAATCACAAACACATATATCCTTCATCACAGATTTATGAGCTACTTACAAATAATTCATACCAGTTAAATATTTCATTCAAAAACCTTTCAACTTCATCATAACTATCACATATAGATTATTATGAAGAATGCCTCATCAATAGACAAAAACAATCACAACGAGATTGATCAAGCATCATTAACTACACATACTTCAGAAACCCTAGCATATGTACACAACCCTTACAAAATACATCTGCGTGTGTACGAACCTTTCACAAAGCATATTCACATACAAATATGTTCATCCTGCAGAATCAATATGCCCCTATATAGAGGCAAATCCGCATATGTACGTGCCTTTTATGAGACAAATTTGCATACATATCTGTAATTATTAACTCATTCCTTCATTGCACATCAAAATTCAATCAAACCCAAATCTCGGCAAACCCAATAACAAACATACAGTCGAACATTTTTATCACAAATAAACCCATAAGTAGATCATGTAGTCATTTCAAATCTATAAGGTCTGATCCCACATCACATTCCTTGTGCAACCTTATTTCAAATTAAACAATTTATCAATAGCCCATTATTTGCATGCCAAACACTTTGATCTTCATCTCCTTATATAGCTTAGGCCTTATCCATTGCCACGGGTTAAATCCTTAGTAATGTCGATGGTATTCTTAGAAAGTATCAAGTATATTTTGTCGTGCTCATTACTATGGGCCAATACCATGGTAAAAATCCCTCGTATTTAGGATAGCATGGTACAGAAACTGTATGCGCTTTTTCTTCTCCATACCCACATATGTGCATGGCTTTGCTTCATAGAACCTATGTGTATTTATCAAAACATCACCTTCATCATTCTTTTTTCTCTGAACTATTATGCCTTTGTCCAAACTCTCTGTCACATGTGTACTAGCTTGTAAAATCATCTTGTTAGCATCATGTTGAAATATCTTCATCAAGTAGGTTTCCATCAAGGACAACACATTTGCCATAATGCCAACATCAAAATTCAACGTTTTTTGGGTGGCCAAGTGGGCCAAAAAAGTGTGACATGTGGCACCACTAAAAAAGTCACATGTGTCATCCTTGCGAAAGTGACGGATAGTTGGAGGACATGGGTGGCATATTTGTGGTAGTTAAATGTCACCTCAAAAGAAACTTCTTAGAAGTTTTTTCAAGAGGCTCCAATGGAAATTTCTAAGAAATAAATCCAAGAAACTAGTATGGGACACGATGGCATTGAGGTGGCACCTTGGCAGTTATTTGATTGGTCCGCATGTCAGGAAAGTAATAGTGCACAGTGGTAGGTGATATAATATTTAAATAAACTCAGCTTGTTAGAAGCTTCCTCATAAGAAAAGATCTCAGAAGTTTCCCTGAGAGTCTCGAGTAGAAAAGTTATGATATTGGTGGTAGATGATAAAGATGAGAGATGAAAAGGTGAGACGATGGGTGATAGCAATATTTAAGTTTTGAGAATGATGTGGCAAACATATCATATCGAAAATTATGTGATTGGAACATGTGGACAGGTCATCCCAGCAAAAATATGATTGGTGAATGTGTTAGTTTTGTGGTCCCATGGGACACATAACCTGTAAATAAAGAAGACCTTGGAGGAAACTCTCAAAAGAAATGTTCTCAACGATAATGAAAGGGCGCTCCACCAAGTTTTTCCGGGAAAATATACATCGGGAGCTATGGTTAGGGATGAAGACAAGGTTCTGTGACAATATTGTGACCACGGGTGCGCAAGTTTTATGAACGATGCATAAGTCCTCATGGCTTAAGAACAGTGGACCTAAACGATGGTTATGTGTAGCATGTTTTCAGTTAAGCACTCGAGTAGATATATAGTCTTGATTTAAGCCTTGTGGGCCTATTTTGAAGGCTTAGTGCTATTGGTTAAGTCTTTTGAGCTTATCGATGGTTGAGTCGACAAATTTGAAGGCTTTGGGCCAATATGGAGGACTTTTCGCATGAAATGGGTCGAGAACTTATGAAGTTTTGCATTATGTGCCAAATTTGATGAAACCCACCAAACCAACAGTGTGTAAAATCTTGGAAATGCAGGCATGAATGAGTTGGCAATGTTAATGGTGTAATGGAAAGAGTTAGAGGCATATTTGGCAAATTGGATAAATTTGGAAGTCATCCAAATTTAGCAGAACCTCTGCTAAAACCTGTAACTTATTACAATGGAGGAAAACAAAATTTTAACTCATTTTTTGTAGGAGAGGCAATAGAGCAAGGATTGAAGACTTCAAGACCACATTAAGAAGACTTAATAAAAGCAGGATAAAATCAAAAAATAAAGATTTATGCATGATGAAGAGTTGAAGATAACTAAAGTTTTAATTCAAAATTATCATTCCAAATTCCTTTATAAGCATATTCGAGAAACCAAGATGGAGTTTATTGGTGCAAAGAGATGCATAATGTTAGTATGCATCAGGGGTGAATCAAAGATCAAATTTTGTATCTAAAAGGTATTTGAGAAGGTAGAGAAAGAATTGTTGAATGGTGTTTTGGTGTATTCAACAAAGATGTTATTATGGTGAAATTTTTTAATTGTTAAGAATTTATGCTATTGGTGTGTACAGTTGTTTGATCAGTGATCGGAGATTGATTAATGTGATTTTATGGTGTTTGTGGTGAGTGGTAGTTACACGTTATTTTGTCACCATTAGGCCAAAAACCACCAAATCTGGATCTCTCGCTATCTGATGTAATGTTTCAAGCATTCCCCTACAAAGTTGAAAGTAAAATGATCCCAAAGTCTGCAAGAATTTTGGATTATATTGCTCAAAAGATACTTTCAAGAACTTGCGTGGTTTCCTAGCCAATCTCTACACAACCGTAGCTTTTTCCATTGTGGCCTAGAGAAATTTGTACTTTGTCTTCCACCATAAATTGTGCAAATGTTTCAACATGAGTAAACATAAAAAGTGATTTCTAGAAGCCTTGTTGGAGGAGTATTTCCCAACTGAAGGCCTCAAGCCTCTACATACTTGGGCCTCATCCCTCTATTCATGGAGAAAACTCCATCCCTTTATGAAACCCTAATCCCTCCTTTTAAGGATCTCATCCCTTGACAAGAGGATCTCAAACCACATCCTCTTGGCTTATAAATTCAACATAGACTAGAGGATAAGGGAGGACTTTTGAATGTAAACTTATGATGTTGGAATAAGGTTAGAAATCTTGTCAACTAAGGATAGGATTGGAGACCATTGGGAGGAGGCATACATCATCAAGACCAAGGTTGTAATGCTTCTTTTTGTTCAATATTTAATACAAGCATTGTTCTTTCCTACTTGCATCTATTTTAATGCTCTTTGCAAAGCTCCTTGATCCTTTGCATGGTTTATAACTGAATATTGGTTTCATTTGGTGTTTTATGTTATATTGTTATTTTTATTCATGATATATTTTACCTTTATCTACTTTGTGCTTGTATGCCTTGTTTTTTTTCTGTTCATGCAGATCTTCCTTTGAAGCAGTGAGGAAATTATTTTAAAAGCATTGAAAAGACTTCCACAATCATTTCGTAGAAAAGGTAAGAGGCTCTTGCATACTTCACACGTCATTATTTAGTTAAGAATTAAGGAAAGGTAGCATACATTTGTCTGTTTATTACTAGATCTCATTTGTGTCTAAGGAGATCGCTCTTGTCTGCAAGAGTGATTTGTCTGCCATAACAAATTAGCAACCATATTGGGGACAATTGTTTCTTCATTATCTTCTACTATAACCTTTGGTTGCTTTCTGTAACCTGATCATATTGTGTTTTGGAGCTAAGATTAAGCTTCTAGATTTTTGGCTTTGTTTTTTTATTTTTCTTAAGTTTTTTAGGTTTGTGTGTTTATTCTTTAGCAATAGAGCGCACTTTTGTGCATTGTTCCTTTAGTAACATTGTGGTTGTGCACTGAACTGAACTAATCTGATTGTCTGCGCTAGTCTTTGAAATATTTGAAAAATTAGGGTTTTTAATTGTTGAGTCTAGAAAATTTATATTTTTGTGTTCTGTTGGATTTGTTTACATTCTTGGAAAGTTTGTTTCTGTTCAATTGGATGTTGTAGATTCTCTTCTTGAAAAAATCTTCATCTTTGCAAATTAGGGTTAGAAGTTAATATGGTAACTTATTGATTTATCAAAAGAGAGATTGGTAATTGTTGAGTTAGTGTTTGACTGTCTTTCTTCTTCTAAAGAATTAGATTCAACATTTGTTTTACATGTTTGTAAAAGATCATTATGATAATGAAAGATAGTGTTTTTCAAAGTTAAGTATGTTTCACTTGTAAAATTGTTTCTTTTGGTTAAATTGAAATCAACAGTGGTTATTCATGTTGCTAGTGAGGCATTTTAGAGTCATGCTTTTGACAGTTTGTTGTAGGAAAAACCCAACACACCCCCTCCCCCCAGCCCCCCCATTTTTTACTTATTTACTTCAAATAATTGGGACCCTTTCCATAATTTTTTGGATAAATCACTTTTTATATTTTCTTTTGGTTAAATGTCATACAATTTTGCTATTTTTTTCATTTCCATCAGATTTCTATTTTGATTGCTTCATTGATTTTTACTTTTCACTAGCTTTCCATCGATACTTGTTTCATCTCATTTGGTTACACAGTTTGCAAATGGTGCTCATCTGAGGGTCGATAATTTTGACCCCTTGGATCAAAAAATGTACAAAATATATATTATTTTATTTTTTGTAAATAAATTAGTGTTTCATTGTAAATATTAATTTCTAGTTAAGTTTTACTATTTTTTTCATTTTTCACTAACAGTCCTACAAAATCACCCTGCCAAATTGTAAAACGATTAGAATTGTGTTTTTGGGATCTCAGTAATTGATTCTAATTCCTAATTGTAATAGAAATTACGAGACCCAAAATCTCAAAATTACAAAGTGGTTGTAGCTCATTTTGTAAGATTTTTAATTACCAAAGTGGTTGTAGTTCATTTTGTAGGATTTTTAATTACCAAAGTGGTTGTAGTTTATAATGGAGGAATTGCACTCCAAGTGGGCCCCACTCACCTCATCCTCATTAATTTAATAGCCCCAGAGACTAAAAACTTTTAATAATAAACAAAGTGGTTGTAGTTTCTATGGAGGGAGGGACCCACCTGCATGTGGGCCTCACCTCCCACACCACATCACACTCCACTCCCCACCTCATATCGAAACCCCGACACTTGTTACATATCGGAGATTTGTTTTAAAAATCCTTGATATCCCTTATCCCTCATCCTCTGATACCCTTCCTGTATTCATATTGGACCCCGGATTTT
Source organism: Pinus tabuliformis (assembly GCA_031772625.1). NCBI lineage: Eukaryota > Viridiplantae > Streptophyta > Pinopsida > Pinales > Pinaceae > Pinus > Pinus tabuliformis. The sequence goes on along the minus strand of CM062817.1, from coordinate 589,392,547 downwards.
TTTTTGTGCATCAAAACAAAAAATTTCCATATTTATCATCTTTTGGTATCCAATATCGAAAACATACGATGTCTATTTTAATTTTAACAAAGGTTTTGTCTCAACCATCGAGCCTCTATCACATGACCTCCTTCATAACGCCTTCATTTCTTTAACTCCTTTCACCTCTTTTTAATTTAATCCATGTTTGGATCTAAAAGCCACAGTAAAAATTTTAAAGGATTTTTTAAAGTTATATAAAATATATTTTAATTATATTTTGATTATATTTTAATTACAATTCCATTATAATTTTAATATAATATTTAATTATAATTTTAATGTATTTAAACTTATTTAAATTTTTAATTATTAAATCTTATTTTAATGTAATTTGTTTGTAATTAAATGTAATTTAATTTTTTAATTATAATTAAATTAATATTAATTAAATATTAACTGTTAAATTAATTTAGGATTGGATTTTTAATTAAAATTTTCCTAATTTTAGCCTAGACAACACATTTTCCAGAATTCTGTCAATTTTGATACTTCAACTTTGGAACCTCATAAGTTCAGTTTTACTTGGCCAAATGAGGTTCGAGATGACTCGTTGGATAGATAAAATCATGGAAATGTTTATGAAGTGGTTGCATGACTAGATTCAATTATTTAACGAGTCTAAAATTTAGTAAAAGATCAAGCTCCGAATTTTTAAACAAAATTAATTTTCCGAGTTTAATTTTCTGCATTTTCACTTGCTCATAACCTTTGTTCAATATAGATCCATTCAACTATGTTCTCCTTGACCAATTAGATCTTTACAGAGATCAATGAAAAAAATAGATTTCCTTTTATTTATTTATTAATTAAGTTTTGATTGGAGATATTTTGTTCCAGATTTGATATTTTAATTTTAATTTGTATTTTAATTGGTTTTGGCACAAAATCAGTTGAAGAGATGAGGAAAGAAGATTTCAATCAATGGGATTTCTCCAATAATAGAAGAAAATGCATTTGGACCACTGAAAATTGTTGGAGCAAATTACTCTTCAACGGCTCTCCTATTTGGAATTCATTTTTTAAATTATAAGTAGTGGTTTGTACAATGTACAATGGGCTTCTCTCTTCTGCCATTTTTTCATCCTTAAAACATTATTGTAATAGGGATTTTAGGTTGTAGGTAGAGAGGATCAATCTCAGATTTAAGAATTATTGGGGTTTGTATTTTTCCTTTCTGAACTGTGTATGAGAGGAAGAGCTTGCACTATTGCAGCGCTTGCTTTTAGCAACAGAGTTTATTCTTTAGAGAAGATTATAGGAGATCAAATTCAAAGAATAGAGTAGGAGAACATGTTCAAATTTATGTATATTAAAAATACTATTATTTTTAATATGAAATTCATTTTTGATAGCAAAATTAAGTTAACTGGATTTATATTATGCACTATTGTAGATATGAATTCATGTCTTACATATTAGCTATATAATTTGTCTGTTTCATAGATCTGTTGTTAATTTCCTCTTATGATCTTATGCTTAAATCCAATTTCTAAGTAACTATATACTCATAAATTTGTCATCTAATTATGATTTAATTTCCATTGGCATTATGAGAAATACTTCCTAATGTTATTAGTTCATCATTCATTGTTAATATATCTCTAAATATTGTATTTGGTAAATTATAATATCAGTTAATTGAACTACTTCATTAGCCATATATTCATCATAAACCAGGAATTTTGAAATCTCAATCATCTAATTACTTTGCTCTCGGTTGGGTTAGATATGTATCTTCCTAATCAAGATAGGCTTAGGATTTCTTTCATTTTTCTTTCATTTAGATTTAATTTTACATTCCTAGAAGTTGATGGAGGAGCATCTGGACTTAGCCAGCAATGTGATGGTTTGTTCACATGTTGTGGCTAAATGAGTTGAATTTCACTGACCTAAGCGGTCAAAAGCCAATTTTAGTAGAGAGGGTTGGATCTCTCGAAGATGAGCTTTACTTTATTATTGTAATAGTTAGGAAATTGCATTATTTTAGACTAAGGGATAAGTTGTTAGCATAGTTGTGTAATAGAGTTTGAAAATAGAGATTTGATTGTTAGATTGATTAAAATAGAGATCAAGTTGTTAGTGCAGTTAGAATAGGATTGATTCATAAAAGAGAAGAAAATGTAATGGAAAGGGATTCGCTGAGATGATTAAGAATTGAGTGAGAGGCAAGAGTTTGAGTGATAGATAGGATTTTGAGATTGAGACAGAGGTCAGATAAATCACTGTAATTGAGCCGAAAGGGCCAAGACTCTGTAACCTCTATTATATTGAATAAATTGATTTAGTGTGCAACTATGTGTTAATCCTGGTGTAGACTCTTGTTTACCTCTGTGTATCCACATTTTGAACGTAACCAGGTATTTTCTTTGTTTTCACACTTTAAACGTAAATCTCAGTGTTTATGTGTTTTCTCATAAATCGCGGTCATTTAGTGTTAAGGGGTAATCTTGGAATTAAGCAATAAAAAATTGATTAAGTGCTTTATTTAAGTTTAAGTTAATGCACGTGGTTATATTGGAAAAACGGGTTTTAAACAGTGAAGGCAATTATCGGGCGAAGGAAAAGTTGTAAGTAGTAATTCAGGGTAGTCACCCAATTCCACTAACCAAGTGACACATAGCACTCGGGTGGAGAGAGAAAATATCTTTATCGGGCGGGTAATCTCTGTGCAAGTGGCTCACTCGATATCGCTATTAGCCATTGGATCAAGTGCACTTTGATCGACGATGGAGGAAGACTGGACTATTTTGTTGATCGGGGTGAGTAAGGACCATTAGATCTGGAGAGAAGAGATCGACAATGTAGAGCGAAGTGCTATTTCTAAAGGGAAAGTCAACGTGGGACCGATGTTTTTAGAAGAAAAGTGAGACACTCAGTGTAAAGTAAGCCACGTACAGAATACGCTTAAACGCATCTGATTGGTTATAAAGTAACCAATAGTCTATTTTGAAGACTATCACCTTGTTTTCATCAGCCTCCTACGTCATTTTTGGCATCAGAGCCTAGAGATTGAGTTTGACTGTAGTAAACATGCCGTCGAGGAGAGGAGTTGGCATAGGTCAAGGAAGACCTGAAGGAAATGTAGTTCTACTGGAGGAGATCCGGATTCTGCATACAAGGATGGACACAATTAAGACTGCTCAGAGGAGAACACCTGATGAAGGAGTTGACAGTGCTGCAGAAGAATCTTCTGAGGAATAAGAAGAGGAGGAAAATGAAACTACCAAAGTTATCAATATGTTGGCTAAAGTAGGTGGAAAACCAAAGGTGGAAATTTCTATGTATGAATGGAGTCTCAATGCAGAAGAGATAATGGATTGGATCAGTTCATTGGATAAATATTTTGACTATGAAGAGGTTGATGACAAAAAGAAAGTGAAATTTGCAGTTACCATATTGAAGGGTCATGCAATGATTTGGTGGGTTGAACTACAAACATCCAGAACAAGAAAAGGAAAGTCCAAGATCAAGCAATGGGACAAAATGGTGAGTAAAATGAAAGCTAAATTTATGCCAGAAGATTATCAATTAAATCTTTTCAAACAGTTACAGAATTTAAGGCAAAAAGGAATGTCTGTTAAAGAATATACAGAAAAGTTTTATAGATTGAATATTAGAGCTGGACATGTAGAGGATGGCATGGAGAAGGTAGCTAGATATATCAATGGCTTAAGATATGACATACAGGATGAGATCAGCTTGCTAAGTCTGAAGACCATTGAAGATGCCTATCAAGAAAGTTTGAAGGCAGAAGAGAAGATGTTGAGAAAACAGAATCAGAGGAATATAGGGAAAAGTTCAGTAAGAGGTAGAGGAACTACCAGACCAAGGGTTCAGCAACATTGGAATGAAGCAGGAAGTTCAAGTAGTAGACAACCATAGAGGAGACATTTTAATAGAGGAATATTTTCACCCAGAGGAAGAGATCGAGGAAGAGATATTCAATGTTACACATGTGGAGAATGGGGACATGGATCATGGAACTGTCCTCATAATAGAAAAACAAGTCAGAGGAATGTAAATGTGGCCAAGGAAAAGGAAGAAACACCTCAAATTACAGAAAAGGTCGAATCCCCTAAAGTAGGAGAATCCTGTTGTTGAAAAGGGCATTGCTTAAGGCAGAGAAAGAGACTCGAGAACTAGCTCAGAGGAAGAATTTATTCAGAACTACATGCAAATCCGAAGGTAAATGTTGTAAAGTGATAATTGACATTGGAAGCATTGATAACCTTGTTTCTACAGAGATGGAGGATAAGTTAGGATTAGTGAAGACATTACACCCTCCTTACAAAGTGTCATGGTTGCAGAAATGACGTCAGATTATTGTGACAGAACAATGCAAGGTAGAGATACATATTGGTACTTATAAAGATGTGATATTGTGTGATGTAATACCAATGGATGTATGCCATGTATTGTTGGGAAGACCTTGGCAGTTTGATCGGAAGGTTATTCATGATGGGAGGAAAAATACTTATACTCTGGAGAAGGATGGAAATAAACATACACTACTACCATTGAAGGATGAAGCTAACAAAGGAGCACCTAGAAACAGTGTTATGCTGATGAGTGGAAAGGAGATGTTGCAAGAGGTTGGAAAAGGTGAAGAAATGCATTTTGTTGTCATAGGGAGACCTAAGGTAATTTTGACTTCCACAAACTTAGATGATTTACATGAAGAAATCAAAACTCTGTTGAATGATTTTGTTTATATTATTGTGGATGAGTTTCCAAATGCACTACCACCAATCAAGAGTAGTAGTCATCATATTGATCTAATACGAAGAGCAAGTTTGCCAAACATAGCAGCATACAGACTAACTCCTCAAGAGAATGCAGAAGTTGGAAGCAAAGTGCAAGAACTGATGGATAAGAGACTAATCAGAGAGAATCTTAGTCCATGTGTTGTACCAACAGTACTCAATCCAAAGAAAGGAGGTGAATGGCATATGTGTACAGATTCCAAAGCCATAAACAAGATCAGTATTAGGTATAGATTTCCTTTACCATGCATGGATGATTTGATGGATTTTTTGAGTGGGTCAAAGTATTTTACTAAAATAGATCTGAAGAGTGGATATCATCAAATAAGAATTAGAGAAGGAGATGAATGGAAGACTGCATTTAAAAAAAATGATGGGTTGTACGAGTGTTTAGTGATGCCTTTTGGACTCACTAATGCACCTAGCACATTCATAAGATTGATGAATGAAGTCTTGAAGGAATATGCAGGGAAGCTTTTTATTGTTTATCTTGATGATATTCTAGTTTTTAGTAGAAGTAAAGAAGAACATCTAGAGCATCTTAAATTGGTTTTAAGAACCCTTGCAGAAAGAGAAACTACTGATAAATCTAAAGAAATGTAGTTTCATGAAAGAAGAATTATTTTACTTGGGATTTGTAGTTTCTAAAGAAGGGTTGATAATGGATCCAGAGAAATTCCAAGCAATTTGGAACTGGCATATTGCAAGGAATATATTTGAGTTAAGAAGTTTTCATGGTCTTGCAAGTTTTTATAGGAAATTTATTAGAGGTTTTAGTTAGCTTTGTGCACCAATTCTTGAAACAATTAAGGAAACTAATCAGCCATTGAAGTGGACAGAAGCAAAAGACATGAATTTTAAGTTGCTAAAGAGGAAAATCACAGAGAAGCCAGTTTTAACTTTACCTGATTTTGAAAAGGTATTTCAAGTTGAAACAAATGCTAGTGGAGTTGCAATTAGAGCAGTTTTGAGTCAGGAACAGAGACCAATAGTATACTTCAGTGAGAAATTAAATGAAGCTAAGAAGAATTGTTCTTCTTATGATAAAGAATTTTATGCTATTGTACAAGCCTTAAAAAAATGGAGACATTATTTGCTACTTAAGGAGTTTATATTGTATTCTGACAATCATGCATTACAGTTCATAAACAACTAGCCAAAATTGAACCAGAAACATGCCAAGTTTGTAGAGTTTTTGCAGAGCTTTACTTTTGTGATAAAGCACACAAGTGGTCAGTTGAAAAAAGTTTCTGATGCTTTAAGCAGGGTAAATTTCATTATTCAAGAATTAAAAGTTGGTGTTGTAGGATTTGAAGAAATGGTTGAAATGTATAAAGATGATGCAAATTTCAAAGATATTTATATAGCAGTGAAAAATCCAATAGTTCATAATAGAAGTCAGATGTTAGATTATCTTATCAAGGAGGTTTATTGTTTAAAGGCAACAAGTTGTGCATTCCCAAATGTTCTATGAGGGAAAACATAATAAAGGAGTAACATAGTCGAGGATTATCTAGTAACTTTGGACAAGATAAAACCTTTGCTTGGGTAAATGCTTTTTACTATTGGCCAAAGATACAGATTGATGTTAAGATATTTGTTGAGAAGTGCAGGATATGTCAGCATGCTAAAGGGAGAAGCCAGAATACAATGTTGTACCAGCCATTGCCAATACCAGACCGACCATGGGATGCAGTTAGCATGGATTTTGTTTTGGGGTTACCTAAAACTCAAAGGGGGAATTATTCCATTTATGTTGTGGTAGATAGATTTCCAAGATGGCACATTTCATTGCATGTAAGAAGACTAGTGATGCAACACATATTAATAATCTATTTTTTTCAGAAATTGTAGGATTACGTGGATTGCCTGTTAGTATTGTGTCTGATAGAGATACAAAGTTTATAGGGCATTTATGGAGAACTCTTTGGAAGAAACTAGGGGCTAACCTCAGTTTCAGTTCAGCATACCATCCTCAAACAGATGGATAGACTGAAGTGGTAAATAGAAGCTTGGGGAACATATTGAGAAGTTTAGTGTATCAAAATCCTAAGCAGTGGGATTTATCACTAGCCCAGGCTGAGTTTTCTTATAATGAAACTCCAAACCAAAGTACTGGAATGAGTCCATTTTAGATTGTTTTTGGGATGAATCCAAGAGGTGTGTATGAGCTCAGAAATTTGGGTAAACAGGAGACAAGAAGTGCAAAATTTGAAGAGTTTGCAAAGTAGATGCAGAGACTACAAGAAGATGTCAAAGGCAGATTGCAGGAAAGTAGTGGAAAATACAAACAGAGAACTGATATGAAAAGAAGAGAGAAAGAATTCCAAGTGGGAGATTTAGTGATTGTGTATTTGAGAAAAGAAATATTTCCTGTTAATACTTACAATAAACTAAAAATGAAAAGGATAGGACCATGTAGAATTGTAAGAAAGTTTTCAACTAATTCTTATGAAATTGAATTGCTAGAAGGAATTGGAATATCACCTATCTTCAATGTTACAGATTTGTATCCATACAAAGAGGCAGAGACATAGCTACAGGAGGAAATTATAAAAGATGAAGTTCAAACTTTGAATTGGGAAGAACAAATGCCAAAGACAGTTAAGAAAGAGGTGGAAGCTGTTTTGGAAAAAAGAGTATCCAAAAGAACCAGAGGACAGGATTATTTTCAATATATAGTCAAATGGAAAGGACAGCCAGTGGAGAATGCTAGTTGGTTGACAACAGTAGAGTTGTTGAAGTATGGAGTAAACCCTGAAAGTCTAAGGGATGATTCTTTTCTTCCCCGGGAGTCTGATGCAGGAGCATCTAGACTTAGCTAGCAATGTGATGGTTTGTTCACATGTTGTGGCTAAATGAGTTGAATTTCATTGACCTCAGTGGTCAAAAGTCAGTTTTGGTAGAGAGGGTTGGATCTCTCGAAGATGAGCTTTACTTTATGTTGACATGGCAAATTCGTTATGTCAACAAGGGGAACTAACCCGATCACATGCCCCAATTAGGTTTGTTTTCATTTGGAATAGCTAGTTCCAATGGGTTTAAGGGACCCCATGAACTGTAATAGGTTTTGAAAGATTGCTTCTGGGAAGAAGACTTCAATTAAATCAACAGAATAAAACAACTAACCACTATGTATTAAACTCTATCTACACTACTTCTAACTACTCTAATCTAGTCCTACCTATCCTAATCTATCTTGCAGGAGAAAAACAAAGGAGGTTAAACATCATATATAAATCTTGATTTCAAATGAATCAATTAATGGTCCACATGAGAACAAGGTTGTATTAAATCCTAATCACAATGCAATTACTTATATAGGAATATACATTCCTTTCCATACAAATATCATCTACAACTGATGTTTAACAAAGTTTGGAATCATCAACCTTTCATGAATTATCAATGTTATTGAATTACATTCAAATAAACAATAAAAACCATGAACTGCTAGTTATCAATATGCATAAAACAAGTCACATTTGTTTTTATACAAGCAACAACACACTGGTTCCAAATATATCATAGAAAAGGAAAATTAAATCTGAAACACAAGCTCATTCTTGAACCAAACAGTCATCTTTATTCATAATAAATCATAGTTGTTTTTCTCCAAAAAAAAAGCCCTCCTCTCCTATCTGGAAGTAATATTTATGCCTCAGGCCCCTGACCCTTCATCTTCCGCTATTATTTTCAATATACCAATCCAAATAAATAGATGTAGAGCCCTCGGTATCAATGCTGACACGTAGAAGGTGTTTCATGTCTCTGGAGCGCTTCATTTCTTGGTGAAATGAGTAGATGTTGATTAGATGATGATGACTGTGTGTCATCTCTTCATGATGTGATCTGGGGCAATTTTTCTTTAGGAATACACAGTTAACACATGGAACTCAACCGACAATGCCTAAGGCTGCTTCTTTGAATGGAACACATCCACACATGCATCTTTCATCTGGAGCCATACTTGATGCCTATGCACCTATCCTTCGACATTGCTTGCCTCCTCTCAGTCTTCACCTGCAGAGGCAACCGACATCAGTCATACTCATATAAATATGATAAAATGCCTAAAAATACCATTCTTGCCTACATAGAGCATTTTTATTCATCAGAAGGAATAAATGTGAAAGAATTGGCTCCCTTTTTTTATTCACGCATTGATCAAGTCTCGCAAGCAAAAACTTGTTTTACATTGAAAATCACCGTAAAACACAGAAAGGGGTGGTATTTCGTAAGGGGTCAGAAGTGGTAACCAATATTTCAAGGACGGCCCCGACTCCATTCTTCAAAAGACACGTAGCATCTAGGAGGAAAGAGAATATCGCTTTTCAGGCGGGTATCGCTCGAGCAACTTGGTCACCCGAAATTTGTGTGGACCATTGGATCCACAAAGGGCAGATCAACGGTGGGGGGCTTAACATAGGAAAACACAAAAAACCCCATGGTCGGTCCGTACAGTGGACCTCAATATTTATAGATGGGAATCTATATCATATCGGGTCTACCATGTGGTATTTTACTTTAAAAATAGCAACCATAGTGTTTTACCGAATACACAGGAATATACGTGAAAAACTGCGGCCTGGCCAACAGAGTTCAAAATTTATGTACCGGAGCTTATAATCATCGGCGGGTCCGCAGTATAACACTTTCTTTTGAAAATCGGGTCCAGAGCGTTTTAACGAAAATACAAAGAATACATGGGAAAACCTGTGGCCGGTCCGTACAGAGTGTTATCACTCAAGTTGTCCCAAAGCTCCTTATGGGATACGGCCAAGGTAACCACAAACCTATCTTTGGAATGCAGGTTCTAGCCCACCTGCAATTAGAGAGGGCTCTCTCTTAATGATTTAGCTTTGTTGATGATGATTTTAGGCTAGTTATTGAGTACAAGGGGTTTTGTTTGAGTTTTGGTGGGAAGGATGAAGCTTTCAAGTAGAGAGGTAATGCATAGTATGATAAGTTCAAACCATTGGGCATGGAGTCATGGAGTAGGACTACTGTTGCGTTTTCTTGGTCACAAGAAGAATATGGAGCAAGCTAGCTGCACATGAAACAATGATTTAGGCTAAAAGGATGGAATGAGGGCTAAGGAATGAGAAGCAATTAAGAATTTCTCATTCAGCTTAACAGAGGGAAGGTGAATGAGCTATATCTAGGAGCAGTCAAGAATCCCTAGATAACTGTCAAACATGAGTGAATTAGGGGGAATATGAGCCAAAGGGAATTCATATTCATTACCAATTCGGATGAAAACATAAAGAAACAGTAGGAATTGAGCATAGAGTGCAGCCAAGCAAGTTCTAAGCTAATCTTTCTTTCTGCTATTTAGATGGTGATATATGTATGATATAAACATATATGAATTTGAAACAGAGATAAGAAACACTTATTGAGTCATGTTGCAGCACAAGGATTCCATATTCATTCTTCAAAACATTAATAACACAGTAGACAGTCCATCCTCCAAGCTTTTTAGCAGTCTTTGATTAATGAGAACATCAAGTATACAGAGTGAGTCTCTGCTGGATCAAGTCAACCAACCAAACCTTTAAACAATGAATTTGGGTGGTTTATATAGGGAAAATATCTAAAAATATCCATTACAGCATATCTTAAACAGATCTGAGGGAAATGAGTTCTTTAATCTAATCTTGGCGTGGAATTAATGCAAGAAGATATCTAAGTGTTGGGCTGGGGCAGCTTCCTCAAAAAAAAAGATTTGAAATCTGTCCTTATGGCTCTGTGCGGTTCATTTAGCCATAACTGTGCTTTGGGCTTTGATCCCCTGCTCTTGAGTGGCTTTGATGTGTATTAACTGTGATCTGAGAGCCTTTAAATGGTTGTACCGCTTTCTTTGACTTTGCTTGGGGGCTTTTAATGTTCGCCCGCTTCGATCTGATACTCTTTGCCGCTTCACTGATATTCTTTAATTTAATCAAGGTTTCATCTTTCCTCTGATACTCTTTGACACTTGAATCAGGCCATTTTCTCTCCCTTGACATGTTTGAAACTGTCAAATCGCCCGTTTTCTGCCCTTTCAAGGCAAGAATGGCTGCTGCAAATGATTTCCGTGGCTTCTAGAATGCTATTGGCACTGGCCGATTTGAATAGGAATCATAAATGAAGAAATCCTGTCAAAACTGTGAATTTTCGGGCCTCTTGGAAGCCGAACGATATGAGGCTTTCCATTTTGGTCATTTTTTCTTAGACCTCAGTTTTTTATTTCGGGCTCTCTTTGCTGCGATTTGCGCCCTTCGTGCCTTCCTCTAGTGATGATGTCAGCATGACGTCAGAATGATGTCAGCATTGGGTCCCAATACAGTAGTGACGTGGCAGGGTGATGTGGTAGGGTGACATGGCAGTTCGACAGGGTTTTAACTCAGAGATCAGCAATTGGCGGGGATAGAGGGCAATGGCTTTTATATATGTGATGCAATGGGAGCGATCGCTGATCTCAGAGAGGCGACAAGGCATGCGGCTGTGAGATAATGGGAAGTATTGCAGAAATGTATGGATTGTGATGTGATATTCTTTCGGATGCGATAGCAATATCGCATCGGCGGATGAGAGGGGGGCGTATGTATATAGGTAGGAAAAACCTTGCGATTGCCGATCGCGAAATCGCATCGGCAAAGTGATATCGGGAAGATATAAAAGGGGGCGAGCCGATGAAGGAATGCTGCGACCTCCGACAGCGATATCGCATCGGTGGAGAGGAAAACTCATCGGAGGAGGGTTAATGTGATTGGAAGAGGCTTTTTAAAGTTTTGGAAGAGTTCTTGATGCATCGGAATGAGTTCGATAGCATTTAAAGTGTTATGCTCTTAACCTGCAAAGCAATACCCAAGCGAAGAAAAGATACCGAGAACACAAAATATGTGAAGAAAATATACCCAGAACACAGAAGAGCAATGATTTTATTATTCAGAGAGAAATGTTCACAGGCCTCTTCGAGGGGGCAACCTCCAAATAGAGCAGAGCTCGATTACAAAACAAGACACAATCCTCCTTGCAGGGAGTCTCTATCCTTTATATATGACTCATACATGCAATACCACGAGCCAATATCGTGGGTTTTATTAATACCATCTATCTAATACTACCGCCTATTTACCATCTATCTAATACTTCCGCCCATTTGCAACTAACTGTGGTCCCGTCATTAATTGCGGGTTAACCACTTACAAATATTAATATGGGCTTTATTGACTCTTGACTATGACGTGATCCCAAGACATAAATAAGGGGGTTAGGGTGGGACCCTAACATGCCCTCCCCCTTAAGACTAGCCTTGTCCTCAAGGCTGAAGCTGCGGAAACTGCTGAAGAATAGTGGCTGGTTCCCAAGTTGCATCTTCCGGAGAGGTGTCTTTCCATTTGACGAGGACCTCCTTAATCATGCGGCCGCGTAGGTGCTTGTCTCGTATGTCTAGACCTGTTCAGGTTGAAGCCAGATTGACCCTTCTTCGTCCAATTCAGGTAGACTGGTTTGAACTCGGCAATTGTTCCCAATCACTTTCTTGAGGCACGATACATGGAAAACTGGGTGGATTTTTGCTGTAGGTGGCAAAGCCAACTTGTAAGCCACTTCTCCAATGCGCTGAAGTACTTGGTATGGTCCATAGAATTTTGGGGAGAGCTTTTGACAACCCTTGTCTTTGAGTGATGTTTGCTTATATGGTTGCAGCCTCAAAAAGACCTGATCCCCTTCTTGAAATTGGCGCTCTGAGCGATGTTGGTCAGCCTGTTGCTTCATACGGTTCTGAGCTTGATGAAGATTCTCGCGCAGATGGGCAAGCATGGTTGCGCGGTGTTGTAGGAGTTGATCCACGGCTTGCACTTTGGAGCACCCCGTGAGATAAGAAGTAGGGGAAGGCGGAAGTTGTCCATAGACTGCTTCATAGGGAGTCATTTTGGTGGTGGCATGATAGTTGGTGTTATACCACCACTCCGCCAGAGGTAACCACTGTACCCAAAGGTGTTGCTTTTCTGAAGTGAAACACCTAAGGTAGGTTTCTAGACATTTGTTGACTGCTTCGGTTTGACCATCTGTTTGCGGATGATATGAAGTACTGAGTTTGAGTTGAGTGCCTTGTATTCTGAAGAGCTCCTGCCAAAAATTACTGGTGAAGATTGGGTCACGGTCGGATACAATAGAAGTGGGCATGCCATGCAATTTGAAGATCTGATCCATGAAAGTTTGAGCAACCAAGGTTGGTGTAAATGGGTGGGGTAGGGCACAGAAATGAGCATACTTCGACAGTCGGTCCACAAGCACCATGATGACTGACTTGTTCCCAGACTTTGGAAGACCTGTAATGAAATCCATGGAAACCTCTGTCTAAATTGACGCCGGAATGGCCAATGGTTGTAATGTGCTTGGTGTGTTGATGGTTTCCCCTTTGTGGCGTTGACAGACGTCACATTCTGCTACGAAAGTAAGGATGTCCTGTTTCATGCCGGTCCAAAAAAATGATCTTTTGGTGCGAGCATACGTCTTCTGAAAGCCCGAATGTCCTGCCATGGGAGATGAGTGCAATTCTGCCAAAATTCGACTTTTGAGGGTGGATGTTGGCGATATTACGACTCTGTCCTTGTAGCGAAGAATATCATTCTGCCACGAGTACCCCTTGCTAGAATTTGGTTCTACCTGCAATTGATAAATGAGTTGGGAGAGCCCTGGATGTGAAAACCATTCCCTGCGAGCCTCTTCAATCCAGTCTGGAATGGGGAGGGAAATTGCGAGCCGAGTACTTTCCTCCTCAAATTGGCGCGACAATGCATCTGCTACCCTGTTGTCTTTCCCTTTCTTGTAAATGATCTCATAATCATATCCCAGCATTTTGGCTAACCATTTATTTTGTTGAGGGGAAGATAGGCGTTGCTCCAAAAAATATTTAAGACTGTGATGATCTGTGTGGATTTGGAAACGTCGCCCCAACAAGTAAGGTCTCCAGGTCTCGACTGCATGTAAGATGGCCATCATTTCCTTCTCGTAGGTAGATTGGCCCAGATTCTTCCCACTTAGTTATTGGCTGGTGAAGGCCAATGGTCGCCCTTCCTGCATTAAGACTGCTTCAATACCTATTCCCGAAGCATCACATTCGATGACAAATGATTTGGTGAAGTCCGGTAGTGCTAAGACAGGAGTGGAACACATGGCGGTTTTTAGAGTGGTAAATGCCTGTTGTGCTTCCTCATTCCAAAAGAAGGAATTTTTCTTTAGGAGTTGCGTTAGGGGCTTTGCTATGCGGCCATAGTTGCGGACAAATTTACGATAATAGCCTGTGAGACCCAAAAATCCTCTCAAGCTTTTCAAGGTCTTAGGTTGAGGCCATTCTTGCATTGCCTGGATCTTTTTGGGGTCCACCTTGACACCTTCGCGCCCCACAATGTGGCCCAAATACTCAACTTCTTCCATGCCAAACGAACACTTAGACATCTTAACAAATAATTTATGTGTTCGGAGCAGTTGCAAGAGTAGATCTACATGCTGAAGATGTGCCGCCCAAGTGCCACTATAGATGAGGATGTCATCGAAGAAGACAAGGACAAATTTTCTGAGATATGGTTTGAGGAGGTGATTCATAAGGCTCTGAAAAGTAGAGGGGGCATTACAGAGACCAAATGGCATGACGAGGAACTCATAATGGCCTTCATGATTTCTGAAAGCTGTCTTGGGAATGTCGACTTCCTTCATGCGAATTTGGTGATAGCCTGAGCGAAGATCCAACTTAGTGAAGAATTGAGCCCCATTGAGTTCGTCCAGCAAGTCGTCAACCACTGGGATGGGAAATTTATCTTTGACTGTTAACTTATTGAGGGCCCTGAAGTCAGGACACATCCGCCACTCCCCATCTTTCTTGAGGACCATGACCACTGGGGATGAATAAGGACTAATGCTAGGACGAATGACACCTGCTTCCAACAATTCCTTGATGATTTTTTCTATTTCATTCTTTTGGGTGAACGGATATCTTTATGGCCGCACATTTGGGGGTTGGGCCCCTGGAACCAGTGTGATGCTATGATCATGTTCCCCTCGCGAGGGTGGAAGCTCATGAGGCTTGTCAAAGACCGTCCGATGTTTAGTTAAAATCTGTTGCATCTCAGGATGAACTGGCAGAGACATGGTGTCTACTACCTGGATGGCATTAAATTGAGCTACCACTCCATGATGGCCCTTTTTTAACAATTTTTCCATCCTATGCGAGCTGATGATAGAGGGGGCTCCTGCCTGAAGTCCACGGAGGGTATGTGTTGAGTTGTTCTGCTTAAAACTCATATATAACTCCTGGAAATCCATTGTGATTGGCCCAAGGGTGCGGAGCCATTCAGCGCCTAGGACAATGTCGCATCCCCCCATGTGTATGGAAAACATGTGGGTTTTCAACTGATAATCCCCCATTTGAAGTTTGACATTTTCACAGCGGCCTTCACATTTCATTGTGCCCCCATCATCAATTTGGACCTGGAAGTTAGAGACTGCCCTTACATAACAATGCGCTGCTTCAGCGATTTTTTGATGGATGAAATTATGGGTACTTCCACTATCAATCAAGACTATTACTGGGCGATGTTTAAGAAAACCCCTGATTTTGAGAGTTTGAGGGGAAGAGATTCCTGCCAACGCATTGAGCGAAATAACTGGGTCATCAGGTACAATCTCCTTTTGGTTGTCTTCTTCGATCGCCTCCAGTTCCTCAAGAGGTGGATCTTCCTCGGTGGAGCTGTAGTCAGTGGCATCTATTTGAAAAAGCTTGGGCTCCTTGCATTTATGCCCCAGGGAATATTTTTCATCACAGTAGTAACATAGTCCTTGCTTCCTTCTCTCGGCCATTTCCTGGGGTGACACCTTTTGGACCTTAAGTGTCTGAGTCGTGGTATGAGCTTGTGGGGGACGCCCTTTAGTGGGGAAATTGGGGCGGCTGTATTGGGCTGTTATGGCACGCTCCACCTTACGGGCTACCTGGCAAGCCTCCGTCCATGTGGGAGGGTGGTGGAGTAGAACTTGAGCTTTTATGGCTTCTTTAAGACCACTGATAAAACATTCCGTGTAGAACTCATCTGAGAGATGGTCAGTGCGGAAGGCCAAGGCTTCAAAAGCAGTGATATATTCATCCACTGTACCCGTCTGTCGGAGCTTAGTGAGACGGCCCAAAAAGGAGTCTCCCTGTTCAAAGCGATCTCGAAGAGCTTTGGCAAATTGGGCCCAACTCGAAAAAGGTGCATTGCGACATTGATGCCATTCTGCCCATTGCCATCGTTCATTGTCCAAGTACATGGTCCCCACTCCAATCTTTGTCCAATCATCTTGGAGATGATTCGATTTGAAATATTGTTCCATTTGTGCTAGCCATGCAGACGGGTTGGAACCATCAAATTTCTGCATATCCAACTTGGGAGGTCGCTGACTATCCAACTTAGGAGGTGGTGGATGGGTGTGCCAGACGTGAGGAGAGTGGCTAGACTCACCCTCATGGTGTATATGGTCATTATAGGGTACCTCAAGAGCTGGCTCCTTGCCCTTAGCGAGTGCTTGCCTTAGCATGCTTGATAGGTCATCAATCGAGTTTTTGAGCTCGTTCATATCTATTTCAAGTTTGTCTAGTCTTTCATTGGCCATTGCTTGAGCTCTAGTTTCTACCATACACCAACTTGATGAAAAATTGGGACCGCCAAAAAAAAATTTTCTAAGAAATTGAATGGTACCACCGTGCTCAGCTCGTTGTCCTGATGCTGATGGGCTAGGTCACAAATAAGCACTTTGGAAGATCTCAGACTTTTTTTTTTTTTTTTTTTGGAAAACTCCTAACGGAGTTTTACTCCTTCCTGATCAATACTGCAGTCGCCAAATCCTCAAACTGTCAATGCCGCCAAAAGTCCTGCGAAAATTATATACAGGTACAGGAACCCTTCACAACTACTCCGATCTGGTGGATCTGAGATATCTGAATGGTGGAACAACTGCTGCTGCTGATCTGGAATATCCGATCTGGTGGATCTGAGAGATCTGAATGGTGGTACAACTGCTACTGCTGATCTGGAATATCCGATCTGGTGGATCTGAGAGATCTGAATGGTGGAACAACTGCTGCTGCTGATCAATACTGCAGTCGCCAAATCCTCAAACTGTCAATGCCGCCAAAAGTCCTGCGAAAATTATATCCAGGTACAGGAACCCTTCACAACTACTCCGATCTGGTGGATCTGAGATATCTGAATGGTGGAACAACTGCTGCTGCTGATCTAGAATATCCGATCTGGTGGATCTGAGAGATCTAAATGGTGGTACAACTTCTGCCGCTGATCTGGAATATCCGATCTGGTGGATCTGAGAGATCTGAATGGTGGAACAACTGCTGCTGCTGATCAATACTGCAGTCACCAAATCCTCAAACTGTCAATGCCGCCAAAAGTCCTGCGAAAATTATATCCAAGTACAGGAACCCTTCACAACTACTCCGATCTGGTGGATCTAAGATATCTGAATGGTAGAACAACTGCTGCTACTGATCTGGAATATCCGATCTGGTGGATCTGAGAGATCTGAATGGTGGTACAACTGCTGCTCCTGATCTGGAATATCCAATCTGGTGGATCTGAGAGATCTGAATGGTGGAACAACTGTTGCTGCTGATCTGGAATAGATGATGTGTGATCCCCCTATAAAAAGGGAACTATGGTCTTGGGGAGTGTCAGGTGCTACAGATCGCAATATACATAAGGGTCTGACAGTAGTACTTGGCCCAATGTTTCAGGGCTCTAACTAAGGAGGATCGACCGTACCCTTATCCGTACAACCCGACTACCCTATCGTACGGGCGAGTAATCTCTCCGAGTGCTATTCTCGGTGTACTGTAGCAACAAGACAGCCGAAGGTTTATCTATGGCGAGGTTTCAAGGGAGCTAGGGGGCTTCCTATATACCCAGAGGGTACGTGGAAGACAGTCCGTGCGCGGTTCTGTCTAATGTGCTACTACTCGAAGGGGTACCCACAGGGGTTACAAGGGAGTCCAACAGACGTGACCACCTCTTGTATTTCCTGCGTGCATGCCTCCCCAAATCCGCAGGTTTATGCGCTTAACGACAGATCCCGTGGTTTAAAGACGCCGGAACACGTCTCTAGCCAAAAAAAAATTTGCTAAAATTTGGAGATCCCACCGAGCCCTGGAAAGTGCTCTGATACCACTTGTTATGCTCTTAACCTGCAAAGCAATACCCAAGTGAAGAAAAGATACCGAGAACACAAAATATGCGAAGAAAATATACCCAGAACACAGAAGAGCAATGATTTTATTATTCAGAGAGAAATGTTCATAGGCCTCTTCGAGGGGGCAACCTCCAAATAGAGCAGAGCTCGATTACAAAACAAGACACAATCCTCCTCGCAGGGAGTCTCTATCCTTAATATACGACTCGTACATGCAATACCACGAGCCAATATCGTGGGTTTTATTAATACCATCTATCTAATACTACCGCCTATTTACCATCTATCTAATACTTCCGCCCATTTGCAACTAACTGTGGTCCCGTCATTAATTGTGGGTTAACCACTTACAAATATTAATATGGGCTTTATTGACTCTTGACTATGACGTGATCCCAAGACATAAATAAGGGGGTTAGGGTGGGACCCTAACATAAACGGGGTTTTTGTGTTTTGGAAGGAGTCCAAACACCTTAGGAAGATGGTTTTTTGAGCGAAATGAGGGTTTTTACTAAGTTTCAAGTAAACTTAGTAATTCCCAAGCGATACTTATGGTTATATTTCAACCAGAGGAAGGGATAAGTATATAGGAGAATTATTAACATAGCATTAGTTGGGGGAGGGGAAATAGATAGGGAGTTACATAATAAAGTTAGCAGTTAATATGAAATGTGATGAGAGAGTGCTAAGTATGCAAATCTTGGTCTATTAAGGGGAAAATGACTCATATAAGAAATATAAGCATCCTTAAGCAAAGCAAATCTTTACTTAGGCAATGATATGGAAAATGATGAAACTTAAGAGATATCAAGCAAATCTCAACCTCTTTGGGGAGGTTAGTGAATGATTTGGGGAATAAGAAGAAGGGGGAGTTAGTCATGCCTCGCTTGAAGTCCTCCAAGGGAAAATTGCATTGCATTTGTGATCTGAATAGATATGACACTGGAAAAATGGGTCTCATGCCATGATTCTGCAACCACAAAACTACTTACCCAGCCTACTCACCTAGCATTTTCTCTTCTTTTGGTTTGGGTGCACTTGAACTAGCATACCCAGCTTTTCTTTCTTTTTTTCTTGCTGTCCTCCTATCTACATCTACACTTATTTCATCCAGAGGCTCAGATTAAGCGGTTGAGCACCCTTGTTTCTCTACCTATCTATAAATCTGCCAAGATTAAGCTGTTTGGACAGATACTGATTCTCTATTTTCTACAACAAGAAATTGAAACCTAGGGAGACCAAGGTTAAACTGTTTGGCCCTCCCTTAACTGAAAACTCATCAAAATGGATCAATTCAGCAAAAATGGAGCATAGCAGTGGCACTTTAGACTAGCACATTCTCATGGACACTTCTCTGGCCTCTGTAGCAAATATGGAACGTTGCAGCATGCAAAGTATGACATATTTGGCATGTATAAATGTCGATCATGAAAGATGAATACCTGCTGCAGCAGGAGGCTAACAGTGGCTCCACTTGGGGATGGCTTTTCCTTGTGAGAAGCCAAGAACAGTAGGTCAGACTGCCTTGATCTTCTATTATTGTTGTGGAACTGAAAACAATTATTCGTTGGCTGCTAAAAGACTGGAGTTTTGAGATCTTAACAGCGTTCTCCTCAACTGAAATACTGTGAACTATATAGCGTCGCCTACTTTCTTCTGCGTGCTTGAAGTTATGTACAATGTTGCCTAAGTGCTGCCCTTTGAAGTAGTCTCAAAACATGGATCAAAACTGATGTATTTCCTTTGTTTTTTCTTTGATCGGGGTGCTGATACAGAACCTAAAAAACGCTCCTCTGTTTTGATATTATTGACTGAAGTGGAAAGCTTGATTGTAGCACTTATAACTGAATTTGATTTGATATAACAGCGTTGCTTCGTTCCAAGCAATCGAATTGCTTATACAAACATAAAAAAAGAAAGCGCTGACATGTATACAAATACTAATATACAAATATATAAACAGGGGCATTGTATCCCTTAAAAGGGGTCTCGATAATGTTTCAACATTCGGCCATTTACAGGGCCGTCTTCCATTGTGCTGTCATCTATAGTTTTGAGAAAATATGTGTTATTGCCTTGCACAACACTGATAACAAATGGGCCTTTCCATAGAAAATCAAATTTTGCATGCTTTCCCTTGTCTTCTCTTCGTGAGTCCCACCTTAACACTTTATCGCCAATAAAGAAATCCTCAGCTTTAGTCCTGTTGTCAAATGCTTTATTTAGCCTTTCTTGCACAATTTGAGCTCTGTCATACACATGCTCTCTGGCTTGCTGGAGATGAATGGTCTGATTTATTCTTCTTTGAATATTATTTGGTTCTGCTTAGATCTCTTGTAACATCTTGATGATAGGAACGCCCAAGGAAGATGGAAATTTGGCCTCCATGCCATATATCAGCTCATAAGGGCTCATCCCAATGGATTTCTTTGTTGAAATTTTGTCTGCCCATAGGGCATTTGTGGAGCCTCCTATGCCCATTCTTCTTGTTTTCTTCTAAGATCTTCTTGATAATACTAATCAGGCTCTTGTTAGAGACTCGGCCAAGCCATTACCTTGAGGGTAATAGGCTGTGGAGTGGCCCAAGGTGATGTGAAATTTATGGCAAAAATTGATCATCTTTTTGGATTTGAAGGCAGCAGCGTTATCAGTGATGATCTTCTCAGGGCAGCCAAATCTAGAAAGGATGTTGCACTCAAGGAATTGGATAATGGTGGTATCATTGGCTTGCTTACATGGGATTGCTTCAATCCACTTAGTGAAATAGTCTGTGGCTGTTAGAATCCATTTGTGTTGGCCTGAGGAAGAGGGATGGATTTCTCCAATGAAGTTGAGACCCCATTTTTGAAAAGGCTTTTCGGTTGAAATGGGCTTAAGAGGCAATGGCAACAGCTTTCTTTTTCCCTCAAAGATTTGGCATTTATGGCACGAGGTAGTAAGCTTCTTTACATCTGCAAACAAGGAGGGCCAATAGAAACCAACCCTTAGAATTTTATTAGCAGTGGACTTCCAATATAGATGTCCTTTGCAGTCCCCTGCATGGAATTCTTTCATGACATTGTTAGTTTCATTCATGGTTAAACAATTGAGCAATATGCCTTCATGATTTTTCCAAAATAATGCAGCATATATGACACAAAACTTTGAAGCCTTCATCTTTAAAAATCTTTTCTTGGTTTTGGAAAATCCTGGGGGAGCAAACAGGTTTAACAATACAAAACATATATCTGCATACCATGGGGATTGCAAAAAGGTTTCACTGATCTGTGGAGTCGCTAGCTCCTGTTCATTGTCCAGTTGGTTAATGTCTAAGGCTTGAAAATTTGTTTCGGACATTAGTTTGGCTAAACCTTGTCCGTTTATCAGCTTGGTGGGTTTTATTTCTATGTCATACTCAAGGATGTTAGCAATCCACTTGCCTCTTTTGCCTTCTAACCCCTCTTGGGTTAATATGTCTTTTACAACAGCATTTGGGACATAGGCAATCACATGTGAATATAAAATGTAAACTCGGAAATCTTTGATTTCTTTAACAAGGGCATAGGCCTGCTTCTCCATGATTTGGTACTTCAGGGGCGCATCTCTTAAGGCTCGGCTGAAAAATGCAATTGGTTTTTCAGCTCCTTGATCATCCTTTTGCAATAGGACAACAGCTATGGTATTATCAAATGCAAATGAAAATATGATAAAGTCCCTATCAAATTGTGGGCTTGTGAGGACTGGGGCTTGGGTTAAAGCAACTTTGATACTCTCAAATGCTTTCTTGGTTTCAAGAGACCATTTTACCTTGGCATCCTTTTTTAACATGTTGCTCAACAGTCTTATCAGCTCGACAAGATTTGGGATAGATCTCCTTAGGAAATTGATCTTTCCAAGGAATGCTTGCAACTCTTTTATGTTTCTAGGATAGGGGATTTGCAAAATGGCTTGGATCCTTTCAGGATCAATTCTGATCCCATCTTTTGAGATGATATGGCCAAGTAGTTTGCCTTCTTCAAGGCCAAAGAGAGACTTCTTGGGATTCAAGGAAATGCCATATTTCCTACATGTTAGGAACACTTGTCTCAAATGTTTTAGGTGCTCTTGATCAGATTTGGAGAAAGGGGTAAGGTCATCAAGATAGACAACCAAGAAATCATGGATTTCCTTGGAAAATGCAATGTCCATGGCCCTTTGAAAGGTAGCACCTGCTTTTTTAAGTCCGAAAGGCATCTTCACATATTTAAATGTTCCCCACGGTGTGGTAAAGGTTGTCTTGTCCTGGTCATCCGGGTGAACTAGTATTTGATTAAAACTTGAAAAGCCATCTATCAAAGAGATTCTTGATGACCCCACTACTCTTTGTAGGATGTGGTCCATTTTTGGCAATGGGTAGTAGTCTTTTAGGGAGACTTGGTTTAAATTTCTTAGATCTACACATAGCCTAATATCACCTGTCTTCTTTCTTGTGGGAACAAGATTGGATACCCATTTAGAAAATCTGATGGGTGCTATGATGCCTGCTTCAAACATTTTTTTCACTTCCTTTTCAATCAAAGGGAGAAGCACAGGATTGATTCTCCTTAGTTTCTGTTTGAAGGGCTTTTGATTTGGTTTTAAGGGAATGGTGTGTTGGATCACTGAGGTGTCATAGGACTTCAAATCCTCATAACTCCAAGAAAATACATCTTGGAATTCTTTGAACAAGTCAACATATTTGGGCTTTTGATTAGGTGGCAGATTTTTGGACAATTTAATCATTTTGGGCTTCTCTGTTGTCCCAATTTTATGTTCTTCTATAGCAGTGTTTAAGGGTTGCATTTTTGGCTTTTTGGGAACATCATTAGCATTGAACATATCTTCTAATGGAGTAAGGCCAGCAGGGAGAAAGTTATCCTTTAGATCAATGATCTCGGCCTCTGTTTTGGCTATTTCCTCCAAATGCATCTGTTTCAGCTCTTCTATGTTTGCACTGTCAAAAATAGTTGGGTTTAGGATTTGTTTGGCTGTTACTGCTGTTACAGCCTGCTGATTTTCATTTGTTTGTTGTTGTTCATCTGTCATAGCATCCATGTCAATGTTAGTATTTGAAAACTCGTCCTCAAGAGTGAGGAAATTGTTAATTTGTTCATCGTTTTCAAACACTTGCCAATCTTTAACATTATTTGGGATAGCAGGCCTATGTTTTATCTCGGCAGTGAAATGGTGACTTGCGTCAAAGGGAAGCTTGCATGTACTAGCAAAAGTGGCTAGGTTGTGTGCGTGAATGTTATGATCTCTTGAGATATTGGCAAGCTTGGATTCAGTGAACGTATTGAGTATATTAGTGGCAGTAGTCCTATAGGCCCTCATTGTATTGTCATTAGTAACAAAGTTACCTTTCATTTGTTGGATTACTAGGTTGGAGTCACCTAGAATAGACACTTTGGCAGCTCCTAAAGCTTTGAGCAGTTTAAGGCCTAAAAGGAGAGCCTCATACTCGGCCATGTTGTTGGTGCATTTGAAATTCAGTCTATATGCATGACCTTGTGCATGATTGTTATGTGTGTTGTGGATCCATATTCCAACCCCTGCTCCTGACTTGTTTACTGAACCATCAAACTCTAAATACCATGTGATTTCTTGCTTGTGGTTAGTATTGAGAGTTTCAGTCACTTTAGGATTGGGCGGACCTAAGTCTCGTGTTTGGCGAGGTTCTTCTTGTGTGCTGGTTGCATTGGCTGTTGTGACAGTCTCATGGGTATGTGTAACCGATTCTTCATTGATGTGTGCTTGTTGTTCTAAAGCCAAAGGCTTGACATCAGTTAAAGGGCGACTATCATTATTAAACAAAATAAATGAATCCATATCAGTATGGATTGAGTAGGTGGGGAAGTTTTGGGGCTTTTCCTCACTACTTACCACATACTTCATCAGTGTTTCTCTATACAGTCTCTTTGGTTGCCCAAAGACCTAAATAGTGGCATAAGAGAGGTCTAATTGGAGAGATCCTTGGAATTTTGCTCCCCAAGATCTTGATAGGAGCATGTCGTACTTCGGTGGAATGTCAGCAACCACCACATCCATGAGGATTGTCTTGTTAGGATATTGGACTAAGGAGACACACAAGTCTTTGATTAGGCCTAAACACTTGACTTTACTTGAGTCAAAGGAGAATAAATCTTTGTATGGCTTGGTTATGTCAAGGTTTAGTTTTTCCATTACCGCTTTGGGCATAAGATTGTGCGATGCACCTGAGTCAAACATTGCGTTATGTCAAATTTTATCATGGATATGCAAACTGATATAAAATGGAAAAACTGCTCCATTGACTGTTTTTCCATTCACTTCTGGGCCAAAGAGCAGCTCTGGGGTATCATCTAACACATTTACATCAACCTTAACCTCTGGCATTTGTAACGATCTTTGTATTTGCTACCTATAAACATCATGCTTGGCAAGCTCTGAGAGGGGGATGGATATCTTAAGTTTTCCAATCTCTGCCTCTAAATTAAATGGCTTTTCCAATGGAGTCTTGGTTTTGATGATGGAAGATTTCTCTTTTTCATTAGAATTAGCAGCGATTTTCTCTCGTTTTCCAGCGTCATGGAGAGTGATCGCTTACATTTTTTCAGTTATGGGTAGGCTTTTTGGAATGTTGTGCACGTCTTCCTTTGAGGAAAAAGGCACGACAGGCTGTTTTTTAGAAGGTTGTTCGATAATTATATCACCTATGGTTACGTGCTGTGGATTTGGGACAGATTGTTCAATGTGTTATGTTATAACAGCCTTGCCTTTGATTTTATCGGGATGTTGTTTTTCCTTTGGTTTGATGGGCTTGGGCACATCAATCGTTCTGTTTCTTAGCTTATATTGCTTGTTTAGCTCATAAACGGCTAGGTCATAGGCTTGTTCAAAGTCGAAAGATTCTTGGGTTTGAGTTTGGAATTGATGCATGTTATCATTATTTTGGTCTTCTTTAGTTAAGAAGACATGTTGCTCGTTCTTCAAACCCATTAGGTTTATGTGAGTGTCTTCCATGGGCTCATTAGTTGTTGATGTCTCAGCGTAATTTTCTTGGAAAGGAGGCCTTATTTCACGGTCTGGGCTCGCCCTTCCAGCATTTGGGTTTTGATTCCTTCTGAAGTTCGGGTTCCTAATAGCGTTGGTTTGCTGCCCGTCCCATGATGATTTTTTCTCAACATTTTCCACTCTGTTTACCAGCCTACGCATGCCACTGATAAGGGCATCCATCTTTTGGTCTATGGCTGAGGGTTCTTCCTTAAAGGTTGTTCTTCTCTCTGTTCTATCTCTATTTCTTTTGGCAATTAAATTTTCCTCCACAGTGACAGCCACATTTTGCATTTCGGCAAGGCTGTTAGGGGCTCTTTCTTTTAACTGGTAGACCATATCTAGGTCGAAACCATTAGGGAATTTATACAAGGCAAGGTCAGATGGAGGTCTTAAGTTCTGTGGTATTGCATTGTAGACATTATTGAATCTTGCACAATAGTCCAAAACAGTCTCTTGAGGGCCTCTTTTAATTGTATCATATTCGGCTAATATGTGCAAGGGTTCTTTCTTTTTCTCCGATCTGTTGATAAATGACTGGTACAAGGCTTCTGGGTCTGCTATGGAATTAGCTGGGAGTGCTCTAAACCAAGTCCTGACATCGCCTGTCAAACTTTGGAAAAAAAAATTCATTCTCACCCCATCATCGTCAATCTCATAGCTTTCAAAGTAATCCTGCATTTTCTTTGTATGCTGAAGGGCTGTGAAGGAACTTGTGCCATCAAAATAAGTTATTTTAGTCTGGTAATCCTGAGGCATAGCCCCGAGGTTATCAGGCAGCTGTAGGGGTGCATATCTATTAGCCATATTAATAGGTATAAGTGGAACAGCTGGAACAACTGGGATAACAGGAGTAGTAGTGGTAGTGTGCGCAATGAACGAAGGTGTGGAAAGACTGCTTTGAGAGGTGGATAAAGAACAAGGCGAACTAGGAGTTGAACAAAATAAAACTTTGACACGGGTGGGAACACCGCTTGGCCGAACTATCTTAGGACTAGAATCAGCAAAATCTTCTTTTCGCTCTAATGTCCTGAGGTTTCTTGAGATTAAATTCGGATTTTCAAAAACAGCTGGTGGATTTGGGTCTGGGTTTGACCTGGTATTATGTATTTTCTTCTTAGGAGCCAACTTCTAACTTGTTTTTTGGAGACTTTTCTAAGAAAAGCGGGTTAGAAAGAAACTTTTGGAGGTCAGATTCTTGGAGCTTTCCAACTTGATTTATAAAATTATCTGAAGAAGGTCCCCAGTGGAGTCGCCATTATGTTATCACTCAGGTTGTCCCAAAGCTCCTTATGGGATACGGCCGAGATAACCACAAACCAATCTTTGGACTGCAGGTTCTAGCCCACCAGCTATCAGAGAGGGCTCTCTCTTAATGATTAAGCTTTGTTGATGATGATTTTAGGCTAGTTATTGAGTACAAGGGGTTTTGTTTGATTTTTGGTGGGAAGGATGAAGCTTTCAAGTAGAGAGGTAATGCATAGTATGATAAGTTCAAACCATTGGGCATGGAGTCATGGAGTAGGACTGCTGGTGCGTTTTCTTGGTCACAAGAAGAATATGGAGCAAGCTAGCCGCACATGAAACAATGATTTAGGCTAAAAGGATGGAATGAGGGCTAAGGAATGAGAAGCAATTAAGAATTTCTCATTCAGCTTAACAGAGGGAAGGTGAATGAGCTCTATCTAGGAGAATTCAAGAATCCCTAGATAACTGTCAAACACGAGTGAATTAGGAGGAATACGAGCCAAAGGGAATTCATATTCCTTACCAATTCGGATGAAAACATAAAGAAACAGTAGGAATTGAGCATAGAGTGCAGCCAAGCAAGTTCTAAGATAATCTTTCTTTCTGCTATTTAGATGGTGATATATGTATGATATATGAATTTGAAACAGAGATAAGAAACACTTATTGAGTCATGTTGCAACACAAAGATTCCATATTCATTCTTCAAAACATTAATAACACAGTAGACAGTCCATCCTCCAAGCTTTTCAGCAGTCTTTGATTAATGAGAACATCAAGTATACAGAGCGAGTCTCTGCTGGAGCAAATCAACCAACCAACCCTTTAAACAATGAATTCGGGTGGTTTATATAGGGAAAATATCTAAAAATATCCATTATAGCAGATCTTAAACAGATATGAGGGAAATGAGTTCTTTAATCTAATCTTGTCGTGGAATTAATGCAAGAAGATATCTAAGTGCTGCGCTGGGGCAGCTGTCTCAAAAAAAAAGATTTGAAATCTGTCATTATGGCTCTGTGCGGTTCATTTAGCCATAACTGTGCTTTGGGCTTTGATCCCCTGCTCTTGAGTGGCTTTGATGTGTATTAACTGTGATCTAGGAGCCTTTAAATCGCTGTACGACTTTCTTTGACTTTGCTTGGGGACTTTTAATGTTCGCCCGCTTCGATCTGATACTCTTTGCCGCTTCACTGATATTCTTTAATTTAATCAAGATTTCATCTTTCCTCTGATACTCTTTGACACTTGAATCGGGCCATTTTCTCTCCCTCGACGTGTTTGAAACTGTCAAATCGCCCATTTTCTACCCTTTCAAGGCAAGAATGGCTGCTGCAAATGATTTCCGTGGCTTCTGGAATGCTACTAGCGCTGGCCGATTTGAATAGGAATCATAAATGAAGAAATCCTATCAAAACTGCAAATTTTCGGGCCTCTTGGAAGCCGAACGATATGAGGCTTTCCATTTTGGTCATTTTTTCTTAGCGATGCATGATTAGCGCTAGCGCTAATCGCGCATCGAAAACTGCCTCAATTTTTTATTCCGGGTAGGGAAAATTTTAAGAACCCCCCCTAAATTTATAAATATAATAAATGGGCGAATCTCCATGGTATATAGGAAAAATGGAAGGCGATTTTATCAATAATATAATATGTATATATAATTTTTTGGCGAATCTCTCACCTGGCGAATATTTTACTCAATTATAAAATCTTGTAAGACCTTGGTGAGTCTTTCACTAAATAATAAAACTTCGTAAATTCCTAGTGAATCTTAGCATAGACTACATGCTGGTTTAATTCCCCATTTAAATAGGCTACATTTCAAGTGAATACCATGGGTCAATACCATGTGCCATTTTGGTGAATACCATGGGTCAATACCATGTGCCATTTTTATTTTTATTAGAATATTTTACTCAATTATAAAATCTTGTAAGATCTTGGGAGTCTTTCACTAAATAATAAAACTTTTTAAAGTCCTAGTGAATCTTAGCATAGGCTACATGCTAGTTTAATTCCCCCATTTAAATAGGCTACATTCCAGGTGAATACCATGGGTCAATACCATGTGCCATTTTGGTGAATACCAAGGGTCAATACCATGTGCCATTTTTATTTTTATTAATTCTAATATTAGGGTTAATAATGGTTTTTTGCATGGTATTAATAAGTTTCACCTAAATATAACCCATTTTTTGAGTGTTCGTAAATATAAGGTGACTTATGGAGTAAATATAAAAAAATGTTTTATTTGTTTACCATACCTCTAGTTTATTTATATTTTTTAATAATTTACCCTACCTCTTTTACAAATATGGTATTTGGCCCATAGGATTCACTTAAATAAAACCTCTTTCTTGAGCCTTCATAAATAGAACGAGGGTTATGGACTAAATATAAAGAGAGAGGTTTTATTTATTTAAGATACGTCGATTTTATTTATATTTTTATTTATTTACCATACCTTTTGAGTAAGTATAAAAAGACGTTTTATTTATTTACCATACCTCCACTTTACTTATATTTTTATTTGTTTACACCCTTACATGTATATAAGGTGACTTATGGAGTAAATATAAAAAATGTTTTATTTATTTACCATACCTCTCATTTATTTATATTTTTATTAATTTACCATACCTCTTTTATAAATATGGTATTTGGCCCATAGGATTCACTTAAATAAAACCTATTCTTGAAAATGGGCGAATGGATTCACTTAAATAAAACCTATTCTTGAAAATGGGCGAATGGAAGGTTGTAAGTCCTAATTTCAAGGGCTAAATTTACCTTTTTTACCCTCTCCCTTAAAATAAGGTGGGCTATTTGAGGTGATTTGTAAAAATGTACTATGATACAAAATATTCGCCCACTAAAAATTTAAAACCCCTTAATTTCGTCAAAGGGCGAACATTCGCCCCTAAAATTATCCTTATTCCGGGCTCTCTTTGCTGCGATTTGTGCCCTCCACGCCTTCCTCTAGTGATGACGTCAGCATGACGTCAGTATGACGTCAGCATTGGGTCCCATTATGGTAGTGACGTGGCAGGGTGATGTGGCAGGGTGACGTGGCAGTTCGGCAGGGTTTTAACTCGGAGATCGGCAATCGGCGGGGATAGAGGGCAATGGCTTTTATATATGTGATGCGATGGGAGCGATCGCCGATCTCGGAGAGGCGACAAGGCATGCGGCTGTGCGATAATGGGAATTATTGCGGAAATGTATGGATTGTGATGCGATATGCTTTCGGATGCGATAGCAATATCGCATCGGCGGATGAGAGGGGGGCGTATGTATATAGGTAGGAAAAACCTTGTGATTGCCGATCGCGAAATCGCATCGGTGAAGTGATATCAGGAAGATATAAAAGGGGGTGGGCCGATGAGTGAATGTTGTGACCTCCGATAGCGATATCGCATCGGCGGAGAGGAAAACTCATCGGAGGAGGGTTAATGTGATTGGAAGAGGCTTTTTAAAGTTTTGGAAGAGTTCTTGATGCATCGGAATGAGTTCGATAGCATTTAAAGGGGTTTTTTGTGTTTTGGAAGGAGTCAAAACACCTTAGGAAGATGGTTTTTTGAGCGAAATGAGGGTTCTTACTAAGTTTCAAGTAAACTTAGTAATTCCCAAGTGATACTTATGGTTATATTTCAACCAGAGGAAGGGATAAGTATATAGGAGAATTATTAACATAGCGTTAGTTGGGGGAGGGGAAATAGATAGGGAGTTACATAATAAAGTTAGGAGTTAATATACAATGTGATGAGAGAGCGCTAAGTATGCAAATCTTAGGCTATTAAGGGGAAAATGACTCGTATAAGAAATATAAGCATTCTTAAGCAAAGCAAATCTTTACTTAGGTAATGATATGGAAAATGATGAAACTTAAGATATATCAAGTAGATCTCGACCTCTTTGGGGAGGTTAGTGAATGATTTGGGGAATAAGAAGAAGGGGGAGTTAGTCATACCTCACTTGAAGTCCTCCAAGGGAAAATTGCATTTTATTTGTGATCTGAATAGATATGACACTGGAAAAATGGGTCTCATGCCATGATTCTGCAACCACAAAACTACTTACCCAGCCTACTCACTTAGCATTTTCTCTTCTTTTGGTTTGGGTGCACTTGAACTAGCATACCCAGCTTTCTTTCTTTTCTTTTTGCTGTCCTCCTATCTACATCTACACTTATTTCATCCAGGGGCTCAGATTAAGTGGTTGAGCACCCTTGTTTCTCTACCTATCTATAAATCTGCCAAGATTAAGCTGTTTGGACAGATACTGAATCTCTATATTCTACAACAAGAAATTGAAACCTAGGGAGACCAAGATTAAATTGTTTGGCCCTCCCTTAACTGAAAACTCATCAAAATGGATCAATTTAGCAAAAACGGAACATAGCAGTGGCACTTTAGACTAGCACATTCTCATGGACACTTCTCTGGCCTCTATAGAAAATATGGAACATTGCAGCATGCAAAGTATGACATATTTGGCATGTATAAATGTCGATCATGAAAGATGAATACCTGTTGCAGGAGGAGGCTAACACAGCAGACTTGAAACTTTATGCATTCGAATTTATAATTATCAGTGGGTCCGGAATATCACGGCACGCCTTATATAAAGCTCTTGGGTTTCTTCGATTGCGATATGAGATTGGGGCTCCAAACCCGATAATATATATTGTGGTTAATAGTCCTGGCACGTCCGCAATGTAAGCCTTCTGTTTGAAAAACACAAGAATATACGGGAAAGCCTGCATCCGGCCGTTCACTAGACTTCAAAATTTATAGGCCTGGATTTATAATCATCGACAGGTCTGGTATGCCATGGCGCAATATATATATAACCTTTGGACTTGCCAATTGCGATAAGCGATTTGGGGTGGAGGGAGCAGACCCAATAAAATATATATCGTGGTTGATACAGCCGTCAAGTCCGAAAGACCTATGTGACTTATATATATATATATATATATATATATATATATATATATATATATATATATATATATATATATATATATATATATATATATAGCCCTAGACCTGGCGATAGCGATGTGCGATATGGTTTCTAGACCCGATAATGTATATATTTGGGTTGATAATGCCGTCGGGTCTGGAAGAGAGAAATGCGCAATGTTAATTGCGATAGGCCAAAAAGGGGTGATTTATGCATATTTTCGAGTATTTCCATTATAAAGAGTTATAATGGAGATGAAGGTGCGATGGAAGGTTTTTGAAGGTTGAAAGGGTTCCGATGGAGGGAATGAATGGAGGGTTAGGCTGGGTGATGAATGGACCATGCAGCAGGGATTAAAAAGGGGGTCTTGACCATTAAGAACTGAAAATTTGGCTTGGCAATGAGTTAAAGTCTCTGGGACTAAACAGATCATTCGGAGAGGTAGAAGACCAACTTTTAGGGGACCCATTCAAAATTGTTGCCAAGGCAAGTTTTGATAGGGTGGTGGTTGTGGCCACAACAAATGGCGAACCATTGGGTGAACCAGTTATCTCTGTTTCCCAATAAACCTTGGATCAATAGAACATGATGGTGTTAGGATAAACATGAAATTCAGACTATATAAATGAAAGAGCATGGGTTCCACTTAAACATTAATTGCTTCAGGTGGGATAGAGACAAATAGCTTCTACTTACTGATAGGATTTTGACAAGCATTCTCCAATGGAAATATTATGGGGTTTATTGACCTTCCTTTACCTATTTCCCACTTTCAAAAATCCTTTTGGGGCCATCACTGGTCTATCCATACCTGTTTAGGTGTGTACCTCAACTCTTTATTGCTCATCAAACTTGATGTAGATATGTTTATCTGCACTTTATATGAGAATTCCAGTGCTATATTTTCATTGATTGAATGGGGCGCAGTCATGGATCATGCTGTTTTTTAAACCGCTTAAGCAAGGTTGGGCTTGCTGTGTTAACCGGTACTCTGAGCCCAACAATAGTCCTTACTCTAACCAGCTTCCCAAACAACTTGTCCTTCCATATTGGCACACGGACTTGACATTTTATTTTCTTTTAAATAAGTCCTTCTAGTTTCAGGCACAAGGACTAGAGCACAATTGGATTTGCCACATGGTATATGACAGTGAGTTTAGCCCATGAAAGGAAATTTACTTGTAGATAATAGGTATTGGACAATTTAGTGTGGTGGATGGGACCAATGGAGAATGACTGCAAACCTTACAGGCAAGTATAGGCTAGGTATGAGTGGGATTTATTCAAAATGCAGTGTCCCTCCATGCCAATCTAGTTGTTGTTACACATTTTTTGTTTTATACAGATGCCCCTACATGCTCCAGATATTCAAGTTATCAATAGATCTTACCCAGTTCTCAACACATGCCAATGAGTGGCTTGGTTTGAATTCCACAACTAATTTTCAAGTTCTCATGGGCTAATTGAAAGTTTGTGTGATTTGCAAGGCAATAATGGATTTAGAATCAACAGATTTTCTAGCAAGTGAATGAGGAAAGTAAAGTTTGATGGTGGTGAATGAGTGTAACCTGAAAAGGTAAAAGCGAGACTGGAGGACTAAGATAATTTGGCTAAAAAGGACGGTAATACAAAACATAAGGAAAATGAACTTTTCAGAAAAAAGAGAAAGGAAAAGGTGGAAATGTGACTAAACTAACAACAAAAATAAAATAAATCCTAACCTACTTAGGAGGTAACCACCATGTGTTGGCTACTGGAAGTATCTTTTGAGATGATGGCCATTAACCGGGAGTTTTTCAGTTTCTCCTTGTAAAGTTTTCAATCTGTAAGTTCCTTGACTAGTTTGTTCCACAACTTGGAATGGGCCCAGCCATAAGTGTTGGAATTTTGTGTGTTTACCTTTTGGCTCATTTAACTTATCCCATTTCTGGACTAGCTCCCCTACTTGGAAATATTTATCTCCTGCTAGATGATGATCAAACCATCTTTTCACAATCATTTGGTGATTCTTGAATTTATTTCTGGCTTTATCTCTTAGTTCCTCCAATCTCATCAGTTGGTTCATCCTCTCTTGAAGCAAGGTTGAAGGGGTTCCTCTTGAATCTTTGGAGAGTAGTAAAGAGGGAAGGGTAACGTTTGGAGGCAAGATGGCTTCCCGTCCATAGACGAGGAAGTATGGGGAGTTTCCTAAGGCCACTTTAGGGGTGACCCTATTGGCCCAAAGGGCATTAGTTAGAGTGTTGTGCCAGCTCCTCTAGTTTTCAATGACAGATTTATGTATTATGCGTATGAGGTTCTTATTTGAGGACTCTACAACTCCATTCCCCTGGGGGTAATAGTTTGAGGCATACCTTATGTGGATTGATTTATCAATAGCAAACTCAGTCAGTTTCAATGAAGAAAAATAAGAAGCATTATCAAATATAAGAGCGTCAGGAATGCCATACCTATTGATGATGAATTTCTCAATAAATGATATTACCTCATCCTCGTTCACCTTCCGAAGCGGGATGGCTTCGGTCCATCTAGTGAAGTAGTCGGTCACTATGAGTATATACTTATGCTGCTGTGAGGAGTTTGGGGTGATCTCGCCTATTATATTTAGGCCCCACTATTGGAATGGGTGATAAATCATAACTGGCTTGAGGGGATAGCTAGCTTCCTTTCTCATCCTGCAGCGGTTTGACACACTTTGCATTTGCAAGTGTAGGCATGCGAGTCTCTGAACACTATGGGCCAATAATATCCAGCTCTTAATATTTTGTGAGCAGTGGTTTCTCCGCAATAGTGACCACCTGTTGGGCCGTCATGCATTTCTTTCAATACATGGTCGGGATCATCCTTTTCCAAACACCTCAGCTAGGTTCCATCATAATTTTTTTTGTATAGTGTATCATTGGCCAAGTGATACTAATTAGATTTCAATCTGAGTGCTCTCCTTTGTGATGCATCCATGTGTTCAAGACATGATCCCTGTATGATATAGAGGCGTATGTCGTAATACCAGGACTTAGGATCCAAAAGGGCTACCGACGCTTCGCATTCATATATCAGCACTTCATTAATCCATAGGGGCTCCTCCCTGCATTCTACGTGTTCGTTTTGCATGCTTTGTGATTTTGGTTCTTTAGATACCCCTTCTCTATCCGCCATGGCTTCTGCTGCTAGCCTGCATAGCCCCTGTCCTTGGACTATCTTTGCTAGCTTAATCTCGAGGTCGAATTCTTGAAGTGTGGTGATCCAATTCCCTCTCCATTCACCCATTTCTTTCTGCACGAAGAGGGCTCTCACAGCAGGATGGGGAACGATTACTTTAGTCCTGGCCTTTAATAAATAAGGGTGGAAATGTTTTATGGCCTTAAAGACCACAAAGCCTTGTTTCTCCATGTCTGAGTAGTTCAGTTCTGCTCCTTGGAGATTAGAACTCATATAAGAAACAGGGACTTCATTGCCATCATCATTTTTTTGAGTGAGAATTGCGGCATATGAAAGATCAGAAGCAAAAGTGTACAAGAAGAATTCTTTGCCGAAATTGGGGCTGACCAATGTAGGAGCTTCTACAATGGCTTCCTTGATTTGCTGAAACGATTTCTTAGCTTCATCACTCCATTTATACTCAACGTCTTTCTTCATCATCAGCTGCATGGGACGCACTATTTGTGCGAAGCCTGAGACAAATTTTCTAATGAAATTGATCTTCACGAAGAAAGATTGCATGGATTTCTTATTTGCAGGGGGTTGTATTCTCATGACAGTATCTATTCTTTAAGGATCAATAACAATCCCTTCTCTAGAGAGGATATGACCTAGTAGTTTCCCCTCTGTGACTACAAAGATTCCCTTCTTGGGATTCAATGAAATTCCATACCTTCGGCATCTTTCGAAAATCTGTCTCAGGTGATAAATATGATCCCTTCTGTGATATGAACACACAGTGATGTCATCCATGTAAACCACTATTGTTCTATTAATCAACCCTCGGAAAGCTATGTCCATAGCTCTCCAGAATGTGGTTCCCACGTTAATGAGTCCAAAAGGAATTTTACGTTATGCGTAGGTGACCCATTTAGTGTTGAAGGTTGTCTTCAGTTGATCCCCACTAGATACCAACACTTGATTATATCCTGAAAACCCTTCTAATAGGGATAAAATTTCAGACCCAGAAAGGCACTGAAGGATGTGTTCCATAGAGGGTACAAGATAGTTATCCTTTTGCGATGCTTTGTTTAGGTTTCTGAAATCGATACACAACCTGGTATCTCCATTTTTCTTCCTTACTAGCATGATATTGGCTACCCAGCGGGTGTGTCTGACCGGAAAGATGATTTTAGCATCCAACATTTTGTTTAATTATTTCTTCACCAATGATTATAGGCTTGGATGCATCTTGTGAAGCTTTTGTTGGTAAGGCTTAGCCTCCTTTTCTAAAGGAATTACATGCTGCATAATGCTGGTATCAAAGGTTTTTAGGTCTCCATATGTCCATGCAAAGACGTCCTTGTATTCTTTAAATAGCTAGACAAATGCAGCCTTTTCTTGTGGAGAGCACCCCAAGCCCAAATTAACAGTTTTTGGGTCTTCTTTGGTCCCAAGGTTGACCGATTCGTACTTCATGGATGAGTTATGCATTTTGCAGTTAGTTAGCTTCTTGAATTTACTATGTGTTAGTGTCAGTCTTGTCATACTGCCATCAGTGATCAAAATTTGCTCTTTTTCATTTGCATGATAGGTGTCCCATACTGTAAATTTTCAATAATCCATTAGGTCATGGATCCACTGATGGTTAAGGTCACTGCTTTTTTCCCTCATGAAACATACTTACTGATCCTCTTATTGTTTTCAGTCAAAATTCATTTTCCTTCTGCAGTTTATTTCATTAGGTCATAGGGTTTGGTCCGATTAGGTTTTATGGTTTTCACATAGTCAAATTTGATGGTTAAATGCCAATAAAGATTAGAAAGGACATGAGGATGCCAAATACACTCAAGCATAGTATCTGGAAAGTCAAAAGTTAGTCTTTTTAAAGCTTAATATAATTTTCACCTCAAAACATGTTTTGAGGTGAAAACAAAGTATTTTGTTTTTATTATCATTTCTTATGTAATTTCATGTTCCTATATATAATATTGATCCTAAGCTTCCCATAAGTCACTAAACTATAATGCCAAGCTACAAAGACTACAAAGAAATCAAGGCAACATGAGCAAATCCACTTGCAAAAGCACAAAGTGAACAAGCATTAAAATCAGGGTTTCTAAAAGGAAAAGATACATTGGAAAAGTGGGTTTTCAAAAAGAAAAAATTAAAATGAGGTTCATATATAAACTCGTTTTCTTCTAGTTTCATTCGATTGTATCATTTTGCAAATCAAAGGAGCCAAAAGAGATAAGAAAAATCAATTTTCTAAGTGTTCTTGAGTGAAACAGAGGTGGCGCTACGCGTAGGCAACAGACACTGTGCTTCTAGAGGAATTTTTCCCGATACTGCACGTAGGGAGAAGGGTGCTACGCATAGGGCCTTGCGCTGCACGTAAGGAAATTTTTCACAGTGTATTTTTCAACAGGCGGTGCACTTAGGGCCTAGCGTTGCGCGTCTGTACAAAGGCACTGCGCTTAGGGTGCCAACACCAAAAACTCTCCCAACTTTAAATCTATGCCAAATTACCTTCAAATCTGCCTTGTGCAAGTAAGTATCATTACTTTACTTGCCATTTAGTTTGCATTTGTGAAGATTTTCAAAGTTTTTCACTCTCTATATAAAACCCTAATTTTCACTATAAAACCCTAGTCATTTGGTTTTTCCCATCACTCAAACTCATAACTAAACCCTTCACTTATTATTCCCATCATTTTTATCATATTCCACCACTCATTTGTCACTCCCTAAACCTTCCCCTCCTTCTCATGCTTTACCCATAGCTTCCTAAAGTCATCCATACCCATCCCTACAAACCCTAGAGCATATCATTCATCCCATACATTGTCTAAACTGTGTAAACCAAGAAAATTGATTAATCATGGATAAAGGTGATTCTGACTATGATGAGGAGACAGCAAGTGATAGTTCAATGGTAGAGAAAGTCTCATAAGGGAGGTAAAATTACCAGAGAGGAGCCAACCAACCTAGCAGAACTACAGGCCTCCCCATTAGTAGTTTCTTGTTTCAGATACCATGGTTGTTTTGAGTTTTGTGAATTAGTAGAGAGAGTTCAGTTTCATCATGAGTTGGCCAAACTCTTTGTTGCCAATTTGCATAACCATGAAGTGACTTTAGTCGGGGTTACTTTCACAGTGTCACCAGCTGTTATTTCAAAGGCCACCAAAATCCCTAATGTTGGTGAGAAATGGTATAAGGCTCAGGACCTTGATGAGCATTATTATGAGCCTTACATTAAGCCTCAGTATAGAAGTCAAGTGAAGAGGCTTTTCTCCTTCAAATTCTTGGAGAACAGATATGTCCCCTTAATGAGGATCATCATCAAATATTTCACCTGTGAGGGCAGATTTTCTAGGTTGTATACTTACCATATCAAGCTCCTCATGCACTTTACAAGGGTGAAGATGTTGAACCTCCCTTACTTTTTGTTTAGAAACATTGATAAGATGGCTTACCTTGTACAGAAGAAGCCATATCCGCAATAGATGAACAGTATATATCATTACTCTTTAATTAAAATTGTTGTCCTTCACCATCTCAGTCTTCTCAATATTCCTTGGGAGACTTTCATAGCTCATGACATGTTCAGAGGACCTCAGATTCCTCCATCCATGGTGCAAGAGATAGCTGGGCCTTCAACTCATGTGGAAACAGGAGATGAACACAAAGAGACAAAAACTGCTGAGGTGCGGGTATTCTTGACATATCAGAGAGGTACAAGGAAGTTATTTGCAGCTACTAGGCAAGTGTTTGCTCCATGAGATGTAGAAGGAACCTTGCCTTCTTCATCAGTTCACAGGCAAATGTTATCTCCACAAGGTGTGGAAGGGGCTTTGCCTTCTACATCAACAAAACAAGTACAGGTTGAGCAGCTGAACAAAGGGAAGGAAAAAGTGCAAGAGGAAGACCTTGGTGATGAGGAGGAAAGAGATTTTGACTTGACTGAGCATGAGGAGTCGCAGCAGCATTATACTCATCATGGAGTTGATATCATTAACTTGGAGGCTCAGGACGAAGAAACCAACAAAGACATCATCATACAAGAAAGGGAAGCTCAAATACAAGCTTTGGCGGACAACCTAGAGAGAGCCAAGTTTGTCATCACATACTTGGAATAGGAGAACAAACGATTAAGTGATAAATAGGTCCTCATGGAGCTTGAATTACTGAAAGCAAAGAGGCAAGGTGACAAAGAGGTTCATGTCACTTTGACTCCTATCGAGCAAGAAATTGAAAATGATATGGAGACTTGGCTTGAAAGAGTCAACATACATCTTCAAGGGCTCATCGAGAAGTCCAACAGGGACAAGAAAATGCTTAGACACATGGCATACCATTACATCACTTACAATAAAATTTGTAACATGAGGATCAGAAAATTGAAGGCTAGGTTAAGGAGGGCTTTAGAAGGCAAAAGGAAGGAGGATAGATTAAAGATGTTGGATAAAGCTTCCTTGGCTAATCAAAGCAATTGATTTTGGTGCCTCATACCAATTTTGGGCAGTTTTTGAGGAAATTTTGTCATTTTTGAATTTTAGAAATTCAAAACACAAAAAAATCTGCCCAGAAGCACAGCGCCACTGGCGCTACGCTTTTTCTAGGGGCACCCAATGCACAAATGGTTTACATTTTTGGATTTAGGGTATCAAGGACATGCACCCTAGCAATTTTCAGAATTTTTGGAGCAAAATTAGTTCACCAAAAGGTCCAAAAACACTCAACATTTGACCTCTCTCCCAGTTTTTGGACACACAGAAGCAGCCTTGGGAGAATCCGTTTCTGAGGGGTAAAATGAGCTCCAAATCCAGATATTATAGGTGTTCTATAAACTAGACTTAAAGACCTTTCCAATGAGCTATTATGGGCTCAATTTGGATGATGGAAAGGCCTCCAAAAGTGGACTCAAAGTGGCCTTGCGTGTAGGACCAGTGGTGTTACGCATAGGGCATTTTTACTCAGGATGATTGTTTTGCTAAATTTCGACTATTTTCTTGTTTTCTCTCATGGAGGTGAATTTTCTGATGTAATTAATGCCATGGTCTGTAAATGTAATATTCAAACACTAGTAGATGGTAGATTCATTAGATAAAAAGTGGTTTTGAGGGTAATGAATTAGTTCCCCTATTTTAGAGGCAAGTTGTTTGACTGCCTAGATTCGTGTTCCTTGTTTAGAAATGGTTGAAATGGCTCCTCTTCTCATGGTTTCGACCCCTAACAGTTAGGATGAGTGTATTGAAAGTCTATATCATGTATTTTCTTTGTCATTGGCAAGGGTTGGATTCAGCTGGATGCTCATGTACTGAACACATATCACTTTGTAGCGGTTTTGGCAGGAAACTAATAAAGTTGCAGCTATATTTATGGGATCCTTCTGGTATGGCCTTTAGCATGTGTTTCTTCTTCTGTTATTATGTTCTCATGTCATTTATGTATGCCTCTTTCATGTAATATCTTCTGATTGGTTGTTTTCAAGTCATATAGGTGGAATACATTAGGTTTTAATGCTCTGTCTTGGGAAAACACCAGCATTTCATATTTTTCTACTGTTTAGGAAGGATTAATGACTTGCTCATGCCCTTCTTAGATCCTCACCAGTCTATAATTTCACCCCATCAAGCTTAAGGTGCTGAAGCTCATACCTACCTTTCCCCGTAGATTCCCCTACAATTTTGACTTAGTTTCCCAGACCCAAATTGCCCAACTCCTCCTGATCTGGCAAAAAACACCAACAAATTCAATCAAAACCCTTGAGCTACTATACCTAGCATAAAATCTTGTTCCTGATCCAGTCATCTTGACTGAGATCCATAAGGAGAGAGCCCTCTCCCGACCTAGTAGGGCTAGCTACTAGGTTAAGT
The DNA here is from genome assembly GCA_031772625.1 of Pinus tabuliformis. Taxonomy (NCBI): domain Eukaryota; kingdom Viridiplantae; phylum Streptophyta; class Pinopsida; order Pinales; family Pinaceae; genus Pinus; species Pinus tabuliformis. The sequence continues at coordinate 589,352,259 of CM062817.1, read as the reverse complement.
GTGGTTTGTGGTTACCCTAGAATTGCCTCCCTTCAGCCTAAGGTCAATCTAGGCGATAACACTATGCAGGTCATATAAGTGCTCCATCTTGACAACTGACTTGGGAATCATATTGGATTGATCCTTTTCTTCATCTTCCCTCTCGTTCATAAGCTTGTCGTGCTCTTTTTCATCAATGACTGCATTCTTGAATGTCTTCTCGCAATGCAAGAACTCAAGGATTTGCTCGTCATCTTCAAACACCTGCCAGTTTGAGATGTTATCAGGCACGGATGATCTGAAAACCAATTCAACGTAACATTTATTCTTCTTCAATCTAAAATCAGGTAAAATTTTAGCAGCCATACTTTCCATTAGATCGACATCTTGGTTTTGCCCTCAGGGTATGTATGTGATATTAAAAGAATCAAAATAGTCAATTAAGCCCCATACCTCATGCTGGTACCTTACCAGGTGTGGCGAATTGCAATGTATCCTCTTCCTTACCTGATCCACGATTATCTGTGAGTCACCAAAAACTTTAAGATTTTTCACCTTCATATCAATGGCTTTTTTCAAGCCCTACAGCAAGCCTTCATATTCTGTCGTGTTGTTGGTGACCATCAGATGTTGGTTCCCTTGTGGATCAACGAGAATGCTCCCAGCACCTGCACCTTCAAAGCAGTTAGAGCCATCAAAATAGAGTGTCCAAAATACAGAGTTTAATGTTACATCAATTGAATTGCTTCCTATGAAACTAGTTCTACTATCTACTATATTACAGGGTGGTTCATCAGTTGGATTACAGAGGAGAACTTCCAACTGTGTGTTTATTGTAGTTTCTTTAGTTGTTTCTGCATGGAATTCTCCAAAACAAGTTTCTGTGGCACAAACATTGAAACTATAATTCCCAAGGATAGAGTTGTTAAACATTACAAGTTCGTTGGGACCGTTTAGCTCCGTCACTACACACTTCATGTATCTTTCACAATCAAATCTCAGCATATCACCTTTTCCCTTCTAAGGTAGCAAGAGATGGGATAAATCAATTGAGAAGTATCCATTCAGTTTTGTTGACCAATCCCTACTAAGCAGCATTCCATAAGCCTCCGGTATATCGACTACCACTATATCAATGACTTAAGTGTATTGTGGTTTAGCAGTCATCTGGATCAATACATCTTTCAATTCCCCAATTACTTTCACATGTGTCCTGTCTAATTACAAGATTCGAGTTCTAGTTTTCTCAGGTACTGCATGAAGTCTTTTAGCAATAGTGTAAGGCATCACAGTGGACAAGGCACCTAAGTCTAGCAAGCAGTTGTATACGTTCATGTTGAAGATTTCAAATGTGATAAGGAAAGGGGGAGTCATGGATTTTGATTTCCTTCCTATCATGGCTGCGCTAAGATCTTGGGGTTTTCAATTCATTTTTGATAGGGTGTCTTCCATAGCTAGTAGCTTTTGGGCTGTGCTAGGAGTACTAACAAGTCTAGAGACTGACTTCTAGGTTTCGCTGCTCGAGATGGTGGGAGTTTTACAGTTCCGCTCATTCATAGCTTTCAAGAGAAAATCTCTTTGCTGCGTTAATTTCAGCAAATCAAAGTATGTGATATTAGCCCTAGATTTCTTAATATCATCCACAATATTGTAATCAATGTTATAAACAGGATAGGGCAGAGTAAACATACCAGTTTTGTCATTCTTAAGTGGGATTTTACCATCTTGAGTAGCCTTTGTTGTAGTGGGAGATGCATTTTCTTTCTTTGGATGGTTTGCAACAGGGGTATTCTTAGACTGACCACTAGTTTTACTCTCCTCAACAGGTACTTTGGGAGCAGGTGCCTTCATAGGGTAGACATCTTTCTTGGTCAAATATACAGGCTTCATCACACCTACAAGTGGCCCCTTGCTTCGTGTGTAGATTTCATTAGTGTGGATTTCTACCATACTGTCTCCTTGGTCGTCATCGTTCACATTTGTATAGAAATCCCACAGTGCATTGATTTTAGATTCCTCTTCCAAGGGTTCTTCTACTTGGTACTCTTCCTCACCTTCTTGTTCTGGCTCTAGCTCCACTATAGGTTCTTCTTGGTCAAGGATAAATCTGATAAGAGCTAGCTCTTTTGTATTTAAATTCCCTTCACTGGGTAGAGTAGGCAGTGCAAGTGGACCATGACCATCTTCTACCTTCTTACAATATAAAGGTTTGAAAGGTTTTCTGTTGTTATACTCTCCTCCACTCCTGCTTGCACTCTCTCCAAAGTTCCTTTTCATATCGATGACTATATTCGTCAGCTTCTTAATGATGTGATGCAAACCTTCTACATCTATGGTATCCTTTTCTTTGGTTTCAACCCCTTCACTTCGAATAAAATCTTCTTGGATGCTTGAGAGGCTTTCTTTTCTCCGGTTGTATGGTGGCATGCTGTGAGACTAAGCATTTCATTCTCGAATTTTACTGCTTCATCGATAGCACATTGTAAGGTTTGTACATTACTCCTTTTGACCCACATCGCAGTAGGGACAAGGAGAGCAGTGATGTAGAATTCCATGAGCACCTCCTCAATAGGTCTAGCGGTGGTCGGGATTCTATTCAACAAGGTGTTGAACTGAATGTTAAAATCCTTAACCTTTTTTTTGGTTTCCATCTTCAAACAAGATAGTTCTATAACTAAGGTCGCAAGGGTTTTGTCATCGCCATACTTGTCTAAAAGGGCTTGTTGAAAGGCAGCCCACGAGGTGATCGATCCGGTTCTTAAGCTGAAGTACCATGTGGAAGTTGCACCAATCAAGGTAAAAGGGAATAGGCAACATAATACATCTTGATCAGCTACCCCCAGCATGTGCACGGTCAGGAAGAAAGAGTGAATATGGTTCTTAGCAGTGTCTCCCTCCCCAGGGTCAAAATTTATGCAATACTCTTTCTGCATTCTTGGGTAAGGGATGTTGCTGCCCAGGTATCGCTACGGCATCCTGAGCAAGCTAGGGAGGAAGTGCTCCCGGAGGAGGTGGGAGTTGGTTTCCACCCGATTGAGGAATATTAGCCATATCGAGGATAGGGATGTTCTGGTTGAGAGTTTCTTCATTAGGATTTTCCAAATCAAGCCAAGAATTGCCTTCAGAAGGGGAACCCTCTGGAATTTCTTCCCAAGGAGAGTCGATACTCTGCAAAGAATCAAGCACAATATATTCAAGAGAAGGGGTTGCAAATGTCTCTTCATTTATGTGATAGACTGTTGGCTTTCTTTTTGCTGTCAGAGGTAAAGACTAAAAGATAGGGAGTTGTGATAGGGAACGAGCGTAAGCCCAAGTAAGTATTCTGACTGGTTGTTCCTGAGTGACAGGATACTCCCACAGTGTCTCTTCTTCAAAATGGGGCTTTTCCGAATGAGAGGAACGGTATTTTCTACCTTCACAATCCATGCATTAATCTTTTTGAATCCATGCGTGGCACTTACAGATGAAATCTTGAAAAGCTGTGGACGGCGGTTTAGGCCCTCCTTCTAGTGCCAACTTGTTGACATGGCATCGCTATGTCAACAGGGAAACTAACCCGATTACAGGCCCCAATTAGGCATGTTTTTGTTTGAAATAGCTAGTTCCAACGGGTTTAAGGGACCCCGTGAACTGTAATAGGTATTGAAAGATTGCTTCTGGGAAGAAGAATTCAATTAAATCAACAGAATAAAAAAAGCTAACCACTATGTATTAAACTCCATATACACTACTTCTAACTACTCTAATCTAGTCCTACCTATCCTAATCTATCCTGTAGGAGCAAAACAAAGGAGGTTAAACATCATATATAACTCCTGAGTTCAAATGAATCAATTACTAGTCCACACAAGAACAAGGTTTTATTAAATCCTAATCACAATGCAATTACTTATATAGGAATATACATTCCTTTCCATACAAATAACATCTGCAACTAATGTTTAACAAAGTCTGGAATCAGAAACCTTTCATGAATTATCAATGCTATTGAATTACATTCAAATAACCAAGAACAACCATGAACTGCTAGTTATCAATATGCATGAAACAAATCACATTTGTTTTTATACAAGCAACAACACACTGGTTCCAAATATATCAGAGAAAAGGAAAATTAAATCTGAAACACAAGCTCCTTCTTGAACCAAACAGTCCTCTTTATTCATAATAAATCAAAATTGTTTTTCTCCAAACAAAAAGCCCTCCTCTCCTACCTGGAAGTAATATTTATGCCTCAAGCCCCTCACCCTTCATCTTCCCCTGTTCTTTTCAATATACTGATCCGAATAAACAGATGTAGAGCCCTCGGTATCACTGCTGACACGTAGAAGTCGTTTTGTGTCACTGGAGCACTTCTTTTCCTGGTGAAATGAGTAGATGTTGATTAGAGGATGATGATTTTGTGCCATCCCTTTGTGATGAGATCTGGGGCAGTTTCACTTTAGGAATACACAGGAAATGCGTGGAACTCAACCGACAATGCCTAAGGCTACTTCTTTGAATGGAACACATCCGCACATGCATCTTTCATCTGGAGCCATACTTGATGCCTATACACCTGTCCTTTGACATTTCCTGCCTCCTCTCGGTCTTCGCCTACAGAAACAACCGACATCAGTCATACTCATATAAATATGATAAAATGTCTAAAAACACCAATCTTGCCTTCATGGAGTGTTTTTAATCATCAGAAGGAATAAATGTGAAAGAATTGGCTCCCTTTTTTTATTCACGCATTGATCAAGTCCCGCAAGCAAAAACTTGGTTTACATTGAAAATCACCGTAAAACACAGAAACGGGTGGTATTTCAGAAGGGGTCATAAGTGGTAACTAGTATTGCAAGGACAACCCCGATTCCATTCTTCAAACAACATGTAGCATCTAGGAGGAAAGAGAATACCACTTTTCGGGCGGGTATTGCTCGAGAAACTTGGTCACCTAAAATCTGTGTGGACCATTGGATCCACAAAGGGTAGATCAACGGTGGGGGGCTTAACACAGCAAAACACAGAAAACCCCATGGTCAAGTCGTACAGCAGACTTCAAGATTTATAGATGGGAATCTATATCATATCGGGTCGGCCATGTGGGCTTTTACTTTAAAAATCGCAACCACAACGTTTTACCGAATACACAGGAATATATGTGAAAACCAACGGCCTAGACATACAATGGACTTCAAAATTTATGTACTAGAGCTTATAATCATTGGCAGGTCCATAGTATAACACTTTCTTTTGAAAATCAGGTCTAGAGTGTTTTAACGAAAATACAAAGAATACATGGGAAAACCTGTGGCCAGTCCGTACAGCGGAATTGAAAATTTATGCATCCAAATTTATAATTATCGGTGGATCCAGAATATCGCCGCACGCCTTATATAAAGCTCTTGGGTTCTGCCGATTGCGATATTTGATTGGGACTCTGGACCTGATAATATATATATCCCGATTAATAGTCCTGGCACGTCCGCAATGTAAGCCTTCCCTTTGAAAAACCTGACTTCAATGTTTTTTCGAAAAACACAAGAATATACCGGAAAGCTCGTGTTCGGTCGTACAGCGGACTTCAAAATTTATAGGCCTGGATTTATAATCATCGGCAGATCTGGTATGCCATTGTGCAATATATATATATATATATATATATATATATATATATATATATAACCTTTGGACCCGCTGATTGTGATAAGCGATTGGGGGGGCGGACCCGATAAAATATATATTGTGGTTGATACAACCATCGGGTCTGTTATCACTCAGGTTGTTCCCTTTGACTCCCAAGGGAATACGGCCGAGGTAACCACAAACCAATCTTTGGACTGCAGGTCCTAGCCTACCAGCAGTCAGAGAGGGCTCTCTCTTTAGGATTTAGCTTTGTTGATGATGATTTTAGGCTAGTTATTGAGTACAAGGGGTTTTGTTTGAGTTTTGGTGGGAAGGATGATGCTTTCAAGTAAAGAGGCAGGGATAGCATGAAAATTTTAGAACCATTGGGCGTGGAGTCAAGGAGTAGGACTGCTGGTGCGTTTTCTTGGTCACAAGAGAGAAATATGGAGCAAGCTAGCTGCACATGAAACAATGATTCAAGCTTAAAAGGATGGAATGAGGGCTAAGGAATGAGAGGCAGTTAAGAATCTCTCGTTCAGCTTAACAGAGGGAAGGTGAATGAGCTCTATCTAGGAGCAGTGAAGAATCCCTAGATAACTATCAGACATGGGTGAATTAGGGTAAATATGAGCCAAAGGGAAATCATATTCATTACCAATTCAGTTCAGAAGAAAACATAAAGAAACAGCAGAAATTGAGCATAGAGTGCGGTTAAACAAGTTCTAAGCTAATCTTTCTTTCTGCTATTTAGATGGTGATACTTGTATGATATGAGCATAAGTCAATGAAAACAGAGGTAAGAGGCACTTATTGAGTCATGTTGCGGCACAAGAATTCCACATTTAATCCTTCAAAACATTAATACACAACACACAGTCCATTCTCCAAGCTTTCAGCAGTCTTTGATTAAGTAAAACATATCAGATATACAGTGCGAGTCTCTCTTGGAGCTATACAACCAACCAACCCCCTAAACAGTGAATTAGGGTTGTTTTATAAGTAAAATATCTACAAAATCAGATCTCAGATAGATCTATTGTAATAAGTGTTTTTAACCTAACATATGTCTGAAATAAATGCAAGAAAATATCTCCGAGCTGCGCTGGGGGCAGCTGTATCAAAAAGAGTTAAAGTGTTGTCTTTGTGGCTCTGTGCTGATCACTTAGCCATAACTGTGCTTTGGACTTTGATCCAAGCTCTTGAGTGGTTCTGAGGTGCATTAACTGTGATGGGAGAGCCTCGATATAGCTCCACCGTTTTATTTGACTTTGTTGGAGGCCATTCAATGTTCACCTGCATTGGGAAATAAAGATTTCCATTAAAAACCTTTGGCTGATACTCTTTGCCGCTTCCTTGATATGCTTTGGAAATGAATGCATGCATTTCTCAATTCTGATACTCTTTAAATTGTTGCATCAACTTTTCATGGCTGCTGTTCGGCCCCCCGTTGCTTTAAAAATTGTCTTTGCCCCTTTCTAAATCCTGCGCGAAGAAATTCTTGTCATTTTGTGACTTTCGGGCCTACTGGTGGCCGAGCCACGAAAGGGATTTCCATTTTGGCCTATTTGCCTTAGCGATGCGCTAGCGCTAATCGCACATCAAAAACTGCCTCAGATTTTCATTCCGAGCTCTCTTTGCTGCGATTTGCGCCCTTCACGCTTTTTGACGTTGACGTCAGCATGATGTCAGCGGTGGGTCCCAGTATGGTGATGACGTGGCAGGGTGACGTCAGCAGTACGGCCGGGTTACATGGAGGTACGACGGAGGTGATGACATGGTAGTACGGTGGCAGCGATGTGGCCGTGACATGGTGGCAGGAGGTCGACGCAGGATGATGACGTCATGGGAGAGACGTGGCAATGACATGGTGGCAGGAGGCCGATGCAGGATGATGACGTCATGGGGGAGACGTGGCAGTGACGTCACGTAGGGGAGGGCAGTATCTGGTTTCATGTTGCACCGCCTTTGTGCAAAAGCGGTTTCGGAGGAGGGGGCTCCGCCACAGCCGAGAGGGTGACGCGTGGCGGAAGTGCGACGGGAAAACCGCCCATCTCCCGGGCGTTAACCCTCGCCACATCAGAACACAAAAGGACCCGCCCACCATAGATCTCAGGCGCACCAGATCTGACGGTCAGCAGAACCGTCAATGGTGAAAGGATATAAGGGGCCCGTGGCGCTTTTCATTAATTGTTTTAATCTGGCGGGGGGGGGAACTATAGGAAAGTGGGTTTTGGGTTATATACAAGCGGGGTGAAATATTTACAAGGGTGGAAAATGAGTTTTATAGGGTTAGGGTTTAAAGGGAAGAGGTTATTAGTGTGACCATATGTCATACTAACTCCAGGTTAGGACACGGAAGGGTTAGTAGGAGCCCCAGATGGACTAATTTTTCCTGGACTTGATAAATATGGCTATAGTGCCAAGGGGGGGGTTATTTAATATTTTTTTGGGGATTTATATAATTTCAGTAGTAAATGGGGATGGGGAAATGATAGAGGGAGCTATATAATAGAGTTAGGAGTTAATATGAATTTGTGAGGTGAAGTGTAGGGGAGAGACTAAGTTTGGGAATTGAATTTTAGACATAGGAAGGGAATAGACTGTGGAGACATGATTTTTACACAAGAAATGTGGCTTCTCTTCACTGAAGAAAGTCAAAGCTTGACTTGGTTTTTTTACAAAAATGAAGTGATAACAGGACTAGTTGGGGAGATCCCAAGGTCCTTTAGGGGGATGTTAGTAAGAGACTTTTAGGGGGAGTGAAAGGAAGTTAGACATGCTTCCAGAATTCTATCATCAAAACACTGCTTTGGTACCTCTGCCACTGATGAGATGAGCTTTCTTTGCCAAGGCCAAAACTGAAGATAATCTTTCTTCTGCAACCCCAGGCTACCTACCCAGCTTAATACACCTAGCATTTTTTGTTACTTCAGGAAGGGTGCACTTAGACTAGCAAACCCTGATTGCCTTTTTCTTTTTAACTGCCCTCCTATCTAAATGTACCCTTATCTCTTCCAAGGGCCTAGATTAAGCAGTTGGGCTCCTTTGTTTCTCTACCTATCTACAAATCTGCCCAGATTAAGATGTTTGGACAGATAATGATTCTCTATATTCTAAAACAAGAAATTGAAACCTAGGGAGGCCAAGATTAAGCTCTTTGGCCTTCCCTTAACAAAAAATTCTTCAAGATGATTAACTCATCAAAATTTGGAATACAGCAGTGGCATTTAGACTGGCACACTTTCATGGCCTCTTCTTTGGCCTCTTAAGGAAATATGGAACATTGCAGCCTACAAAGTATGACATATTTGGCATGTACAAATGTCAATCATGAAAGATGAACACCTGTTGCAACAGGAAGCTAACAGGGTCCAAAAGACCTATGTGCCTTATATATATAGATATAGATATAGATGTAGATGTAGATGTAGATATAGATATATATCTATATATATATATATATATATATATATATATATATATATATATATATATATATATATATATATATATATATAAGCCCTGGACCTGCTGATAGCGATGTGCGATATGGTTTCTAGACCCGATAATGTATATATTTGGGTTGATAATGTCGTCGGGTCCGGAAGAGAGTAATGCGCAATGTTAATTGCAATAGGCCAAAAAGGGGTGATTTATGCATATTTTCGAGTACTTCCATTATAAATATTTATAATGGAGATGAAAGTGCGATGGAAGGTTTTTGAAGCTTGAAAGGGTTCCGATGGAGGGAATGAATGGAGGGTTAGGCTGGGTGATGACTGGACCATGCATCAGGGATTAAAAAGGGGGTCTTGACCATTAAGAACTAAAATTTGGCTTGGCAATGAGTTAAAGTCTCTGGGACTAAATAGATCATTCGGAGAGGTAGAAGACCAACCTTTAGGGGACCCATTCAAAATTGTTGCCAGGGCAAGTTTTGATAGGGAGGTGGTTGTGGCCACAACACTTTATGATTGTAATAGTTAGGAAATTGTATTATTTTAGACTAAGGGATAAGTTGTTAGCATAGGTGTGTAATAGAGCTTGAAAATAGAGATTTGATTGTTAGATTGATGAAAATAGAGATCGAGTTGTTAGTGTAGTTAGAATAGGATTGTTTCATAAAAGAGAAGAAAATGTAATGGAAAGGGATTAGCTGAGATGATTGAGAATTGAGTGAGAGGCGAGAGTTTGAGTGATAGATAGGGTTTTGAGATTGTGATAGAGGTAAGATAAATTGTTGTAATTGAGCCGAGAGGGTCAAGACTCTGTAACCTCTATTATATTGAATAAATTGATTTAGTGTGCAACTGTGTGTTAATCCTAGTGTAGACTCTCGTTTACCTCTGTGTATCCGCGTTCTGAACGTAACTGGGTATTTTCTCTGTTTTCACACTTTAAACATAAATATCAGTGTTTATGTGTTTTCTCATAAATCGCTTCATTTAGTGTTAAGGGGTAATCTTGGAATTAAGCAATAAAACATTGATTAAGTGCTTTATTTAATTTTAAGTTAATGCACGTGGTTATATTGGAAAAGCGGGTTTTAAATAGTGAAGGTGGTTATCAGGCGAAGGAAAAGTTGTAAGTGGTAATTCGGGGTAGTCACCTGATTCCACTAACCAAGCGACACATAGCACTTAGGTGGAGAGAGAAAACCGCTTTATCAGGTGGGTAATCTTCATGCAAGTGGCTCACCAGATATCGCTATTAGCTGTTGGATTAAGTGCGCTTTGATCGACGGTGGAGGAAGACCGGACTGTTTTGTTGATCGGGGTGAGTAAGGACCGTTAGATCTGGAGAGAAGAGATCAATGGTGTAGAGCGAAGCATTGTTTCTAAAGGGAAAGTCAATGTGGGACCGACATTTTTAGAAGAAAAGCGGGACCCTCAGTGTAAAGTAATCCACGTACAGAATCTTCTTGAACGCATATGATTGGTTATAAAGTAACCAATAGTCTATTTTGAAGACTATCACCTTGTTTTCATCAACCTCTTGCATCAGAAGTCCTCTTATCAAAGAGGAAAAATTTAGTTGTGGCTTGGATGAGCCCAACATCAGCTTAAGGATCACTTTCTTGCCTGATAAACAAGAGGGTTGATTTGATGTCTCTTCTCTATTGGTAACTGAAAGTCATACTTTAAGACAATAGAGATAGAGAGAAGGTAATTGGACCTAGTTTAACTAGACTGAACCACCATTCCAAACGGAAAAGGAGTTGCTCTAAGGTTCCAAACGAGTGGTCTCCCTTATAATGTTGATGCAGAGAATTTTTGAGCCTTCAACACATCCTTATGTATATAGTATTCATTTGAAAAGATTTATTTTAGAGTTTTGTTGATTTTCTTCCTACATTTTGAGCAAGTTTTGGGTCTTTTGTGTTGAAAGAATTTTTATAATCTTTGAGTTTTTGGCTGATTTGAAATTCGAAAGATTCATTTCTATATTTTAGTCAATCTGAAAGTGAAAATTTTGCATTCTTGAAAGGAAATAAGGTAAAATTAGAAGTTTTTCATTCTATTTGAACATAAAAAAGACTCGCTCTTTACCATAGTTAGAAATTCAATGAAGCAAAAGGTTCATTTTTGCATATTTGTTGCATTAGATTTGGAAGCAAAAAACTTATTTCATTTACACTACATCTATTTAATCCACTATAATCAAAGAGTAACTATAAAATCAATCAAATTATTAATTAACTAAAGATAGTCGTTCTAGTTTAGAATACATGTTATGGCATCTATAAACATAATAGTTGTCATTTCTTGTGTGTGGCACATTCTGCGAGTAGTCAGTATTCCATGCACATAAGTATATGGGAACTTTCACCATGTGCCTTCGAGTATATTGATCGGTTTTCCGTGTATGAAAAGTATATGGGGATGCTTCCTATCGTACAAGCTCACATTAGACAGTGCTAACACAGACTATACCTCCACGTACCTCGAGTATATTTTGGAGGCCCCCTTCTAGGTTGCATACCATCCATAAGTAACCGAGTCGACCGCTTTGTCATTTCTGATACACCAAACACAACATTTGGGGATATTTCCTTCCCATATGAAAAATCTTGGTTTATCAAGGTGGTATATTGTAGTTCACAATGGTTTAGTAATCATTGATACCTAGTTACCCTAATTAGTAATCCTTGATACCTAGTTAGTAATAAAGTATTTGATTGAATAAAATGGGAATACACCTTTAATAAAATTCATTGTGGCTAATTTATTGAAGCATTCTCGTAGAATGTAGGGTTTACCCCCTGAGTATACGCTTGGTCAATTGGAGAAAACCAAAGCAAAGAGATAAAAATCGATAGGATTTGGAACCTCGGATCAACCTAAGACATTTGGAATAGTAGAATCGGAAATAGTAGAAACAGAAGTGATTCAACCACACAGAAGAGAATCAGATATAGTTCACTGTGGACCTAAAGTTGTTGAGATTATTCAAGGAGAATTTGATATCGAAGAAATTTCAGATGCAGAAATAACTGAACCAAATGTTGAAGAACCTGAATCTGACATTTCTGAGCCTTAATCACCTTCAGTTGTAGGAAGACTGTAATTACAACTGGTTTACCTCCTGGTGTTATAAGTAATGAAGAGATTACTGAAGGAGAGGAGGAAGAATCACAACATACCCCTTTTACTGCTGGTAATCCACTAAATTTTCTAAGAGTTCCTTTTGATCCTTTTTGACCAAATCCTTTGTATTTTACCCCCTTGAATTATTTAGGTCAATCTCTTCCTCATTTACGGACTCATTTTTATTTTTCACCTAGACCAAATATGTCAGAAACTCCTTCTATGGGCCAACCTACTGAAACTTCTATGTATGCAGGCTCTCTAAAGCCTTTACTATATGGTGGTCCATCAGTTCCCACTGGGTATCAGTCACCTTCTGGAAATTTTTCGGGGGCCACACCTTCTCCTCAAGTTTCTACTTCGCCACTTGGTTTATCTACCTCTTATCTACAAAACATTGCTCAAGGCATGAATTCTAGGCCTGAAATACCCTTGGCATCAGACCAATATGTTAATATAATATTTGGTAATACAGGTAATCCTCAAGTAACCCCAACCAATACTTACTATCCACCTGGGGGGAAACCATATTTTCTTCCACTTGGAGGACAACCTATTGTTGAAATGTATCCTACAATTCTAGGACAACCTCTTGCCGGGAATTATACAATCTTGTTCGGATACCTCAAGTTGGTCCAAGTCAGCCTGTCATATCTCAACCTTTTGTTGGCACTCCTTATATCCTAGAATGAATACTATTTGGAACCTACCTTCTATTCAATAGCTTATTCAAGTTTCTCCACAAGTTCCTATTTATCAATCTATTCATCCTACTGGACAATTTGTGCCACAAATTCCTTTTCAAGGTATTCCACAAAAACATGTCCAGGGAATTCCACAAACACCTGTCCAAGGAATTCCAAAACCATATGTCCAGCAACCTGTCCAAGGAATTTCGTAAACATCGGTTCAAGGAACACGACAAATGTCTGTTCAACATCCTATCTAGAGTAGTCCTCAAACATTTTTCTAGCCTACTGTTCAAATGATTGTTCAGTAATGGGTTCCAAGCATACCTCAAACACCTATCCAAATTATTCTACAAATTACTTTGCAAGCTACACCTCAAATATCGGTTCAACAACCTATGCAAATTATTCCTCTTCTTTTCAAATTGGTACTACTTTCCAGTATACAACATAGATACCTTTTGGATAATCTAGCATAACATTGTTTCAAATACCATATCAAGTTCAACCTTTTCAAGGAAAACTTATTCAAGGGAAAAATGTTCATGGACAACCTTTTCAAAGTCAACCTGTGCAAGGCCAGATTTATTTGATTCAGATGGTACAGGATCAATCATATCATAATCAACCTTTTCAAAGTTAATCATACCTTGGGCATACTTTTCAAATTCCATACCAACCACAACCTAGTATGTCTTACCTTGGTTACCCTGGAGGCATGCAAATACCAACTGCTCAAGTTATTCCAGGATATCTTGGATATCCTCCTCCAGGGGTTGGACTTAACCCTCAAGGATATCAGTATCCACAGCAAGACTTTAACCAGCAGTTACCTTTTATAGAAACTTTAGACTTACCAGATTCGTCTTGGCTTAGGAATGATCCCATCTATTATTATCAATTTTGGCTGGAAATTCCAACCAAACTGTAGTAGTGTTTTTGTAGCAATGGTGTACCAAAAGACACCTCCTTAGTAGTTGTTCGTTCCCTACAAAGGAATACAGACAAAGTTGGTTTTCTTAGTGAATATACTTAGATAAACAAATCATTGCAAATAGTGAAAAGAATGCATACACAAACATGAACTAAAACAAAGAGATAAATACATAAATACGCTGAATGGAGAAAACAAGTCAACAAAATAATGGAAAAAGATTCATTTATTGACTGTTGGTGGTAGAAGTTGAATACAATAGATGAATACTAAACACTTGAAGAGAATTATTTGAGTTATGGTTCTAAAAAATCCTCAGCAAGGAGGTTCCTTTCCTCAATCTCTTTGCAGGCTTCTCCTCTCTCTCAAATAAGTATGAAGACTCACTCAATGGTGAACTCTTTTCCTCTCACTAAGATGATGGATTTATTAGAAGTAATATGGCCAACATGCTAGTGCTCTTAATTTCTTTTCTTCAATAATGAAATTTTGGGTTGCTCTAATAGCAATTTGGCCGGCATAACATTGTCTCATGTTTTGGTTCTCCCATGGCTTGTTTATATAGAATTTTTTAATTTGTTTTCCCCCTCTTGGTTCATGAATTATAATGACTTATGAGTAGGACAAGATGATTCCATTGAGGGTTGCATATCTTTAGGTTGATTCAAATTCAGTTGTCCTTTACTAAGATCCTATCAGGTAATCACCTCCAAGTGTGGGAAGTGGTCCTGATTTTGCTGAGTCAGCATTTTCTCGACCGCATGACTTTCGAAGGAAATACCACACGGTGTGCAGGTATTGAATAAACAACCGCGTGGACTTCAATTTTTAAAGTCCATAAACTTTGGAACTTAGGATAAATAAAAAATTTTGAACTTCATAATGTCTTTAGCTGGAAAATCTTCACTTGTGCATTTTGCTGGATGATTTTTAGCTTTGTCTGGATAGTGTAAATATGTGTACAATTTTCTAGTGTTAACCATTGCCGCCTGATGTATGAGGTTAGGAGAAAATGTATAGCTGAAATACATCACGTTTTTCTATTCTGACAGAGAATATGATCAACTTCCTAAGAGAGAGAATAACTTGTTACGGAGATGAGTAGCAAAACCCCTTGACTAAGCATAAAGGATAACCATGCTCGAAAAAAAAACCTAAAACGTAAAAAATGTCTATATGAGTCAGGCATGTCCCATGCTCGTTATCATGACTAGTGATGAATTATTACAATCAGATACGAAATGGTTATGTCTAGTAAACATTGTAGTGGTTGACAAGCTGATGGTTAATGATGATAATTGTTGACACCCTCAAGGGTGTTTCTTAACAAAGAGACTGAATTTAGTTCCCCCATGCATAAGAAATCTGAAGGACTACATGGGTGAGGTACTGAGGTATGCATGGGTCTTCGAATTTGGGTACCTTCCTAATATCATGATGTAAGCATTGTTGAATGAGGTGCTTAGTGATATGTGGGTCTTTGACTAAATGAAAAAATTTCAATAGTCATTAAGTACGGTACTGCCTTGACATGAAAAATTGTGTTGGTGTCAAATGTCAGGGGACCAATGACATCAGTGGGAAATAGTGATTCCCATTGTACCACCTGAGGATTTCCCTTAAAGGGGGGATTATCCAAGGTATTGCCTCGATCCTATAATATAAGTGTTGAAGTTGACAGGAAAGAAGCGTCAACCACCTAAAATGTTGATTCAGGGAATCAATATAAGGTGAAAATCAATTGTAATAGTGTGGGTCAAAAAAGGCATGATAATAAAAGATGACGATATGAATGGATATGGACAACTAGCTCAAGGTCAGAGCTATTATGAAACCAGAGGTAGTCAAAACACTTTTTCTGCCATGGATGGCCCTGGAGTCGATAAGACTACCACGGTAGGTGTAAGTATGTTCTAACTGGCATGAAGAGGGTAAATAAATGTGGATGATGTGCGAGCTCTGATCAAGGGTGACTAGAAATTTTCGTCGGGTAAAAAGATATGAAAATATGGGTGGTAACCTTTTTCCTAAAAAATATTTGGACACTTTCCAAAAGAATATGAGGTCGTTTGGATGTACAGACATGGAGACAGGTGCTCCATGAAAAATGGTGGTCTACATAAAGATGGAGGTATGGTGTTTTTTGTTGTGGGTGGGGGCCCATTGGTTGGTCTCCATGTTGGGGTTGTGAGGCAGATGAAGTGACGCATATGGTCTACTATAATATGGGTGAATGGTAGGCCAAATACAAAAAACAGTGGTGCGTCTTTCTTGATTTGTCACAACATACAAGTGGTGACCCAGGAATGGGGTTGGTAAGTAATGAGTGAAGAAGAATGAGGATGATTTTCAAGGCATGCAATCTGAAGTGGTTCCTAAACTTGGGTAGATGGTCATGGATCCCAATAGTATGTGGGGGTCTATATCATGATGTGATCCATGAGTGACAAGGACCTATCCACTAGCATGGACATTTACCATATGCAAGGGGAGGTAATTGTAAACGTGGTGAAGATCATGGACCCTATGGTGCATTTTAGAGAAATGATGTCAATATATGAAAATATTTGTGGGAAGCATATCATGACGTGTGATGAATGATACCTGCTCTTTTGTTCTTCACCAGGGTGTTGAGCATGGCAGGAATTTTTTTGATGTGCCTGCAATTTAAAATCCAATACCCCAAGTGAAAACATATTTTTTGATCGTATAAATAATCTGAAGGTGACTGAATAAGATGAATTGAAAAAACAAGAGAAGGAGCACCTGAAGTCATACTCTATAGTGTGTGGTGGGTCCAAAAAATAGTTTTGGGTTGAAATGGAATGGAGGGTGCCACGATGAAGATGATGTGGTTCTGATCCTTATGTTTATGAAAATTTTCAAAAATGAGATCCTGAGCTCCTGTACTGGGCTCGAGAAGATTTCAAAAAGGGCGATATATAGGGAAAATTGGGCTCAATTCCACCTAATGTTTACTTTCTATTTTTGGAGGCTAGAGCTGATCCATGAGATATTTATTATCATTGTCGTGAGCCGATAGTAGGGTAGTGCGTGGGGATAGACAAGATAGAACACTAAACCCTTGCTTCATTAATTTGGTCTAGTGGGCTATATAGGTTGTAAAAGGTTGCCTTGTAAGGCCCTTTAAGATTTGATATCCTTGATGGTAGGATGGGCATCCTCTAGCGAGCGCAGGATTGGCAAACTTTGTGGATAGTGATCGTAGAGGACCATGCATCCAGCAGGACACTAGCTAGATAGGGGTTACTAAAGTTTCTTCAAAACCCCCTCTTGAGGTCGCATGATGAGTTCTTGAAATTTTTTATTCAATTTTGGTACATAGATCAAAATATCTTCGTCATCGGAGGGATCAATCTGCCGATCAGTGTAGTAGTAGATATATATATTTTATGACAGGGTTTGTACCTCAAGGAGAGGTTTTTCCACATCCTCTGCCAACTGGGTAGGTGGATATTCAGAGATGGGAAGAGGCACACTGTAGGCCTAACCCTATTGAGGATGGGTGCATCAGAGTGCAATATATCATGTATCTGATCGAGTGAGTAGTGCTGGCGATGATCATGAGCTTGGCAAGTTCAGTGTCCCCACTATTGTCACTTACTGCAAAATGTGTTTCCAATTTTCCAAAGAGTAAATGAGAAGAGAATTTTGTAGTCATTTTCTAAGTAGCAGAAGGACTCCAAGACTAAATCGAACCATCTTCATTGGAAATTTCTCTGAACAAGCTTTCCAACGACATGTGGAAGTCCAAAACTGGACCCCTAGATCAAAAGATATGGTTTGTTGAAGTTCAAGGATTGAAGCCTTAGGAAGGAATATCGAAGGTCTAATATATCGAAGATTGCATATTGGAGGTCCAAAGATATCATTGATCACAACATCAGAGCATCAACCATATCAGTGATCGCAACATCAGAGCATCAGGCATATCGGCAATCGTAACATCAAAGCATCAAGCATATTGGCGATCACATATCGAAGGTCAGGCATATCAGCACATCAGAAGGTCAGCGAATTAGATAATCAGAACTTCTTAAGATGACAACCTTTAAAAAGTTTTGATCTACATAATGTGTCGATAATGTTAAAAACCATTGGGAACACTGACAAAGGATTAACAAAGGATTTCATCGCAAAACCAAAAGTGGGCGAGCCCTTTTCTCTCTCCTCTAGTAGGACACGTGGTGGCATATGATTGGTCTTGATAAGCTACAGTGGCATCTAATGTCAGTATGACATGGTGGTATGGAAGGACATGTGGTAGGAAGTTTTGACATTATGAGTGGGCCTAACGGGACAAATTTGGGTGACATGTGTCACCACTCATGAGGTTCCATGTGGAACGATGACATCATATCGGAGGTCAGTGTATAGGAGGTTGAGGATGTCAGCACTTTGTAACACTCGATACTTGAAAAAAATCTGATAGTGGGCTTATACTATGGTCACAAAGACTCAAAGAACCAAGGGTGTTGAACACTTAACGAAGGAAAAATAGCCCCTGGCAAGAACAAAAAAGCTCTAGCAACTCAATGCTAAGCGGTAGGTCAATGCCCTCATTCCTATGGTGAGAAATGCAGGAAGGGCTAAGTGAAAGGAGCTCATCATATCAGAGGTCATAAATTAGAAGATTAGAATACCACACCACTGTGAAAATTGTGATAGGTGATTTCTCTGATAAGCAAGGTATAGAGAGTTAAATGCGTATGGGTCAGCCGTTACAAGATTGAATGCAGGAATAGAGGAGTTGGTCTCAGGAGTAATGGAAATTGTCAAAGATCATTGGGTCAAGGAAGCAAGGACCACTATCCATAGGAAAGAAGGTTGGGTCTGCCTTGAGGTGATACAAGCCATCTCTATGCTCCAATGCACATATCCAATGACTAAATGGAGGTATGGGACTCAGGAAGCAGTGTGCAGGTCACTTGAGAATTAATTTCTCAACATGGCTCTCTACACAGTTAGGAAATGAAAGATTGTTAGGTCAATCTCTATTTCGGGATTGTGGCAAGAAACCAACAGTTTATTGGTCCCAACTCCAGAGAGTGGGGAATTCAAGAAGTTAAGGAGAAAGCGACAGGTGAACCAGTCGAACAACTAAAGAGGAACATCATGGCAAAGATGTGGCCTGATCGGAGGCCATCATAAGAATGGCAGGGAGATATTTTCCTCAACCCTCATTAAATTTTCTTTACGTCTATTATTCTGTAATTGTTTCATTTTCAAGAATGGAATAAAATTCAATTGTAATCATTTTGGGCAGCAGAACCTTCACATGCTAAGACATCTAGTCAATTAGGCAACCGGATCTCGACTGAGATATTTTGTAACTATTGTTCAAAACTCCCCCTCTCCTTATAAATAGAGGGAAAAACACTTAAAGGAGGTTCCCAAATTCTGCATTCTAGAGGCTTGAATTCTTCTTTTGCAAGTTCTGAGCTCTGTTTACAGGTAGATTGGTTCCACTTTGGTTCAATTTTCTTGTTCATGTGGTGCTCGTGCATATACAATTGTTAAATGTGATGGATTGGTGATTTGAACTCCATCTTAAAAGATTAATGAAGTAGTTTTGTTGATTATAATCGGAGCAATGCGCAGTATGTTTTCCCCTTTGTATATCGTTTCATGTAAGTCTTTCCTCTAAAATTGTGTAATGAAGTTGTATGTTTCACTCTGTCATGGTTGTATGTATGTTGCTAAGTAGTGAGAAGTGCCTATGTAAACACAGATTTACTTGTGCTATTTTATAGCCCATAGTACTTGTATGTAAACATGGATTAATTATGCTAATTGATGACAAATGTATTCATGAGGCATAGAGCTTGAGACCTTAATTCGCACTCCACTTTTCTACATTTTCACCTCCTCGCTCTTCCATATTTTTGTTGGATATCGTTGCTTATGATTCAATGTTATTTCCATCCCTCTACATCAATTTCCCTCCTTTCCTTCCTCCTATTCATCTATACTACAATAACAATGTTAAATTGTGTATTGTTGTGTGTCGGCCACCAAAACTAATACATTTCTCTTTGAGATTAGCCATATCTACGAGTGTTTATTTCGACCTATGTGCTTGTTGGAGTTTACCTTGGTGAAGGGCTATTGAACCAATTACGTGACATATGGAGTGAAATAGAAAGCCTTTAGATAATATTCAAAAGAACTCCTCTTGGATGCCCTAGGCACTGGCCTCCTATCAACCTAGAGGCTATATCTAGGAGGCTTCTATATCTTCTGAAAGAAATGTGTGATAGGAGATAGAAAAAGCTACAACATCTTTCTGGAACCATTTTCAGGGAACGAATCAGAATATTTTTCCCTGGGTACAACAATTTTTACATTCCCTCTGTCGGGTGAGCAAGGGAAGTGTGGGTTGAAGATCTCTCACCTTGGAAACTCCATTGTTTGAATCTTATTATAAACATATTGGTGACTCCATTGTTTGAATCTTATTGTAAACACCCTGGCAACTCCATTTTCTATATCCTTATTTGGTCATCCTGGCTTTCAAGAGGCCTCATACTCGCTCTGATGCTAAACAGCAGAAAACTTTCCCTACATTTGAACTTGAGATCACTCACCTAAAGGGGTTTTCAAAATGGGCATTCTTGAATTCTTGGCCAACAAATTGCCCCACTGGAATTTTCCTATGTTGTTACTTATCCCCATCATTTCCCTTTAGTTCATGAATGGTATACTTATTTTCCTAGATTCAGTGGAAACACAGATAAAAGGTCAGACAAGCACCTCAAGGAATTTCATGAATGCATGGAACAACTGGGTATTGTTTTTGAAGATGTGAAAATGAAATTGTTCATGTATTCTTTAGATGAAGATGCTAGATTTTGGTACAGGACAATCATGGCAGCATATCTTCCTTAAAGAGCTTTCACATAGCATTTAATATTTTTTGTAAAAGATTATATCCACTAGGTGATCTGTTTGAAAATTGGTGTGAACATTTTAATGTTGAAAATATTTTTGAAGTTAATGATCCTATTGAAGATGTTTGTGGGATCAACTCCAAGAAAACATATACTTACATCAAGAAGCATCACCCAGCGATTGAGAAAGGGAAGAAGGATACATTATCAAGAAGCAAATAGACCCTCAGAAATCTTATTCTACCAAATTTGATGATTCTCCTTCTTATGATTCGTATGACTTCGATGGGATGTTGAGCAATGCAGGAATACAATAGTCCCAGTGATAGGAAGCTGCACTAAAATAGGAGGCCCACTAGGAGGATAATAAAGAGGCTCCAATTTACAATCCACATCCTTCAAATGGAGAACAAGTTCAAGACGCTGATATTAAAGTCGATAAATATTCTTTGATCTATGATTCAGATAATTCAGAGGATGATATTGTTTCATATTTTCAAAGAGATATGCTTACAAACAAGTAAAGAGAAGATTACCAACAACAACTCCTTCGAGAGGAGCCCATAGTTGAAGAGCCAAGCAATGTCGGTGGCTGCCTGTTACAGAAATATTCCTCCTTGGAAACTATTCATGAAAGGGAGACTGCCATAAATTTTTCTCTTCAGTTCCATGATCCAGTAGCTAACTATATGGCATCTTTATTTGGTCAACAGCCGATATCAATTATGGGGTATGTATTAAATGTTTTACCTCAAGATTTAAAATGGTGCATGCTTGTTTTAGTTGTTGAATTTCAAGAGAAGAATGGCATAAGGTATAGTACTCAGATGTTGGGATGGTATAATTGGAAGGTTGCCCTAACATTGGTGAATTGAGCCCTATGCATAAGTAGCAGTTGTATATAAATAAGCTCACTATGTGAGTGTTTAATTTCCCATTTTTAGAGTTTGTAGTTTTGAAATTCAATTTTATGAGGAAAGGACTCCCATCAAATAAAGTTCCAACAAGAAATTGTCCCCAATTGGAGCCAATGTTGTCACTTACTGCAAAATGTGTTTCCAGTTGTCCAAAGAGTAAATGAGAAGAGAAGTTTTCAATCAATTTCCAAGGAGAATAAATCTTCAAAGCCTAAATCAGACCCTCTCCATTGGAAATTTCTCTGAACAAGCTTTCCAATGATATGTGGAAATCCAAAAATGGACTCCTAGGTCAAAAGATATGGTCTGCTAAAGTTCAAGGATTTAAGCCTTAGGAAGGAATATCGGACATCGCATATCGGAGGTCCATAGATATCGGAGATCACATATCGGAGGTCTAGAGATATCGACGATCGCAAAATCCAAGCATCATCCATATCGGTGATCGCAACATCAGAACATCAGGCATATCATCGATCACAACATCAGAGCATCAGCCATATCAACAATCGTAACATCCGAGCATCAGGCATATCAGCGATCACATATCAGAGATCATGCATATCAGAGCATCGACACATCGTAAGGTTGGTGAATCAGAGAATCAGAACTTTTTAAGGTGAAAACCTTTAAAAATTTGTGATATGCATAATATGTTGATAGTGTTAAAAACCATCGGGAATGCCGCCAAAGTATTAACAAAGGATTTCATCGCAAAACCAAAGGTGGGCGAGCCATTTTCTGTCTCCTCTAACAAGACACACGGTGGCATATGATTGGTCCTGATAAGCTACAATGGAATCTGACATCAGTGTGGCGTGGTGTTATGGAAGGACGCGTGGTAGGAAGTTTTGGCATTTTGAGAGGGCCTAAGGGGACAAATCTAGGTGACACATGTCACCACTCATGAGGTGCCACATGGAGCATGATGTCATTTCAGAGGTCAATGTAGCATAGGTTGAGTATGTCGGCACTTTGTAACACTTTATACTTGAAAATTTTCCAATAAGGGGGCTCCAATATTGGGTTGGCACCACGATTGCAAAGACTCAAAAAACCTAGGGTGCTGAGCACTTAACAAAGGAAAAATAACCCCTGGAAGGAACACAAACACTCTACCAACTCAAGGCTAAGCGACAGGTCATGGCCCTTGGTCATATGGTGAAAAATGTGGGAAGGGCTAAGTAGAAGGAACTCATCATATCAGAGGTCGACAATCAGAAGATTAGAATACTGCACCACTGTGAAAATTGTGATATGGAATTTCTTCGATAAGCATCGTACAAAGAGTTAAAGGCGTATGGGTCGGTAGCTACAAGATTGAATGTGGGAACAGAGGAGTTGGTCTCAGAAGTAATGGCAACTGTCAAAGGCCGTTAGGTCAAGGCAGAAAGGACCACGATCCACAGGAAAGAGTGTTGGGTCTGCCTTGAGGTGATATAAGTCATCTTTGTGCTCCAACGCATGTTTTCAGTGAGTAAATGGAGGTATGGGACTCAAGAAGTAGTGTGCATGTCACCTGAGAATTAATTTCTCAGCATGGCACTCTACGCATTCATGCAATGAAAGATTGTCAGGTCAATATTTGTTTCTGCATTGTGTTAAGAAATCGACAGTTGATCACTTCCAATTCCAAAGAGTGGAGAATTCAAGCAATTAAGGTGAAAGCGATAGGTGAATCAACCGAACAAATAAAGAGGAACATCATGGAAAAGACATGGCTTGATCGGAGGCCATCACAAGAATGGCAGGGATATATTTTCCTCAACCATCATTCAATTTTCTTTATGTCTATTATTCTATAATTTTTGCATTTTCAAGAACGGAATCAAATCCGATTGTAATCATTTTTGGAAGCAAAACCTTCACACGCTGAGACAACTAGTCATTTAGACAGCTAGAGCTCAGCTGAGATATTTTGTAACTATTGTTCAAAGCTCCCCCTCTCCTTATAAATAGAGGGAAGAAACACTTAAAAGAGGTTCCCAAATTCTGCATTCTAGAGGCCCGAATTCTTCTTTTGTAAGTTCTGAGCTTTGTTTGCAGAGAGAGTGGTTCCACTTTGGTTCAATTTTCTTGTTCATGAGGTGCTCGGGCACATACAATTGTTAAATGTGATGGACTGGTGATTTGGACTCCATCTTCAAATATTAATGCAGTATTTTTGTTGATTCCAATCAAAGAAATGTGCAATATGTTTTCCACTTTGTATATCATTTCATGTATGTCTTTCCTCCTCTAAAATTGTGTAATGAAGATTTGAGTTTCACTCTCTCATGGTTTTATGTATGCTGCTAAATAGTGAGAAGTACCTGTG
Organism: Pinus tabuliformis; assembly: GCA_031772625.1. Taxonomy (NCBI): domain Eukaryota; kingdom Viridiplantae; phylum Streptophyta; class Pinopsida; order Pinales; family Pinaceae; genus Pinus; species Pinus tabuliformis. Next base: position 589,328,312 of record CM062817.1, on the reverse strand, counting down.
TAAATATAGATTTACTTGTGTTATTTGATAGCCTGCGGTACATGCATGTAAACATGGATTTACTTATGATAATTGGTGACAAATCTATTCATGAGGCATAGAACTTGAGACCTTAATTTGCGCTCCACTTTTTCTGCATTTTCACCTTCTCACTCTTCCATATTTTTGCTAGATATTGTTGCTTAGGATTATGTGTTATGTGCATCCCTCTGCATCGATTTCCCTCCTTTCCTTCCTCTTGTTCATCTATACTACAATCAAAATGTTAAATTGTGTATTGTTGTGTGTCGTCCACCAGAACCAATGCATTTCTATTTGATATTGGCCATATCTACGAGTGTTTATTTTGATCTATATGTTTTCTTGATTTTACATTGTTGAAGGGATATTGAGCCAATTACGTGACATATGGAGTGCAATAGAAAGCCTTTAGATCATCGTCAAAAGCACTCCTTTAGGATGCCCTAGGCACTAATCTCCCATGAACCCAGAGGTTATCTCTAGGAGGCTTCTATATCTTCTGAAAGCAATTGTGTGAAACGAGATAGAAAAATATATAACACCCACATTGGGTATTGGGGCCTATGATTGCGGTTTGCAAAGGCTGCAAGTGGGGAAGTTTTTCAACTGGGCTGGTTTTGTGTGTAGGGGGATGCTCTCCCTGTTGATGGAGGTTCAACAGGGAGTGAATTGGAGCTTCTATTATGCCAGTATTTTATGTAGCAACCTATATGAGATATTTTTTATGTTACGACCTTTTACAACAGCCCCCCCAAGTCCTGCCAGGGACCCCAGGATGAGACGGTGGTTGCTCGTGATGGCACAAAATGGTGGAGGTGCAACGAGGCGTTACTAGAATACCGAGGTGGAAGGATCATTTTATTCAAACCCTCATATGATTCTTGAGTACCCATATCATGGAGTGACCTTTACGGGTGATCTAGATATGGGCCCCCCTAGTGACGCTTGGGGGCCAACAGGTACGTAACTTTTTTATTTTTGCATTTCATTTTTTTAACATGTATGTTTTATATGATGTTGATATCATGTATTTGTTTTTGCATATGTGGGGCCGCATGGACATCTTCACACCTACTTAGTAGGTAATGATCCATGGTAGATGAGAGTGGTTGGTGATCCTGTTGTACCTTTGTGACAACGGGATGTTTGGGAGGAGGAGGGACTTGAGAGGATGGCATAGCACTGGCAACTCAAGATCGGTGGTCCCTATGGGGAGGGGACTAGCCCATCTGCTACTAGGGAGATTGAGAGACTATGATAGAGTGTTGAGGAGGCAGAGGCTCAGTTAATAGCTTTGGTGTCATGGCTCCAAGACTATGAGGATGCATGTGGCCGATCCGAGGCCTTGACCAGGGGGGTGCCTAAGGATGGTTGGAAAAGATTGGGAGAGGTGGTGGTGGATACGAATATGGTATGTGATTTGGCATACTAACCATTTCATCAGTGCATTATGATGGTGGTCGTCGTCGTCGATCCTATTTTAGTACATGATGCAGAGAATGGATCTCAAGAAAGGGGGGACAGGCCCTGAACCTACATGTAGAGTGTTAGATGTATGTATTAGGGTAAACACCCATTATGAGGATGCTTCCCTATTTTTGAGGAGTTATTTTACCTGGCCATGAACCAGTGGATGTGCATCTTATTTTTTGTGCTGATATATATTTTTTGATATGTAGATACGAGATGAGATATTTTGGTGGATCTTATGATGTGTCTTATGCTTCTATACATTTGACCTATTTCTGCACTTTTTTTTAGACGAGTATTATTCTTATGGTTTATGTATATTGATGGTTATATATATGTGATGCATGTCATTCTAGGACTTGATTAGCTATGCGATCAGTTGTATGATTTTTATCCCTTGGTATACCTGTAAATGTGATATGATCAATATTTTCAGCTAACCTTCGTGCATGCAGATACTTCCGAAAAAGGTGGAAATCACAAACTTGAAAGGTTTTGTTCAACTGTGATAAACAAGCTGGGAGTCAAGGAATACATGTAGGTGATGGATACCTAAGTGGGAGGCATCAGCAAAGAGACCTATGACGAAGTCGTATTTAGCTTGATTGTTGATGGTTGATCTAATACGAACTCCATTGAAGAGATAGGGTGTCTGGTTAGGAGAGTATATGGCCTAGGCTGCGATAGTTATGTTTTATGACCATCGAAAAGCACCGTCAGCAAATCTGTAATGATAGATGATCTAAAATAATCATACATTAAACTGAAGTAGAATTTATTAATGCCATGAGTGAACCGAATGTTAACTTAAAGTGATTTAAATGTGAGAACTGATTGAAAAGGAATGAACTGATGACAGAATTGAAACATAAGCAAGAAGTAAACAGAACTGAAAGGTAGCAAAAACACAGTGATACCAGACAGAAAGATTGATTACGGAGTTTTTCCCTGATGGACTATGTCTCTGGGTCCGCTTTCAAGATGGGCGTCCGCTTTATTAGGGTTTCAAGTACATCTGAAGTTTCCCCAGCCAAGATTGGCATGAACACTGAAGTTAGGGTTCGGTCTAATGACAAAAGGCCACCTTAGGAGTTGGTTACAAGGCCCTTGCATTAAACTAGCACCAAAAATTCATTTCAAAACCAAAAAATGACTTTATAATAACAACTAGCCGCTGGGGGTCAGGTTGACTGCGCGGAGTTGTTAACCGCTCATGTGAATAGCCTGTGGTCAAGCCACAAAGGGACACAAATGTAGTTTTATCCCATGGTTTCGGAACCGCTTGTCGACGCTGACTATGAGAGCTGCCTCTCAGCAGTCTTGGCTGACGGTGCAGCTTCCAGACTCCAACCCCATGCCATGGTGGTTAACCACATCTATTTACATGCTACAGTTACAGTGGTTATGGTGCGCGTTAACTCCGTGGTTCCGAAGCCCCGATGGTTTATCCCTGCATCTGATCACATTGTTCATCGCAGTCACACTCCGTTGCGGTTTAGGCCAGTGGTTAGGACTATGTTTTATAATGTTTTCATTTGTAATGTATTTCATTTACATTGTAATGACCCAAGAGGGTTTGTAACATAGGATTAATGCATTAGGTTATGGTTTAGGTGAAAGGTGTAGGTTAGGGTTTAGACTTAGGTTTTAATTTCAATGTGTTAGGTGTATTAGGGTTTTAGTTCTTTATATTTTTACACTCTTTTTTCTAAAAACCCTTTTACAACACATCTTCATCACAATGCGACATTTTCCACTATCTCATGACGACAAAAACACGTCGACAACCTAACCTCGTTGGAACTGACGAAAAACACATTTCGAAAACCAGGTACAAAACCCTATCCTTCGAACACCATGAAAACCATATCAACTATTGACATCACCGGCAAAACTGAAACCAACATCGGACAACCTGAACCATAAACATCACTATCGACGCTAAAGACATCGGACACTGAATGCTGACGACGAATACTGGCGAAGTTGATAAAGTTCAAGACCTCATAGACCATGATCATTTGAAGATAAATTCGACTTTGAACCACTGAAGACTCTGCTCATGCTAGATTGACAAGATCCTCCTAGACCAATCCTCTCCACTTGAAAGCTTTTGGAACACAAAAGTTTGACTAGACAGATAGTAGATGAGGGTAGAGCTCCATCACTCTCCACCTTGCCCTGATGATGTACCAATACATTTTATCAACCACCTGAAAGTGATGACCCTGATGATGCTGATCATGGCACATTTTGAATCTGTGAACTGTTCCATCCATCTGCAGTATGCACAACTTGCGAAGATGGTTAAACAACTTGTTATGAACATGGAAATTGACTTCTTTCCACGAAGTACCATGAATTAGTGATTCATAAACATCTTTGAAAACAGTCTCTACATAATATTGTTCAATACTATTGACATGTACTAACAATATATTTTGCGGAATAACAGAAACATTCAAAGATATTCTTGACATCATATCAGCTACTCGACTTGATATACTTTCCTAATTCCTGATTACTAAGTGAACTTGTTGCAATAAACCCATCAAATTGTAATGTGAAGAGTGCTGCAACTTAGTTTGACTTTGAAAGTATTGAAGTGGTTGTTGATTTGTTTGAATCACTGTTTCCTCATTCATTAAATGATGTCTCCATTGATTAACACTTTCCCTTAATGCATAAGTTTCCCTTTTATGTACTGGATACTTTGACACTGCTTTAGAAAATGCTTTGATATGAAAACAAATAGGCTTCCTCTCCACTTGAAAAGAGGCTTCAAAATTGTTTGAAACATGAAATGGTGATACAATACAAGAGAAATGTAACACTGAATTTCCCCAATACTGACCTGCATCCCTGTAACTTATAACTCCCAAACTTGGATTGAATTGATTCATTCTAACATTAGGAATAGGAGCGTTGGACATCAACTATAACTCATGTTGTATTCCCTACTTATGAGCAAGATGTTTGGGTTCTTTAAATAGAACTGGAAAAGTTTCTACCTCTTCGATCAAGCTATCTTTAAACTGGGACTCATAACTTGAACAAACATCATGTCGATTCTTATGTTGTTCCTTTACACACATGATTACAAATTTCTTATTTTAACTTATTAATCACTTCATTTGATTAGAAACAACTAAATTCAAGTGAGTTTTACTTTTATGTGCCCTGACAATAAATTCAACCCCATCTTTCTTAAGGTGATATTTATGCTCTCTTCTATAAAATTTTGCATCACGATCATAAAGATAAGCACTTCCAAAGACAACTCCACATATGTCTACTGGAACCACATCTAATTCCACTTCATCAATGTAATTAGCTGTAATGGAAAATCTTAATTGACATTGTTTTATGAGTTATATCTGAGTTGATTTATTTAGCCATCCTAAGGGGTAAGGTCTTGTATGATTCCATGTCTCCAAACCCAAGTTCTTAACTAAATATTCAGATATCAAATTTTCCTGTCATCCACTCTCAAACATTGTATCAATCTTTGTGTGCTTAGAATTTATCCTTATGTTAAATAGTTCAACTCTTTTATCCTCATTTGAAGGATTTATGTTTGATGAAGATGCAGTAGTATTAGAACTTGAACCAATGTTAGAAGTTTTACCTGTCGAAACTATGGCAGTTATCCTCCTTTCATCATCAGAATCGGAGCCTATATCTTGTTGGATTGCTACATTTGCTTTCTTTTCATCCTTATCCTTAAGGAACTTATTTGGCTTAAGTTTAGGATGAATTTTCCAACGCCTAGATTCATCATGACCAATTCTCTAGCAATGAGAACAAGTATTTCCTTCTAAGTTGTTGCTGATTTCTTTCCCTTCGAATTTTTCTTCCTCTTGTTGTCATTGGAATCCTTGATTTCCAACTCTTTGGATGATTGTGGTGAAAAATTCAGTGGTCTTCCACCTGATTCAATATGTATGGTGTGAACACACACTTCATCAAAATCATCAGGATTAAACATCAATAATGTATGTTACAAATATGAATGTAAACTCCCGATGTATTTTAATAAAGTTTCATGTGTATCCAATGAAATACCAAGTGCCAATGCTTTCTTTCTGAACTCCTGAGTAAACTCCTGCACACTCTGCCCTTTACCTTGCCTCAAGTGTTGCCAATCAATAACAGCTTGCTGCATGTATCCTAAAGGATAGAATTGTTTCCTAAGAGCTTTTAAAAACATAGACCATGAAGAGATGAATTTACCTTTCTGCTTTACATCTATTTGAGTTTTATTTTCCCACCAGATTAAATTTGTTCACCCCATTCTAAGTGTAGATAACTGAATTTTTTTTTTATGAACAGAAATGTTTTGAATATGAAAATACACTTCTAACTACTTAATCCAGTTATCTAACTTTTCAGGATTCATTTCGCCATCATAAATAGGTAACTCAAATTTACATAAAGTTTCAAAAGAAATATTTTCTTAGGTTTCTTTTATGTTTCAGATTATGCACTGGAAGAAGAAGAAGAAGATGATGATGATGGAGATGACGGAGGTGAAGGAGGTTTATCAGCCTTGCCTTTACCTTTGACCTTCTTCGATGCCTTTGAAGAAGAAGCTGCATCTCTCGCCTTCTTATCTTTGTAGAGTTCTCCCAACATTTGATGCATACTCAAGAATGCTTGCTGAAACTATTCCTTTCTCATCTTAGTTTTAGAGGTTTCACCTGCATCAGATCCTGTCATAGTCAACTTATGAGTGACTCTTCGATTTCCAATCTTTGGATCAATCTCCTCGAGGATTCCTTCTCCACGTTACGACTTTGACCTGGTTAACATTCACTAGAAATATTCTACAAATGCAACCTACTTTGATACCAAATTATATGATCTGAAATGATCATACATTAAACTGAAGTAGAAATGATTAATGCCATCAGTGTACCGAATGTTAATTTAAAGTGCTTTAACCGTGAGAACTGATTGAAAAGGAATGAATTGAAGACATAATTGAAACATAAGAAAGTTGTAAGAAAAAGTGAAAATCAATAAAAACACAGCGATACCAAACAACAAGATTGATTACGGAGTCCGTCCCTGATGGACTACGTCTCTGGGTCCGCTTTCAAGATGGGCAATGCTTTACTAGGATTGAATCTGAGGAGGTCGATTACACGGAAAATTAACCAAAATTATTGTGCATGAAGGCACTTCTGGTCACCTTCACAATAAATCTCTCTGAAATAGCTTTTCAACGCCTATCATGGTTCCCAATTCCGACTTTGGATGCTCTCGTTACACTGAAAACAAAACTGCCTATATCCTCAAAAATCTGCATACAAACTCTAAAACCACTTCTTTCTTAAATGGTACATTTAAAGGGTTTCAGATACATCTAAGGTTTCCCCAGCCAAGATTGGCATGAACACTGAAGTTAGGGTTTAGTCCAATAACAAAAGGCCACCTTAGGAGTTGGTTACAAGGCCCTTGCATTAAACTAGCACCCAAAATTCATTTAAAAACCAAAAAATGACTTTATAATAACAACTAGCCATTGGCGGTCAGGTTGACTGCGTGGAGTTGCTAACCAACCATGTGCATAGCCCACAGTCAAGCCACAAAGGGACATGGATGTAGTCTTATCTCGCAGTTTTGGAACCGCTTGCCGATGCTGTATGTGACAACTGCCTCCCGGTTGTCTCGGCTGACGGTGCAGATTCCAGACTCCAACCCCATGCCATGGTGGTTAACCACATCTGTTTACATGATACAGTTACAGTGGTTACGATGTGTGTTAACTTCATGGTTCTGAAGCCCTAATGGTTTATCCCTGCACCTGATCACATTATCCACCGCAATCAGACTCCACTACGGTTTAGGCCAGTGGTTAGGACTGTGTTTTATAATGTTTTCATTTGTAATGTATTTCATTTACATTGTAATGACCCAAGAGGGTTTGTGACATAGGATTAATGCATTAGGTTATGGTTTATGTGAAAGGTGTAGGTTAGGGTTTAGACTTAGGTTTTAATTTCAATGTGTTAGGTGTATTAGGGTTTTAGGTCTTTAGATTTTTACACTCTTTGTTCTAAAAGCCCTTTTACAATAGATATTTGTCACAATGCGACATTTACCTCTATCCCATGATGAAAAACACATGTCTACAACCAAACCCCAGTGGAACTGATGAAAAACACATGTTGACAACTAGGTACAAAACCCTATCCTTCGAACACCATGAAAATCATATCAACCATTGACATCACCAGCAGAACTGAAAGCAACATCAGACAACCTGAACCATAAACATCACTATCAAAGATGAAGACACCAGACACTGAATGCTGACCTTGAATACTGGTGAAGTTGATAAATTTCAAGACCTCGTCAACCATCATCAATTGAAGATCACTTCGCCTTTGAACCACTAAAGACTTTGCTCATGCTGGACTAACAAGATCCTCCTGGATCAATAGACTGGTGGATGATCCATCTATGACACATGATGAAAGAGTGATTTCAGAGTGGGTCCATGATGAGGTGATCACCATAAAAAATAATTCATGGTGCATACACGTACATTCTAGAGCTACTCAAGCATTCTTATGGGTGAAGTTTTTTAAGGTAGAGGCCATTGACGTGATTTTTTACACAAGTCCCATTGGGATCTAATAAGATACATGCCCCCTTGAGGAGGCAATATTTGATAATTTATGGACCCTTCCATAATGTCTCAAACTTCCCAAGTCCTACCACCTCTTGGGAAACATTGTAACAGAGTACTAACTCACCTTCGATAAATGTCTGAGGGTTAATGTTGTGATTAAATGAGGCTTTGACCCTCTTTTTGTGTGCTTCATTATTCTGGAGAGATTCTCTTCAAATTTCATCGACAAACTCCAGTTGTACCAAACTTTGTTCCAAAGGTTTGGCGTCACTGAGAAATTCGATGGCTGAGTGCAAGTTCGGGATCTCACACTCAATGGGGATTACATCTTCAACCCCATATAATAATTGAAAGGGTGTGAACCCTATATATGCTTTGATTGTTATGCAGTATGCCCACAGGGCGGAAAAATCCATGTGGTGCCAATTGGTTTTGTGATTGTTCACCATATGTTGCAACATTGTTTTAAGCACTTCGTTGACAACTTCTACCTTACCATTGGATTGAGGGTAGTTTTTATCACCAAAAAATTGATCACCTAGCCTAATTTACTAGATGGATCAAAGTACACCATGTAAACCCAATTTTACCATAGTAAAATTTCTTTCACTATGAGAAATTACCTAATAAACCACCTTTGTTAAGTAATTTATAGTTAAAACCATGAAGAATAATTAAATACATCATTATTTATTTGATTTTCTTCTAGGAGTAACTAATTAAACCATTGTTTTATTATTATTCCTTGCCAAATTTGACCCAATCATGAAAAGTAAACAAATAAATCATTATTTTTCTTATTTTTCTCTAAGAATAATTAATTAATCACTAATTAATTATTATTCTTTGTTAAAGTTGACTAAATCCCTTAGGAATAATTAAATAAATCCTTATTTGTTTATTATTCCTTAACTAATTCCGTGAGATCATAAATAAATCATTTATTTATTTATTTTTTCTAAATAAAAGTTTAAATGTTTTTTCCCTCCTAACCAAATATAATAAAATATTCCAAGTGGTTATTCCAAGAATGGGATCAATAATATTTTATTATTGCTCATTATTCGAGGATAACTCAATATTTTTTTATAAATAGAAGGATTTTCCATTCATTATTCACTTTTGATTATTTTCATTGTTGCACTCACTGTTCTAAATCTGATTATTTTCATTGTCGCACACCATATTTTTTATGGAATTTCACATTATAGAGGAGAGAGACTCTACCCAAGCTGAAGACATTTGAGGATAGCCGAGAACCCATCCCATAGAGGGGGACTAGTAACATCTATTTGTTCCCTTCACAAGCGTTATAATAAATTTATTCTTTACATATCTGGTTTCCATTGGATGATTGAAGTTATTACTTTCCTTTTTTACTATTTAACTATGATTGTGGCATAGATCCGGACTTTGGCAAGTTTTGTTTTTATCAATTGCTACAGATCTACAGTGTTTAGCAGCCATTTATATTGTTGAGATTGTTTGTCATCTGCAATCTTAACTGGGTTTTTTCATACATCAGTGAGAAGAAAACATGACAACAAAATTGGCGACTCCACTGGGTTTTATACTTCTAATCCAGAAACCTAGGTGACATTTGTTTTTCAGCTTAGGGTTTCTTCTTTTTTCATTTCTATTAATGTTTCCTAGTTTTTAAACCCTAGATCTGTTAAAATTCTGACTTCCACAAGCTTTTTGGTCATTTCCGCAGGTCACAGGAACTAGTCACAACAAAGTTGGCACTTTTTTTTGAGATTTGTCGACCGAGATCCACGGAGAAAAAATCACACTTTTTGGCTCAAAAAGTGCGATCTAGAGGCCAAAACACACTAAACAGCCCAAAAAGTGTGATCCCTATAGAGAAACAAGTAAGTACCTACAATTTCCAGGTTTTAGGATTTTTCTCAGATCGGTTTCTGGGTTTTGCAAAGAGTTTTCTGTTGGGTTGTTTGACCTCTGCCTCATCCTGCTTAAGCCTTGATCCACTATGATTTACCCGTCGAAGTCAAATTTAGCCTCCCCTAGGGATTCTAGTATGCTTCCACATTTCTAGGAGGAGTTTAACTGAGTGAGTAGTCTAAGTTTCTACAACGCTTTTAGCCACATTTTCTATATATGTACCCTTCTGTTTCAGATCTTATAATATAGGTTGCTAGCATCCATAGTTTCACATTTAAACTTGTTTGGTCATTTGCCTTAGGGTCCCATCAGTTTCCCTAGGTGTTTCACCCATCTCCCTATCCTTTTGCAGCAATCTTCCCCCTCTGGTTTTTTGTTGTTGTTGCACCACTTTCCAGCAGCTTGGTGTCACTTGATCCTAGTCACACCGACATTTAGATCTCTTGATTGTTTCAATGTATTTTCCATCGGTTTAGCCACCAAGGAGTACAGTGTTTGCAAACCAAATTTGGGTGGGGTTTAGTTAATCATTTTTCTATTCATTTTCTATTATTTATTTTAGTTTGTTTTTAGAAAACTTTTTTCTTTTTTACAATGATCTAGGCTTAATCAATTTATACACTTGCACACACAAGCACACCTTAAGCAAAGGGTGTTTGTTTTACACCACCAAGCCAAGACTTAACATAATAAATTTATCTCCCCGCCTCGTGAAAAAGATATATTGTTGATCTCCCTTCACCATTTCCATGTCATGTGTGTCTTATCATCATTGCGCCACCAAGGCATTTGTCGCAGAGACTATTAAGCCGTCACCCCCAATTTCTGCTTGGGAATATTATCCCTCCCAATCGAGTTCGAGGTCATAGCCCTTCGAGTCCCCAAACCGACTCTTATCCCAGTTCTTTTTATTCCTCATCTGATTCTGAGCCTCCTTCACCACATATCGTCACCATGTTTGGACCCACAGCTGGTGCAAGAACCCAACCTGGTGTTGGCTCTGGTTCTATCGCAGTGGTCACATCAAGTGGAACAGTCTCAGTAACCATTCCAGCAGCCGCCATACTCCACTTTATGGCTAGGTTAAGTCTACCGCATTTTAACCAGTTGATAAACGACCCCATATGCCATGATGTTGGTTGGCCCTCTATGCCGACTAAGCTTCCCTCAGACATCCTGAAGTTTGAGGGTAATACTAGAGAGGATCCTACCAACCATGTTCGATCCTTCCACATGTGGTGTTCGTCCAACTCCATAACCGATGACTCCATTCGTCTTTGGCTATTCCAATGCACACTCACTGGAGACGCCGCAAAATGGTATGTAGACCAGCCCTCCACATCTCATTCTATTTTCAGGATGCTTGCTATTGACCACATTCTCTCAGTCCTCCACCATTCGCCTTTCTAACCATATTCAAGGTGGCATTGAAGGAGGAGCACATGTTGTGCCCCACCTTTTGAAGATCGTGTCTATCTAGATTGGTTTCTTACGAGCCTTTTATCTCCCATTGGAAAAGATGTCTCTTCACATTTTCCTTAGACTGAGGAAGAAGATCTCCAAACCACTCTGAGATATGATCTGATTTATGCAAAATCCGGTTATGTCTATACTGTCATTCCATACCTCCCTCACCTTGGAAGTGTCAATGCACCGGGGGCATCTAATGCCATCGACAGTATCATTGTATCCCTTTCACACTCTTCGCCATATACTCAACAAATTTATGGCTACCCGCAGGGGGCCACCAGTTCCTCCAACACTTATGCCCCTCCTGCTAGCAACATGTTTCCAAGACCCCAACCTATCTACCAAACTGTTGCTTCTCCTTATGCACAACCGAGCATTCTAGCCCCCCAAGCATTAGTGCCACAGCCTCCCATGCATCCTCAGCCCCAGAAGCCACCGCCCCCTCATGGTCAATTGTGTGCACAACAAAGTGCTACCAATCCCCCAAATTCGAAGAAAAAGAATAAGGGGAAGGGTAATAAGGGTAACCAGGGTAATCAAGGTAACCAGACTAGTGAACCCCTGGGGAACCAACCTAACACCAACAACCAACAACAGGGCGGCCAGCCCAAGTGGTGGGCTCCAGTATTGTAGCAATAATGCTACAACTCCTGGAGCTTCCTATCTCTAATTTTATCAACCCGGTAGTTCGTACAAACTTGGAAGCGACGGTGCTGTATGCACAAGTACTAGCTCTTGTCGCAGCTGTCACTTGGTCAGCTGGCACAAGTCCGCTAGGGCCCAAGCCAACTTCTATAGGCTCACAGAAGAAGCTTTATGAATGATGGACGAAAGCTAACTTAAAGAAGACTAATCTAGTTGCAGAAAGGAACTGAAAGTCAACAAAGCATGAAAACCCTAGTAAACCCTAATTTGACTAGCTAGGCCCTTACAATGCAAAACTGTGAATGAAACTTTTACCAATGATGCCATTACTTGCAGTGAACTGAAATACATGCATCTAAGCTACTTGCATCTGAAAAGACATGTTTTTGTATGTTTTCATTAAGTGGTTGGATTTATTGTGATGATGTTGTTGATTAGGGTTTGGTTGTGCAGGAGCGGTTTGAATGGAAGGAAAGCATGGGCAAGGTCAGGATGTCTAGGGGAGGTCCCAGAGGGTCCCTAGCATCGATCCACAGAAGTCTACCACATTCGGATGCTCAGCAACCGAGTTTGCAGGCTTCTACAGGAAGTCTGCAGGGGATCCTACAGGAAACTCAGGGATTTCTACAGGAAGTCTGTGCAATTCTACAGGATGTTTGGCCGTGGAGGTTTTGGGAGATGGTGAAGTGTTGGAGTGATGTGGGAGGATAGGTGAGATGGAGATGGGACTGGTGATGGCTCAGGAGCAGAGAAATCAGATGGAGGAAGAGTGTATGCAGGGGTTTGATGGCTTGGAAGGATGGGATCAACGAAAGGTTAAGTAAATGAAGCTACGTGGCAATAGATGAGTTGGAGGATAAATGAGCTGGACAGAGGCCGAGTGGGTGACTTGAAGAGAGGTCAAGAAGAAGAAGAAGGAAGTGGAATGATATGGAGCAGCGTAAATTAAACAAATGACTTATGCACCAAAACGAGAATCCATTAACCTATGATAACTGTGCCATGAAACCTATGATCAGCAATAGAAAACCAAGAAATGAAACTCGTGCATGGAAGTGAAATGTAGAAGTATGGTTAAATATCAAACGTGCATGGATGGATCTTCAACGAAAATGTCTATGTTGCAGCTTGCACGAAAGTGAGAAGAACTGCATTTCTTTTTGGTGGTTGGTTATGGACTGCACCCCAATCCCTAACAGAGATGGCAGTGAGCCTTAACAACCTTTTGCTGGAGCTCCAATAAATTATAACTATCCTCCTATCGAATCTAAGCAACTGAAAGCAAATTCACCATGAACTAATCCTATTCAATCTCATGAAGAAGACTAAATTAACAGACTGTAAATTCGAATTGCATGTTAAAGTAAAAACTCAAAGTGCTGGAATGAAATGCAAATAACATTACAACACCGAGGAGATCTATTGCTCTTAGGTTGGGCCCTAACCTGAGAGCTATAGCTCCCTTAGAAACTCAGAATGAGATCAAAATCTGCCTGCCTTTATTCATAAACAAAAATCTGATGTCATGCCAAAACTGGCTTACAAAAGGAACAAACACCGAGCTGTAGCTCGTACTTCCAAATTACAAGAGCAATACAAAAGTTCAAAAAGCTTCTATCCAAGGCTACGGCCTCAGTATTTATGCAAAATGATCATCCAACAGGTGTCCTTGATTTGTGGAGCTCGGCTGTCCAACTGAAGGTTAAACTGCTGATCCTGTAGAACAGTTATAACTGTTGTTCCTATAGAACAATTGGCTGCCTCTAAGCTCGGTGGGGAGATGGATTGGAGCTCGGAGCTATGGTGGGAATCACAAGGAAGGTCCTCAAGACCGTGGGCATCCTCTCCTAAAAACCAGCAGTGCCACCTCATTGTCTCCTTGTCTCCTTTTTCGTGGTCTTTGCTCCCTTTTAATGCCAAAACCTGAAATCACCATGTATTAGTCACGTAGATAGAATGCCTACCCTTCTTCCTACAAACAACACGAATAAACCAAGAAATGAATGCATAAGCAATAAAAAATGAATGGTTTGAGCAGAGCAAGTAGGCCAAATGAGCCCAAATTGTACCAAAAATTGGGGCTCATCACCAAGTAGAACAAGCCTATTCGTATGAACAAGCCTTGTTCATGTTGTAGTGTACATGGCCACTATACACATGTGTGTCCTATTTTACCCCAGATGCACCAAATGTGGGAAGCTCAAGTAGATTCTAGAGGTCAACAATCACCTCAATATACTGCCCCACCTCAATTGACAGTGCTCACAAATCCTTTCCCTCACCAAGGATTTGTTGTTGCACAACCTCAGCCAAGTCAAGCAGCCCATCTCCCCCAACCTTCTAGTCCCGGTGACTACCAGATCCTTATGATGAATTCTGACGAGGTTAGCCCCTCCAATATCAACCTACAAACTCGGTCATGTCAATATGACAAGCCCTAAACCTCATCTATTACCAATTCCAAAACCAAAGTATCTGTTGAGCCTCGTACGACACCAAATGGTCCTTTATAAATCCCTAAACCTAAGGTTGAAGCCATTCCTAAGATCCCAAAAGGACCATTACACAGTAATGTGGCTTGTAACAGAGCTGCCCATACATAGAGTATAGTAGACGACTTGGCGCAATCACCTGTTTCCATGTTGACGTTGGAAGTCCTCCAATCATGTCCACCCCAAAAGAAAGCTCTAATAACTGCCTTGGGTGCATTGGATCCCTCTAACAATCATTTTATTGTCTTCATGGTTGATACATCAGAGCCTCCCCCATTGCCTTCATTTATTGCTTTCTAGATACCAGTTAGAGTCCGTAATGCCATCATCTCCAAATGCATTATTGATGAAGGCGCATCCACCTCTGCTTTTTCCATTGCTATTTGGAAACAGCTCAAGTTCCCTAAGTTTTCCCCCTCCACCATCACTTTGCGTGCTTGGGATGGACACCCCTCCCAGCCACTTGGCATGTACCACAACTGTCCAGTGACCCTTGCGAGCAAGATTGTCCAAGTCAACATTGAAGTCATTGATGCCCCTTTGGATTAAAACATTCTCTTAGGTCGTAGTTACACATATTCCATACCAGTCGTTGCATCAGCGGTGTTCCGCAAGATGTGCTTCCCCCATGAAGGAAAGATCATTACCATCGATCAACTGACTTACTACAAGCTGGCATATGTGACCTCCCCCGAGTCCATTATCTTGTCAATGTCCAACCAACAGTCTTCAACTCCTTCCACTAGTGTTTCACCCGGAGTCTTTAAATATTCCTCATTGTTGGGTGCTTTTCTTAGTCCTCCCCCTACCATCTCAGATCCTACCTTTATGAGTGTTTACATGTTACAAGCGTCACAGCCTTCCCTTAAGCAATCTGGAACACTTGATCAATAACCACCTCCTCAGCACCCTGTTGTTGCTCTTCCAGTTGAACCCTCTGGACCCACTCCCCTAGGACCTCCTCCATTTGTGGGTTCTTCTCCTATGTTCCTACCAGGAACTATTTCTCCTAGGAACTATTCCTCCAGGTCTCAACCATCTAGGAGTTGTTCCATCAGGACATTATCCAGCCGGTCAGATACCTTTCTTATTCCCCCCTCTAGGAATTTTTTCTGTACCTGTCATGGCTTCATTGGTCCTTCCTAACATGATTCTGGGGATCCTAGTATGGTACATCAATTCCCCTGCAAACATTTTATCTAGTCAGCCAAGACCATATCATGATTTGACCTCGGTTCAACCGGTCCCCATGACCCCTGTCGCTACTTCAATTCTATCACAACCTCAACAGAAACCAGCTCTTGTTGTGAAGGCATCTAGCCAGGGGGGAAGCTAAAAGGAAAGATTTGAAAGAAAAGGCTCCCCGAGCTCCTCCAGCCCCTAAGGCCCCAAAGTTGACACCCTCGTGTGCTTTGTGTCAAGTTGTTGGGCACGCCACCAACAATTGTCTTGAACTTCCTCAACTTAAACCTTTGGTTCATGAAGCGTTCCCTGAGTCGAATATTCCAGAAGTCCATGTTAACTTACCGGACCCACCTAAGAAACTTAAAACATTGCGCACAAGCCACTCTTGTGCCATGTGTGATCTTCATGGTCACTATTCCCATTGTTTCCCTCGTCTCGATGAGTTTCACGGTTGCCTTGGGGAAATCCGTGAATACAATGCCACTCATAGTGGAGCCTCTACTCCTCTACCTGTGGATTCTGGTACCACAAGTCAACCAGAATAGGGAGACTTTGGCGCCACTATTGTGATTCCACCCTGATGTCAAGATGATGGAAACCACAGGCCACATTCTTTACTTGTCATCATCCTTGAGTTCCTCGCAAGCAAACCTTTCTGAGGTTTCTGCACGTGCTTCTATCGAACCTCTTTCGACAAAATCTTGGGTCTTAACATCTATAGATCCTCCATCTACTAGCCTGTCATCTACCATTCAAGATGATGCATATGTGAACCTTATTTCTCAGCTTTATGCACCAGGTAATGCTACCGCATCATCTATTCTATTTTCCTCCCATCCTCCCATCTCTCAACCTGATGAGGACACCGCGAAAACTATGTCTACCCCTGATTACCCCTACCTTTAAGTAAGGGGGAATTTCTTTAGAGGATCTTGAAGGCCATTTCCTTCCTGATTATCCCAATATGCTCTACCTCAAGAAATTTCGCTCATAGCACATCCCTTTGATTTGCATGTCTTTATTTCTGCCATGAAGTTAGGTATATTGCATCATCTCATCTGTTTTCTTTTGCACCTTTCAGATGGATCCATCATCCACACCATATATTGGTCATGCCGACGGTGCAAGTCACTTCTCCCAGAATCTAGCCTCGACAGCCTGGGCCATTTTTACCCCCTTGCATACATTATTCCTTTCAAACAGCATGTGCATTGGATTTGCCACCAATAATCAGGCCGAATATGATGCAGTGATAGGTTTGTTAGTTGATGCCCTCACTCATCGCATCCTTCATCTTCATGTTCGTTTAGATTCCTTGCTACTTGTCATGCAATTGAATGGTGTGTATCATGTGCATAACCAATTCCTATTTAGAAAATATCTACTAGTTAAGCTATTGGTACGTGAATTTGAAACCATTACGTTAAGTCATGTGCCTAGAGCCCAAAATCACTATTTAGATACCATTGCAAACAACATTCTATATTGGCATTTATCACATGTATACCGTAGAAGATAATACAACAAATGGCGAACCATCATCATCATATAAAATGCATAATCACATTATGTATCATACAAGTGTTTGGAGCCCTTAACTCTAAATACATCCAGGATGCCCATAGCATAATGGGGGGCACATAGGCCCCTACATCTCCTTTGGAGGATCTCATGCCAAGTTGGGCCGAGATGATAGAATCCCTTTTTCGAGCACTCAGAACATTATGGTGCTCCACAAAATCCTCCTGCTAGGGGGCATAATTCCCACCCTTTCATACTAGATCAATGTCCCATGCTTGGGGGCATGACTATTTTCCCCCGGCCATATTCTCAAGTCTCAGCCTAGATCCCACCGGATCTAGGTATGATCGATTATCCTCCCATTCCTTGGATAGTTTGTCCTACCGGCCTCTCTGGCGAGCCATATGCACATCACATGTCATAGACATTTGATACCATATCTTCAAATGTTCTATCCCTTTACCACCTAGTCCCCATGTTTGACTTAGTGGGGGAGGATGATTCTAGACCTCCTCTAGTAATTCATTCTCGTTTTCCTCTTCCCTTAATTCTTCACCAACTACCATTGTTCCAAGAAGAATTAAGGCCATCTTTAGACAAGTAAGGCCACTTGCCTGAAAGTCATAGGCTCCAATTCCGATGGTCGGTTTGTCCGCTACGATCTCCACAAGATTTAGGGCCTTCTCCTCCTCCCAAATTGGAATGAAAACATCCTTTTATAAAAAAATCCCCAATTTTTCTGTCACCCATTACGACTAGATCGTAGCTTAGTTTGAAAAACTTTCAACACCATTGTAAATCTCTCACCAAGATCTATAATGGGTCTTCTGATCCGGATTTAAGCAGGAACGCAACAAATTACAGAGATAACCATATACACAAAGATGCAGCGGAAATAATACTTCATTTCATTAATGGAAAATACTGACATATGCTTACAAACAGAAATGGCAATAAACTAGCTAGGGCGATGGTAGCTTATCTCTGAGAAGAGATGTGATGGCTACATGCCTCTGAACTGTTCTGAACTGTATTACAATGAGGCTCGAAGGCCTATTTATTGTTGAGAAACAATGGAAAACCCTTCACATACCGAAACCTAACCCTAGAAGATGAAACGCCAAATTGTGGGCCCCGTTTGGGTAAATTGGTACATCAATTTCTCGGGGTCGTAACTTTGGCATACGATCTCCGTTTGACGCGTACGATAGCTCGTTAGAAAGATCTATCCGAGTACTACCACTTTGGGAGGCAACAATAGGGCTCGATCGCCCCAGAATTCCAAAAAAATGTCGTTTAGGGCCTCAAAACGGCTCCGGAAGTTCAGGACCCGAAAAACTGCTAAAAATAGTAAACTGTGCTACAATTAAGGAAACTGAAAATGCTGAGAAAGACAATGGTGGGGGTCCAGGTGGACCTGGCAGGTGGCCACCAATATCCACCTGGATCATTCCTCCCCCCTTAGGAAGCAATGGTCCCCATTGCGTTGAGCTCCTCCATGAGATGAGGAAACCTCTGCTGAACTTGTTCCCTGGTGAGCCACTTGCCCTGCTGAAGGAGTTGGCCTGCTTTGACAACTCGATACAGTTGGATATGCTGTTGGCGAGTGTTCTTGATCTGTGTGTCCATGATCCGATCAGTTGCAGCTTGTTCCATGCAATCTGGATTTAATTCTGTGGGTTTGAGCTGTTCTGCAATGTCGGATGTGTCTAGCAATGGTGGAAAGTATGGCCGAAGGCGGTCCACATTGAACACTGGGTGCAGGCCAAGGAATGGGGGAATGCTGAGCTCAAATGCATTGTCTCCCATAGCCTTAGTAATGGTGTAAGGACCATATCGAAGTGGTCTCAATTTCCGATAGGCTCCAGTAAGGCGTTCCTTTTGCAAATGCAACCAGACTTTGTCGCCCACCTGAAACTTGTGTGGCACCCGGTGTTGATCATGTCGCTGCTTGTACTTGGCATTTGATTTCTCAAGAATGTCATGGACCTGCTGGCGAATATGTTGGATGCGCTCAATGAAGCTGGTGGCCTTATCTGTTTCGGACTGGACATGAGCTGAATTCATGTGAGTAGCTGCAAGTGGCATGGCCACATCAATGGGGCATAGTGGCTGGAATCCTAAACCCACCTGAAAGGGCTATGGCCAGTGGAGCTGTGAAGAGCTCGGTTGTAGCTGTGCTGAACATAGGGGAGGCTCTCGTCCCATGTGCGTGGATGCTTTGAGTTATACATGCGCAGAATGTGCACAATCATCCTGTTGACAACCTCTGTCTGGCCATCAGTTTGAGGATGGAAGGCTGTGGACTTCGTGAGTTTGGTGTCCAGCATTGACCAGAGACTGGACCAAAATGTGCTGAGAAACCGACTGTCCCGATCTGAGATGATAGACTGTGGGATCCCAAAGTGCACCCACACTCGTTCAAAGAAGAGTTTAGCAGTGGCTTCTGCTGTGATATTCTTCTTGCAGGCCATCATAATGGCCATCTTTGAGAACCTGTCGACGACCACAAAAACACAGTCATTTCCATGCTTAGTGGAAGGAAGGCCTGACATGTAATCCATGGAGATGGATTCCCAAGGTCGACTAGGGGTAGGCAACGGGGTATAGAGGCCTTGCTTCTTAATGGTCGGTTTGGCAATGGCACAGGCAGTACATGATCGGATGTACTTCCCAACATCCTGTCGAAGATTCGGCCAATAGAAATAGTTTTGCAGTACTGCCACTGTTTTCTCGACCCCGAAATGCCCAGCAGCCCGACTGTAGTGTGCTTCCCAAATCATCTTGGCACGCTCGCTTGAAGGAACACAAAGGTGACCGAGGTGGCATAATAGGGCATCCTGGAGGTGAAAATCTGCAACCTGCCGACCCTCCAAGAGTGTCTGGTATGTGTGGCCGAATTCTGGGTCGCTTTTGTAGAGAAGTGGCCAATCAGAAGTCTCGTGCCCGCAAGAGTTGAGCACGGTGGTTAGCGCCATGATCGGTGGTCGACTGAGGCAATCTGCAACATTATTGGTGCTGCCCTTTTTATACTTGATATTCAAGTGAAACTGTTGCAGGTATGTAGACCACTTCTGATGGCGATCATTCTGCAATTTCCCTTGGGTCTGTATGAATTGCAGAGGTCGGTGGTCTGTGTGGATGACCGTTTCCTTCCCCAAAATGTAATGCTTCCATTGTCGGCAGGCCTGTACAATGGAATACATCTCTTTATCATAAGTGGGGTACTTCCGGACTGTGTCTGAAAGTGTTTCACTGTGATATGCCACTGGATGTCCATGTTGAGTAAGGACTGCCCCAATAGCATAGTCAGAGGCATCTGTCTCGACCTCAAATGGTTGTTGTAAATCTGGTAACGCGAGCACTGGTGCCGTGCAGAGGCGATCCTTCAACTCCCTGAATGCCTTCTGTTGAGATTCAGACCAAAAGAATTTTGCTTTCGCCCCGCCCTTGGTGACTTGACTCAAGGGCCAAGAAATATGAGAAAATCCCAACACAAACCTGCGGTAGAAGTTGGCAAGACCTAGAAAGCTGCGGAGCTCTGTTAGAGTGGTTGGAGAGGGCCAATCCCGAATGACTTGGACCTTGGCTGGATCGACATGCACCCCCTGTTCATCAATGATGTATCCCAGATACTGGACCTCGGTCATGCCAAAAGTGCATTTCTCCAAATTGGCACATAGCTTGTGTTGCCGCAGTGTTTGGAGAACCTGTCGGATGTGGTGGAGGTGCTCTTCCCAACTCTGGCTGAAGATCAGAATGTCATCCAAGTATACTACTACAAAGGAGTTGGTGAATGGCCGCAAGATGTCATCCATTAGCCTCATAAAGGTTGCAGGAGCATTCGTCAATCCGAAAGGCATGACCAACCATTCGAAGAGGCCCTCCTTGGATTTGAAGGCAGTCTTCCACACATCTGAGGGTTCAATTGGTACCTGGTGATATCCTGACTTCAGATCGATCTTGCTGAAATATTTCGCCCCCTTTAGTTGGTCTAGGAGGTCATCAATCCGCGGGATCGGGTACCTATTACGGACAGTGATCTTGTTCAGCGCCCGATAGTCAATACAGAGTCTCCACGTCCCATCCTTCTTCTGTACCAACACTATCGGGCTCCCACAGGGCGAAGAACTCGGACGGATGTGACCTTTCTGTAGGAGCTCCTGAATCTGCCTCTTGATTTCATTGTTCTCCAGAACGGAGCGCCGATAAATTGGTCCATTGGGTAGCGGCGCACCTGGGGTCAGATCAATGGAGTGCTTGACTTGACAGTGCAGAGGAACCCCTGCCGGGGAGGTGAAGATGTCTTTGTACTCCTCCACAATCTTGTCCATTTGTAGCTACCGTGCAGAGGGACCTCGTTTGGAGGCCGCGGCCACTGTCTTCTTCTTCCCTTGAGGGCGTATCATCAGGAAAACAAATTTCCTGGTTTTGGAAATGATCTTACTGCATTGTTTTGCAGTAATCAAAGAGATGGCGGCAGGTGGTGGTACCTCTGGTATCCTGAACAACTTATTTCCCAATGTAATAATAACAGCACGGGGCCTTGATTCATACACAGCATGTCGCTTCCACAAGTATGGTTGTCCTAGTAATACATCACAAACTTCAAGGGGAGCAATGTCACACAATACCTCATCCGTGAAGGGCTTGATGTTGTATGGAAGGCGACACTGCTGGCTCACGCGAAGATCTCGCCCTTGGTAAAGCCACCCAATGGTGTATGGTTGTGGATGTGCTGTGGTCGGTAAGCCCAACCGCTTCACGACCTCTGCCGAAATGAGGTTCTTTTGACTCCCGCTATCAACAATGAACTGTATCGGGGAGCCCTTGACCCACATCTGGGAGTGGAAGAGACGCTCCTCCTCCTCTGGATCTTCGGGTTCATTTTTCTGGATCTTTGCGGTAGCAACAGTGGCGCTGGGATCCGCATCAATGATCTGCTTCCCTTTTTCATACCCCTTATCGGGTTCTGACTCAGAGTCGGAACATGCATCTGATTCTGAAACCTTTAGCTCAGCCACCAGTGACTGTTTGGCCCGACACTCACTTGTGTTGTGAGTGGAGCTCTTATGGAACTCGCACCATTTTCCAGTGTCCTTTCTCGGCTTCGCGGCGTTGCTCTTTGCTTGCAGCTTCAGCTGGTTGTCTTGGGCTGTCCCGCCTTGGCTTTGTCCTTTGTTCTGTGGTTTAGGGGCACCTTTCCCCTGCTTTGGATTCGCAGATCCAAAGTCTCGCTTCTTTTGTTTAAACTTTTGCTCGACTTTGACGGCATACCGGTATGCTGCGCCGAGCGAGGGGATGTTTAGGAACTGTATTTCTTCCTGGATGTACTTGTGCAGGCAGCCACGGTATTTGAGTATCAAATGTTGCTCCGAATCCTTGATACCCAACTTTGTGCGAAGGGTATGGAAAAGATTGGTGAACTCCGGCACATCTTGGTCCCTTCCCTGCCGCAGCGTGGTCCACTTTATGTATTCATCCTCATAGCTTCCGACAGGGTAGTACTGCTCCTTGATGGCATCCCGGAACGAATCCCAGGTGGGTGCGGCTGAAAATAGTGAGCCAGTACTTTCATCCTTCTGCTCGCAGTAGGTTTCCCACCAGTCCTTGACGTGGGGGGCTGCTTTGAGAAGAGCAAAAACAATCTTTTCCCGACTCGAAAATTCATGAACAGAAAAATAACCCTCTAGCAGATTTAACCATTTATCTACGGCATCGGCGTCTATCTGACCCTCGAATATGGGGATTTCAAAATTAACTTGTACCTTAAAGGGTGTGGCGTTTCCAGAGGAGCTGCTGGAAGCCGATGCGCCGCTTCTGGGTAGCCGCTGAAGGATCTGCGCAAAGCTGTCCATCATCGCGTTCCGTTGTCGCTCGAGCGCTTCTTCGAGCAAGATTTTGATGGGATCTCCTGCCCCCTCGTCTTTCTTCTCGTCCGCCATGGGAGGCCGTCAGGATTTGCGAGGCTGGTCTTGCAAAGGTTCAACCAGTTCAAGCCCTAACTCCTTATATCCCGACCTTGTTGGGGACATGCAAAGAAAAACAGAGAAAAAGCAGACCGCTTTGATACCACTGATCCGGATTTAAGCAGGAACGCAACAAATTACAGAGATAACCATATACACAAAGATGCAGCGGAAATAATACTTCATTTCATTAATGGAAAATACTGACATATGCTTACAAACAGAAATGGCAATAAACTAGCTAGGGCGATGGTAGCTTATCTCTGAGAAGAGATGTGATGGCTACATGCCTCTGAACTGTATTACAATGAGGCTCGAAGGCCTATTTATTGTTGAGAAACAATGGAAAACCCTTCACATACCGAAACCTAACCCTAGAAGATGAAACGCCAAATTGTGGGCCCCGTTTGGGTAAATTGGTACATCAATTTCCCGGGTCGTAACTTTGGCATACGATCTCCGTTTGACGCGTACGATAGCTCGTTAGAAAGATCTATCCGAGTACTACCACTTTGGGAGGCAGCAATAGGGCTCAGTCGCCCCAGAATTCCAAAAAAAACGTCGTTTAGGGCCTCAAAACGGCTCCGGAAGTTCAGGACCCGAAAAACTGCTAAAAATAGTAAACTGTGCTACAATTAAGGAAACTGAAAATGCTGAGAAAGACAATGGTGGGAGTCCAGGTGGACCTGGCAGGTGGCCACCAATATCCACCTGGATCATCTTCCTTAGTTTTTGATGATTTGGCACTTCACTAGGAAGTCATTTTCCAAGAAAGATCACTTCGTCGCCTCTCCAAATCGAATTTCGTTATAAAGCAACACTTGTACTTTGAGGTCCACCTCCTCTTAATACTCGTCGTACCATATGTTGATTTTCGTCATGAGTAACCATCACTTACTCATGTTTTGATGGTCCCCACCGGGCCTAGTTTGTGTAGCAGCGTCATCGAGTCACCCTTGTTTAGAGCATCTGCGATGAGTCACCCTTACATTCTTGGAGTCTATTTCATGTCCCATTATATCATGTCAGAGTATTCCATCCATATTTGCATATTGTTCATCTTGTTTTTCCCATGTTGGCCTCCATTCATATTGTTCCCGTCCCCTTTAGAGTTGAGTCAGTTGCTGCCAGGTCAACCATGCACTTTGTGCCCTGACAAGTGTAGGTGTTTGTTTGTTCCTCAGTCCCACTTTTCCCCATTATCCCTGGTGTCAATCCATCAGTCACATTACTATTTCCCTCGTGCTTTAGTTGAGGATCCTCATTGCCTCATCTATCACGGGCCCTATTATGTTGACATCAGCTCATTTATTCCAGAAGAACAGCCTACAAGGTGGTGTATCTCGATTCTAGCTTCCACTCTTGTTCTGCACCTTGGATCGAGAAGAGGGTCTCATTATTTCCCTTTGACTTGGTAGTTTCATGTTTGTGATCCATACACTTGATGGTCCAGTGATGCAGTAGATTTACAGTGATTCTCGAGTGTGTGTGAGATGTTTCAGACCTCATGAGGGGGTGGCCCTTCAAGTAGCCCCCACACACTTGGATGCATACCTACTATGCTACAGCCTTAGATTCAGTTCCGCATAGTTGATGGGTT
Source organism: Pinus tabuliformis (assembly GCA_031772625.1). Lineage (NCBI taxonomy): Eukaryota > Viridiplantae > Streptophyta > Pinopsida > Pinales > Pinaceae > Pinus > Pinus tabuliformis. Next base: position 589,303,397 of record CM062817.1, on the reverse strand, counting down.
CGGTTCCTACCAATCGCAGTGTTCATAGGATGCATGTATCCTCCAGATGATCCATTCAGTTTCGCAGAGCCCTTCCTTGTTCAGCATGCCTTCTCCAGTTGTTCTACCCTCCCTCCCACCCATTTTTGAGGGAAGGGGCTTTGTATATCATGTACTCAGATATTATTGTATTCATTCCTGGCTCATGTTTTTCCAAGTGCATTATGTATATGGGACACATTGTATTATTTTATGGCTCTGTTATGCCAACATGTCATGTACCATTCATCATGTACTTCATTGCTCAGTTTTATATTTCTGGGTGAACCATTATTTTTGTACTAAGTTATCTCAGTGGGTATGGGTATGCCTCCCCTACCTCATTGAGGTCTGGTACCACAACATAAAAGGATACTTGCATTAGTCTCACCCCCTTTATCCCTATCCTCTTTCAAATTTAGCTTCATTGGTCTCTCTCTCTCTCTGACTCCCCTGTGTTGTCTAGTGATTGTGTCTTTACAATGTACTTCGGTCACAAATTTTTCTCCTAACACTCGTACGTTGGGGGGAAATCTATCATCACCAAAAAATTGATCATCTAGCCTAATTTACTAAATGGATCGAAGTACACCATGTAAAGTCAATTTTACCATAGTAAAATTGCTTTCACTGTGAGAAATTACCTAATGAACCACCTTTGTTAAGTAATTTATAGTTAAACCCATGAAGAATAATTAAATAAATCACTATTTATTTGATTCTATTCTAGGAATAATTAATTAAATCATTGTTTTATTATTATTCCTTGTCAAACTTGACCCAATCATGAAAAATAAACAAATAAATCATTATTTTTCTTAATTTTTCTCTAAGCATAATTAATTAATCACTAATTAATTATTATTCTTTGTTAAATTTGAGTAAATCCCTTAGGAATAATTAAATAAATCCTTAGTTTTTTATTATTCCTTGACTAATTCCTTGAGATGATAAATAAATCATTTAGTTATTTATTATTTCTAAATAAAATTTTAAATGATTTTTCCCTCCTAACCAAATATAATAAAATATTCCAAGTGGTTATTCCAAGAATGGGATCAATAATATTTTATTATTGCTCATTATTCGAGGATAACTCAATATTTTGTTATAAATAGAAGGGTTTTCCATTCATTATTCACTTTTTATTATTTTCATTGTTGTAACTCTGATTATTTTCATTGTTGCACACCATATTTTTGTTGGGTTTTCACATTATAAAGGAGAGAGACTCTACACAAGCTGAAGACATTTGAGGATAGCCAAGAACCCATTCCATAGAGGGGGGCTAGTAATATCTATTTGTTCCCTTAATAGGCATTATAATAAAATTATTCTTTACATATTTGGCTAACTTTGGCTGATTGGAGTTATTACTCTTTCTTTTTACTGTTTAACTATGATTGTGGCATAGATCTGGACTCTGGCAGGTTTTGTTTCTATCAGTTGCTGCAGATCTACAATGTTTAGTAGCCATTTACATTGTTGAGATTTTTTATCATCCACAATCTTAAGTGGATTATTTTCATACAACATTGAGAAGAAAACACTACAATAGTGGTAGGGGAAGCAAACTTGTGAGAGAAACAAGGTGTTGGGATAACTCTTGAAATGTTTACCATGGTCAAAAGCCAAATCCTTAAGAATAGTGAACTGTGTCATGACATGGTTAAAGAAAAACCATGTAGTGGTTTCTGCGGTGTTATTATATGTGGGCATTACTTTTGCCCATTTGGTGAAATAGTCAACAAAAACCACAATGTAATTATGGCTTCTAGATGATGGGGGGTTACAGGTCATGAAGTATATGCCCCATTTGCAGAAGGGGTTGGCAACGATGACCGATGTAGGGGAGTAGGTGGGGCTCATGCCTTATGAGCTTATCATTGGCACCACTCACATATTTTGACTATCTATATGAAATAATGGAAAAGGGTGGGCCAGAAATAACAGACACGGGGGATTATATGAGCATTTTCCATCCTCAAGAGGTGGTTGCCGCAAGCCCCTCTGTGGTAATAATTTAAGGCTTACTCAGTGTTTTCATGAGTAAGGCACCTACGAAGGATAGTGTTGATGCCCCGTCGATAGAGGACATCCCCCAAAATAAGGTAATGGGGGGCCTGGTGGCGTATATGCCTTCGATCATCATGGGAAAGCTGGGGTTTGAAATTTTGAGTTCATAAGAAGAGGAGGATATCACCATACCATGGGTTGTCCATTGATACTAAAAATAGATGTTCATCGGGAAGAGAATCATTAACAGGATATCATTAGGTCTCTGTTGGGAGATCAGTGATGAATTCAACAAGGATGAGCGCCTTTTACTTTTAGGAGAAATAAATTGTTGATCGAATTCTTGCAGTATAACAATCCATCGAGCATATTTGTGGTTCATCATACAGTGAGTGAGAATATATCGCATGGGGTTAATAACTGTTATTATGGTAGTGGTCTGAAGGATGATATAATGTTGAAGCTTCTAAACTAAATGTACTAGGGCTAAGGCAATTTTTTCTTCTAGTTCATACTTCAATGTATGCCTAGATAGGTTCTTGTTAACGTAATAAATTAAGTTCTCCTTGTTATACGATCCGTCTGATACAGGTGGATATTGGTGGACACCCACCAATTCCACTTGGTCCCCCACCATTGTTTCTTTCATTTTTTCAGTTTCCTTATTTGTAGCAAAATTTACTATTTTTGGCAGTTTTTTGGGTCCTGAACTTCCGGAGCCGTTTTGAGGCCCTAAACGACGTTTTTTTGGGAAAACTGGGAGCAACATTAGTCCATGGCTAGATGAATCACATACCAAAGTTGTATTCCTTATATATATCTTTCTAACGAGGTATTTTGCGTGTCAAACGAAGATCGTATGCCAAAGTGACGACCTCGGTAAGTTGATGTACCAATTTACCCAAAACGGGGCCCATAGTTTGGCGCTTCATCTCCTAGGGTTAGGGTTTTGGATGTTTAGGGTTTTCCATTATTTCTCAACAATAAATATGCCTTCAAACCTCATTTTAATATAGTTCAGAGGCATGTAGCTACCACATCTCTCCTCAGAGATAAGCTACCATCGCCTGAGCTAGTTTATTTCCATTTCTATTTGTAAGCATATTTCAGTATTTTACATTAATGAAATGAAGTATTATTTCTGTTGTATCTCTGTATTTATGGTTATTTCTATAATTTGTTGCATTCTTGTTTAAATCCATATCAGTGGTATCAGAGCGGTCTGCTCTTTCTCTGTTTTTCTTTGCATGTCCCCAACGAGGTCGGGATATAAGGAGTTGGGGCTTGAACTTGTCGAATCTTTGCAAGACCAGACTCACAAATACCAACAGCCTCCCATGGTGGATGAAAAGAAAGACGAGGGTTCAGGAGATCCTGTCAAAATCTTGCTTGAAGAGGCCCTCGAGCGACAAAGGAACACAATGATGGACAACTTTTCCCAGATCATTCAGCGGCTACCAAAGGGTGACACATCTACTTCTAGCAACTACTCTGGAAGCACCACACCCTTTAAGGTAAAAGTTAACTTTGACATTCCCATATTTGAGGATGAGATAGATGCATACGCTATAGATAAATGGTTAAATCTTCTAGAAGGGTATTTTTCTATTCATGATTTTTTAGGCGGGGAAAGATTACTTTCGCTCTTCTCAAAGCTGCTCCCCACGTCAAGGACTGGTGGGAAACCTACTTCAAACGGAAGGATGAAAGTATGGCCTCACTGTTTTCAGTCACACCCACTTGGAATTCATTCCAGAATGCCATCAAGGAGTAGTACTACCTTGTCAGAAGCTATGAGGATAAATACATAAAATGGACCATGCTGAGGCAGGGAAGGGACCAAGACGTGCAGAAGTTTACCAATATTTTTTATACGCTTCACACAAAGTTGGGTATCAAGGATTCTAAGCTACATTTGGTACTCAAATACCACAACTGCCTACACAAGTACATCCAGGATGAGATGGAGTTCCTGGACTTCTCCTCGCTTGGCATGGTGTATCGATACACTATCAAGATCGAGCAGAATTTTAAACAGAAGAAGCAAGACTTTGGATGTGAAAATCTAAAGCAAGGGAAAGGCGCCCCCAAACCGTTGAACAAAGGAAAAAGCCAAGGCGATGTGACCCAAGACAACCCGCCAAAGCCATAAGCAAAGAACAACACCACGAAGCTAAAGAAGGACATAGGAAAGTGGTGTGGGTTCCATAAGAGCTCCCCTCACAACATAAGTGAGTGTTGGGCCAAGTAGTCACTGGTGGTCGAGATAAAGTCTTTGGAATCAGATGCATGTTTAGACTCTGATTCAAAACCCGATAAGGGTAATAAAAAAGGGAAGCAGATTATTGATGCGGAGCCCAACGCCACCGTTGTTGCCACGAAGATTCAGAAGGAGGAACCAGAAGATCCAGAGGAAGAGGAGCACCTCTTCCACTCCCAGATGTGGGTAAAGGGCTCCCCACTACAATTCATTGTTGACAGCAGGAGCCAAAAGAACCTCATTTCAGAAGAGGTCATGAAGTGGCTAGGCTTACCAACCACCGCACATCCAACACCATACACCATTGGGTGCCTTCAACAAGGACAGGATCTTTGCATGAGCCAGTAATGTCGCCTTCCATACAACATCAAGCCCTTCACAGATGAGGTATTGTGTGACGTTGCTCCCCTTGAGGTATTATTAGGCCAACCATACTTTTGGAAGCAACATGATGTATATGATTCAAGGCCTCGTGTTGTTATTTTTACTTTGGGAAATAAGTTGTACAGGATACCGGACGTAGCACCACCTACCGCCATCTCTTTGGTTACTGCAAAACAATGCAGTAAGCTCATTTCAAAAACCAGGAAATTTGTTTTCCTAATGATATTCCCTCAAGGAAGGAAGAAGGTGGTGGCCACGACCTCCAGACAGGGCCCCTCTGCATGACAACTACAGATGGACAAGGTCGTGGGGGAGTACGATGACATCTTCACCTCCCCCACAAGGGTTCCTCTGCACTATCAGGTCAATCACTCCATCGATCTGACCCCACGTGCATCGCTGCCCAATGCACCAATCTATCGGCACTCTATTATGGAGAATGATGAAATCAAGAGGCAGATTCAGGAGCTTCTGCAGAAAGGTCACATCCATCGAGTTCATCACCCTGTGGGAGCTCGATCGTGTTGCTATAGAAGAAGGATGGGACTTGGAGACTCTGTATTGACTATCGGGCACTGAACAAGATCATTATCTAGAATAGGTACATGATCCCATGGATTGATGACCTTCTAGACCAACTGAAGGGGAGAAATATTTCAACAAGATCGATTTAAAGCCAGGATACCACCAGGTACCAATCGAACCCTTTGATGTGTGGAAGACTTCCTTCAAAGCCAAGGAGGGCCTTTTTGAATGGTTGTTTATGCCTTTTGGGTTAACAAATTCTCCGGCAACCTTCATGAGGCTAATGGATGACATCTTGCGACCATTCACCAACTCATTTGTAGTGGTATACTTGGATGACATCCTAATCTTCAGCCATATTTGGGAAGATCACCTCCACCACATTTGACAGGTTCTCCAAACACTGCGGCAACACAAGTTATGTGCCAATTTCGAGAAATGCACTTTTGGCATGACCCGAGTTCAATATCTTGGATACATTATTGATGAACAAGGGGTGCATGTGGATCCAGCCAAGATCCAAGTCATTCGGGATTGGAAATCTTCAACCACTCTAACAGAGCTCCGCAGCTTTCTGGGTCTTGCCAACTTCTATCGCAGGTTCGTGTTGGGATTTTCTCATATCACTTGGCCCTTGAGTCAAGTCACCAAGGGAGGAGCAAAAGAAAAATTATTTTGGTCTGAATCTCAATAGAAGGCATTCATAGAGTTGAAACATCGCCTCTGCTCGGCACCAGTGCTTGCATTATCAGACTTGCAACAACCATTTGAGATCAAGAAAGATGCCTCTGACTATGATATTGGGGCAATCCTTACTCAACACGAGCATCCATTGGCATATCACAATGAGACATTTTCATACATAGTCTGAAAGTATCCCACTTATGACAAAGAGATGTATTCCATTGTGTAGGCCTACCGACAATGGAAGCATTACATTTTTGGGAAGGAAACGGTCATCCACATAGACCACCGGCCCCTACAGTTCATACAAACACAAGGGAAGTTGAAGAACGATCGCCATCATAAGTGGTCCACATACCTGCAACAGTGCCATTTGAATATCAAGTATAAGAAGGGCAGCACTAATAATGTTTTGGATTGCCTCAGTCGACCACCGATCATGGCGTTAACCATCGTGCTTAACTCTTGTGGACACGAGACTTCTGATTGGCCACTTCTCTACAAAAGTAACCCAGAATTCAGCCACACATACCAGACACTCTTGGAGGGTCAGCGTGTTCCATATTTTCACCTATAGGATGCCTTGTTATGCCACCTAGGTCACCTTTGTGTTCCTTCAAGCGAGCATGCCAAGATGATTTTGGAAGCACACTACAGTCGGGTTGTTGGGCATTTCGAGGTCGAGAAAATGGTGGCAGTACGCAAGAGGATTTCTATTTATTGAATCTTCGACAGGATGTCAAGAAATGCATCAGATCCTGCACTGCCTGTACAATTTCAAAACCAACCATCAAGAAGCAAGGCCTCTATAATCCATTGCCTACCCCTAATCGAACTTGGGAATCCATCTCCATGGATTACATGTTGGGATTTACTTCTATTAAGCATGGGAATGACTGTGTTTTTGTGGTCATCGACAGGTTCTCAAAGATGGCCATTATGGTGGCCTGCAAGAAGAATATCATAGTAGAAGCCAATGCTAAACTCTTCTTTGAACAAGTGTGGGTACACTTTGGGATCCCACAGTCTATCATCTCAAATCCGAATAGCAGGTTCCTCAATACATTTTGGTCCAGTCTCTAGTCAATGTTGGACACCAAACTCACTAAGTCCACAGCCTTCCAGCCCCAAACTGATGGCTAGACAAAGGTTGTCAACAGGATGATCGTACACATTTTGCACATGTACAACTCAAAGAATCCACGCACATGGGATGAGAGCATCCCCTATGTTCAACATAGTTATAATTGGGCTCTCCACAGCTCAACTGGCCACATCCCTTTTCAGGTGGGCTTGGTATTCTAGCCACTATGTCCCATTGATGTGGCCATGCCATTTGCAGCTACTCTGGAAAATTCGGCTCATGTCCAGTCTGAAATAGATAAGGAAAACAGCTTCATTGATCACATCCAAAATATTTGCTAGTAGGTCCATGACATTCTGGAGAAATCAAATGCCAATTACAAGCAGCGACATGATCAACATCGGGTGCCACACAAGTTTCAGGTGGGCAACAAAGTCTGGTTGCATTTACAAAAGGAACGCCTTACCAAAGCCTATCGGAAACTTAGACCACTTCGATATGGTCCTTATACCATTACCAAGGTTGTGGGAGACAATGCATTTGAGCTCAGTATTCCCCCGTTCCTTGGCCTGCACGCAGTGTCCAATGTGGACCGCCTTCGGCCATACTTTCCACCATTACTAGACACATCCAACATTGCAGAACAACTCACACCAACAGAGTTAAATCCAAATTGCACAGAACAAGCTACAACTAATTGGATCATGGACACACAGATCAAGCACACTCACCAGCAGAAGATCTAACTATATCGAGTTTTCAAAGCAAGTCAACTCCTTCACCAAGGCAAGTGGCTCACCAGGGACCAAGTTTAGAAGAAGTTTCCTCATCTCATGGAGGAACTCAACACAATGGGGACCATTGCTTCCTGGGGGGGGGGAATGATCCAGGTGGATATTGGTGGCCACTCGCCAATTCCACTTGGATCCCCACCATTGTTTCTTTTAGTTTTTTAGTTTCCTTATTTGTAGCACAATTTACTATTTTTGGCATTTTTTCGGGTCTTGAACTTCTGGAGCCTTTTTGAGGCCCTAAACAACGTTTTTTTCGTAAAACTGGGAGCAACATGGGTGTATAGATTGATGTTGGTCATCCCAAAGTTGTAGTCCTCAAATAGATCTTTATAATGAGGTATTTTGCACGTCAAACGAGGATCATATGCCAAAGTTACGACCCTGGGAAGTTGATGTACCAATTTTCCCAAAACGAGGCCCATAGTTTGGCGCTTCATCTCCTAGGGTTATGGTTTTGGATGTATAGGGTTTTCCATTGTTTCTCAACAATAAATAGGCCTTCGAGCCTCATTGTAAGACAGTTCGGAGGCATGTAGATGCCACATCTCTCCTCAGAGATAAGCTACCATCTTCCGAGCTAGTTTATTTCCATTTCTATTTGTAAGCATATTTCAATATTTTACATTAATGAAATGAAGTATTATTTCTGTTGTATCTTTTTATTTATGGTTACCTCTGTAATTTGTTGTGTTCCTGTTTAAATTGGATCATCGTCCTGGACTAAAACCCCAGCGATAGCTACATCTGATGTTGATAGATATAGGGTATAGTCCTTATTGTGGTTGGGTGGGCTAATCAATGTATCTTTTAAAGCTTCAAATGATTTTTGAGCCTCAACATCCCAGTGGAAGGGAATATCTTGACGAAGTAGCGTAATAAATTGGCCTTACCCTGCAAACTTTGTAATTATTTCAATGTTCTTTGAGGTGGTACTTTCTTAATGGCCTATACCTTGAGAGGGTTAACTCAAATACCTTGTTGCGAAACTATAAATCCCAGTAGTCTTCCAACATTGACACAAAATACACACTTGAGAGGGTTCAAGTGTAGGTTATATTGTCAATATCTCTGAAAAACCACGCGAAGATCCTCCAAATGGTTAGCACGCTTCTTAGATCATACTGTAAGGTCATCCAAATAGGCGAGGATAAGATGAGTTAAATCGTCGAAGATGTAATTCATGGCCCGCTGGAAGGTGGCACCAACATTTTTAATACCAAAAGGCATAATGTGGTATGTGAATGTAGTCGAAGCAGTTGCGAATGTAGTTTTGTAATAATCGTTATGGTGAATCTAGATTTTGTTATACCCAGAGAACCTGTCGATGAAGGATAAGGCCTCGTGATTAGTGCAAGCTTCTATGACTTGGTTGATGAATGGTGTAGGGTAATTGTCTTTGGGACAAGCTTTGCTCAAATCTCATAAATCAATACAAATGTAGATGGTGTTGGGTAGCAGAAGCCCCGCGCAATGGTCATGGGGCACAAAGCTCGAAATTTTGGGTAAATATAGGGTAAAGACTCTGCAGGATGTGCGGAGCACGAAATGTAAAAAGTCGAATCAAAGGGTTGTCTGCCCAAGAAATAATATAGAATAATAGGAAGTAAGTCAGTCCGCGGACCATAGGAAGGTATAAATAGAGTGCGGCTCTATGGGGAGTAGGCAATTCCTTTTTTTTGGTATGATCTTGGATCTGAATTGTAACGGGTTTTTGAGGAGAAAAGTCGGAAAGCGTCTATAAGTCTGAGTCGAGGGTTTTGGGTAGTGGATAGAGGCTCTACAACTGTGTGCGCAGAGGCCTAGAAGAGTCCACAGCTGTGTGCGCGGACCCCTGCAGCTGAGTGCGCAGGGCAGATCTGGATGTATTGGTGAAGAAGTTGAATAAAGCTAAGTTGTTTCTGAAATTCTGTGTTAAATCTGAATTATCGCGGATTTGGTTTTTGTATGTTTACTGTAACTGTTTGATCTATGTGCATCTGCTTATAAATACATGAATCTGTGTCTATTCTAAGTGCACGAACTGGTTAACTCTGATAAATGTTTGCTTAAAGATCACAATAAGTAGATTGAATACATAAACAACGCAATAATAAGTAGTAAGGATTATTCTGGGTTCGGATCTGCGCGAAACAGAGCAGTGCGAAGCTGCGGAATGGTGCGCGAAACCTCCAGACCACATCTAGACATCCCAAGGGTGCGGAAACCTGGTTCCAGCACCCTCCCCTGCTACCTCGGGTGAGACCTCAGTCCGCGCTCTGCGGGCTATTGCCGAAAGGGCCGGTAGCTACGGGATTTGTTTGGCTAAATAATTTTTCTGAACCTGGGTCAGGCCCATATAAGCCAACAAATGGTTCCGTTGTCGAGACTGGGATATGCCTAAGGGGTGTTTGATGTTGGAACACTAGAACCCTACAAAGAAAGAGATTGAAGAGTGGGGGGAATCTAAAACTCCACGAGTTCACAGTTCAGGAAAACAAAAATCTGCAGATATCGGAGGAAGATTGGTTGGACCGCTATATATACATAGATATTCATGAAGTCTTCTTCACGACATTTCTGGTAGAGTTGTACGAGTGGATCGCCAGGTTAGCTGAAAATGTGGGAAGGTTCAGATTGGACAAGCCTATTGTGTGGACTCCAGAACTAGGGCGCAAGCTAGAAGCCACCGAAGATCAAATCGCACACGTCGTAGACCATTGGCTGGATTAGGTAATAGTAGGATTTACCACTGAGTTCGCGGTAGATACAACTGTGAGCTATAGTGAAGCAGAAAGGCAATTTCTTCAAGGACCTCAGGGTAGGTATATCAAATCATTGAATACTTGGATTAAGATGTTGTTGTGTGAAAAACAGATTATGCACTTGTACTAATGTCTTGAGTAACGCAGAGTGGAAGAGGTTACCATGGAACGGGAGGGATAGGAAACAGTCCTTTGGCATCTATTTCATGAGAAAGCGAGGAGGAGCTCACGAGGTTCTCACCAAGAAGTGTAGTCCAGTTGATCAGGGAGCGCTTCCCACTGATACCACCTCCGTCCACGCCACCACCCTCTTCACTTACATCAAATCTATCCATTCCAACCCCACCACCACCAAAATTCAGGATGGCGAGCACAATCCAGCTACCAACATTTAAGGGTGTAGGAAATGAGGAACCGGGCCGGTTCTAGTTTGTGATAAACTCTATATGGGATGCTCAAGGCATCACAGATGATAACATCAAGAAGGCTACCTTAGTTAGCAGGCTACAAGACCGTGCCCTGACCTGGTACATGAAATATTCAAGTGATCATCCAAATGAAGGAATAATAGCAATCCAAGAGGTGCTAAACAAGGAATTTGGGCTATCAAAGTCAGAAACACAGTCAGTTATTGGGTTCAAGGAAATTGTAATGTTGCCTGGTGAAACCCCGTGGGATCTGGATCAAAGGTTGAAAAGCACCATCCGCGAGGCCAACATGACACTGTCGGATGCGCAGCACCGCGCTTGGTTTGTCGCATCATTAATGCCATATCTGAGATCAGCTCTATCGCAACAAAAGATCTCAACCCAAGCTAAAGCGCTAGAGGCAGCAATGCAGCTGCATGAAACCCCAATACAGGATCCAGGGTTGGGAGTATAGCAAATCCAAGTGCAAATACAAAACTTATGTCTAGAGATGTGAAGCTTGAAATAAGGATAGGCACCTAGGACAGAGGCACGGGAAGAAGTGTGGTGTATCAAATGTAAGGGACAGGGCCACGATAAGGACCATTGTCTAATCTTTGCGAACTATGTGGCAGGAGGGGGACCAATAGCGTTGCAACCAGAGATACAAGCTGGGCCAAGCATGGCACCCACACTCTGGTGTGCAATCTGTCGGGTGGGAGGAAAGCATGCCAGGGAAAATTGTCACCTATTGCCAAACTTAAGACAACCCCCTCCTACACAGCTATTTTGTAACTTCTGCAGAATGGTGGGCCACGATGAAATAAATTGCCGCAGTTATGAGATGTTGATGGATCGAACACCTACTTATAGGATGCAAATGGAGGCGCATGGGTAGGATCCCACCGCACCGCTACCGCAGGGAGGGTACCAAGGATGCGGACGGGGCCGCGAGGGAATGGGACCTGGATGGGGACGAGGACAATTAATTTGCTATAACTGTGGAGGTCCAGGGCATTACGCACGAGATTGCACAAACCCAACCAAAGCTTGTTTTCCTTATTGTTACCAATTTGACCACAAAGCAGTCGATTGCCCCACGTTGATTTCTCAGATGCGGGAAAAGGGGGTGCTTCCAGCTAACCCCACTCAAAACGTCCAAATGACGAAGGTTGAACCTCGCGCAGAGGATCCTAAGGTAAATATGATGCTCCGAAGTGGCACCACCACCGGGGAAGATAAGGGGAAGTAGCCAGAGACGGATGCATGGGTCCGTAAGGCCCCCCTGAAACAACCAGACTTTGACTTGGAGCGTGCAAAGGAAACCTTTATGGAAGCCAAGAAGAACTTCGTGGAAGCTTCTACGTCAGAAAGTAAGGATCAATTTGGATCAGAGAAGGATACTTCTATTCTAACCACCTTCTTGGAAACTTGCATGAACTTACTCAGGGATGCTAAAGTGGTAAAGAAGCTGCAAGAATTAATAACTCGATGCGCGAGAGCGGACGAACAACAAATGGTCCGAAAATTAGGAAAACATGCTTTGCACATAGGGCGGGAAATGCGACTGACTATCTAGATCAGAGACTATGAGATGGATCAGGTCGTTTCAGATTTGGGGTACGACGCAAATGTCCTACCAAAGAAGAATTGGGAATGCATGGGCAGGCCTCCACTGCAATGGTCGTCGATTCAATTACGAATGGCTAACCAACAAAAGGTTCTGCCTATGGGAAGACTGCACGGGGTTACAGTAGACATCGATGGCGCCAACACCCAAACCGATTTTGAAGTCATAGAAATTGTGGATGATAGTAACCCATATCCTGCGCTGTTAGGGATAGATTGGGTAATGGATATGAATGGAGTCATCAACCTCAAGAAACAAAAAATGATATTCAAAAAGAAATATCTCCGCGTAGTGGTCCCATTGGATCCAGCGGAGGGGGCGCGATATACTAAGCCCATGCACGACAAAGACAGCGATGGGGAGTTGGACTGTATCTACAAGATTACAGTGCAAGATCAGGATAGGGTAAATCCAACAGTGGACGATAGACTCTCATGGGACCATGATAGTTCTTGCACGTCAAACTCAGATGAAGAGATTGAACGATGGCAGAACTGACTACATGACCTAACTACACTCAATTCTAATAGGATGGTGACAATAGGGGTAAAGGAACAACTAGAGATATTCGCGCAAGGATCCCGTGCAACCGCTACTTCAGGAAAGGGTGTAGCTCTGAAGATGCGAAGGAAAGGTGCGCGCATGACCGGGAGAGAAAAACAAAGTAAGCATTCCTTGCCAGCATATGCTATAGGTGTCTGAGGTGCAAACATCCAATCAGCTTAGAATTAATAGTCTAAAGCTACCCCAACAGACCGGTGCACCAGCGGCTGGTGCCAAGGTTAGCAGGGGCTCAGGGAAGTTGTGGATACCATGGGTTCATTGGGCCTGTAATAGACGACAGAAGGAAGCTTAAAAAAGACAAAGTAGCCATAGGCCCCGCAACATCAATACACTGTGGTTACGGCCAAGGAAGCAACATGCGCTACGAAGGGACGGATCCAGCAGAGTAGACCAGGAATGAGCTGTGACCCTACTATCATGGCTGCACCCACACTCATGGAAAATCATAACCCCCCGACCGGCTACCCAGATGCTTGAAAGGTGCTCACAGCCCGGGCTAGCAGGGCAGTTCCGAACTTGCACCAAAGGTGCGAGCACCTGACTAGTAGTAGAAACTACAGTCTCAGTGCCTCGAGCAGTTGAGAGAAGGCGTGGGACTATAAACCAGTCTGTGGAAAATGGGCACGGAAAAAGGATTTTGTACCAAGTCAGGCAGTCCACAAGATCGCAGTTGTGCCCCAAGGATGGCACTACCGCGGGGAAAAGTCAAAATATGACCGTTAGCAACAATGGTCCTGACAGGAAGGTTAGATTACGTCAGAGAGGAGCGGGCGATGGGACATTAAGACGAAAGTTCTGGATGAGATACGCAAAGATCTGCCGACTCAACACCACTAATAAATTGAAAATGGAGGGAAGGGATTTTTTCAAATCTCATAGTTTGTGGCTAGCACTGGACCTTTGGCACTTTGAACTAGCAAAAAGCAGTGAGTACGCGGCTACCAGGCACCCCATGAGTACCATGGCAAGAACCCGAGCATGGATCGCAGAGGAAATGTAACTCAATCAGGAAGAGCTCGAGGACATGACTCAGGTTCCCGAAGTTCCTATGTCCTCACGTACCCCACGACCCAGGAAGAACAAGCAAACGGTAGGAACAATCTGGGCCTCACCAAGACTCAACAAACGTTCGGCAGTTGACAAAGGCAAAGCAGTCACCACTGAACCTGCAGAGGAGGATGACGATCTGCAAGCCCAGATTGATCAGATTGACGCACAGGTGGAGGAAGAGGAAGCTGCATTCCAACTTCCATCGTTGGCCGAACGGGAACACTGTCGCGGTGAAATTCTAGCTGGATTGGAAACAATGAGAAGTGTTGTTCGCGAATGCTCGAAACTACTAGGCCAGTCTCTTGGGATACTCACATCCCTCTAGGAGGACCCAACCATATAGCAAGAGGAAACCGAGGCGCACGAGTTATAGCAGGCCTACGACACCGCTCACGGGGCTACACAGATGGTCGCTATCACACAGTGGTTGGCCAAAATGAAGGAGGCCCAGGCACTCAAGGCCCAAGTTGACGCGGTGCGGCAACAGGAAGCAGTACTCAAAGAATGTATCCAGCCCTGGCTCAATGAAGTGTCTGGCGTATATACAACTATTGAAGGAAAGGTAGCACATATGTAGGTAGTATGTGAGACCTAGCAAGTGACTGCAAATGAAAGGGATGCATCAGCGGCTCACATGGAAAAGGTACAGAGGCTCGTAGCTGAATTTGTTACAGGGACAGGCGATATGCAGAAGTTGTTGATCGACCTCTGCACGAAGATTCCTGCACCAGCTGAGTGACTCGAGACGAGTCACGATGATTGTGTTGGGGGGCTGTTGGGTAGCAGAAGCCCCGCGCAATGGTCATGGGGCACAAAGCTCGAAATTTTGGGTAAAGATAGGGTAAATACTACGTAGGATGTGTGGAGCGCGAAATGTAAAAAGTCGAGTCAAAGGGTTGTCCACTCAAGAAATAATACAGAATAATAGGAAGTAAGTTGGTCCGCAGACCATAGAAAGGTATAAATAGAGCGTGGCTCTATGGGGAGAAGGCAGTTCCTTTTTTTTGGTATGATCTTGGATCTGAATTGTAACTGGTTTTTGAGGAGAAAAGTCGAAAAGCATCTGTACGTCTGAGTCGAGGGTTTTGGGTAGTGGATAAAGGTTCTACAACTGTGTGCGCAGAGGCCTGGAAGAGTCCACAGCTGTGTGTGTGGACCGTTGTAGCTAAGTGCGCAGGGTGGATCTGGATGTATTGGTGAAGAAGTTGAATAAAGCTAAGTTGTTTCTGAAATTCTGTGTTAGATCTGAATTATCGCGGATCTGGTTTTTGTATGTTTACTATAACTGTTTGATCTATGTGCATCTGCTTATAAATACATGAATGTGTGTCTATTCTAAGTGCACGAACTGGTTAACTCCAATAAATTTTTGCTTAAAGATCATAATAAGTAGATTGAATACATAAACAATGCAATAATAAGTAGTAAGGATTATTCTGGGTTCGGATTTGCGTGAAACAGAGCAGCGTGAAACTACAGAACGATGCGCGAAACCTCCAGAACACATCTAGACATCCCATGGGTGTGGAAAACTGGTTCTAGCACACTCCACTGCTACCTCGGGTGAGACCTCAGTCCGCGCTCCGTGGGCTGTTGCCGAAAGGGTTGGTAGCTACGGGATTTGTTTGGCTAAATAATTTTTCCAAACCTGGGTCAAGCCCATATAAGCCAACAGATGGTACCCTATTTTTTCATGATGGGTACAAGGTTAGAAACCTAAGATGTGTAAGCGATAGGATATATGAACCCAGCTTTGTAGAGTTTATCGATTTCCCATTTGATTGCTTCTTCCTTAGAAGGATGTAAATGACATTATTTCTTCCTAATAGGATGGGCATCAGGCCATGTGTCAATATGGTGTTCCACAATGGTGGGACTAATGCCTGGCATGTTAGAGTAATCCTATACAAAAATATCCTTGTATTCTAGGAACAAGGATGTGTATGTGATTATTTCCTCTGGAGAACATGTTGCCCTCGAGAAGATCTCTTCGACTTTTCCAGGTTTATTCGAAATATTTACCTTGATGGTAGGTGAAATGTTTAACATGTTCCCTTCTGTAAATGCATCAAGTGTTGAGGTGGGATTTTTGAACCAATCTATCTTTCCTGGTAGTAGGAAATATTTTGACTCTATGGCACAAATATCATGGGTTGGTGTGCTAGTAGGCACACATGCTTTTTCAGGTAGAATAAATGAACAATGGTGCATGGCATCCCATGGACATTTGGGTTTCATCATGGCCTCTAGAATATCTTTGTCTAAGTGAAAAATATTATCTAGCGTTGACTTAGGTTGTGTGAGGCCTTCAAGTTGGGGTTCAAACCTAGTTGTGTTGGTCGACAAGCAAGAATATGATTCGTTGGTTGATGTTGTAGAACCAAGCAAGGTTGACAATGTGCAGATGGGATGGATCTGCACCATAGGTGGTGTTACCACTAGTGTGGTGGGTTTTGTGGTCTCAACACTAAAAAATGATGAGCATATAGCATGAATCAGGGTTCCTATGGATGACGAGATGAATCGTATATGGTGTTCAGTGTTGTCAGCATTAGATGGTGGTATAATTTTAGTTATGGTGGTTTGATAATGAGTGGGAGGAAGTTCTTGTGGTCTTGTTGGTGTACAAGGGGAAAAATTACCTTCCCCAATAGGAGGTTGACATTGAATTCTAAGCTGTCGAAATGTTTGTAACATATGACATGTCTCGATTCTATGAGAGGTACTAGTGCAAATATTTCACATCAGGCTAGTACTAACAGAATAGATAGTCTAGAGCTGGTGGAATTACTCATAGTATGAGATGATGACGCTTGTTTGATGTCATGAGATGGGGAATCTTAGGGTGGTAGCTATCTCTGGATCTTACTATTGGCGTGACGCAACTTCCTAGTGTGGGTTTGCCTTAATGCTTCTCTCGCTGCACGAAAACTTGGAAGGTACTGACAATTCCTTGTATGATGTGATTGAGAACAGATGCGACAATAACAGTGTGTGATTTTCTCTTGATTGGAGAGATATATTTGTGGAATTTGGACCACTAAGTGAAAGATTTCATTAAAAATACCCAATTCACGGCATTGATGTACCAAGTGGTTGGGTTTATCACATAGGGCACATGTGAGGGGTGATCTTTATTGCTAGACAGCTTTAGATCATTTTTCACCTGATCTAGACTGATGATGGTGAGAGGAGATGTAATGATGGGGGCCTTGTTGAATTGTTGGTAGCCTTTTCTCCTCAAACACACATAACATGGACCTAGATGCTTCATTCCCTTGTGATGTGGTGTGATTTGATGTTTGGTATCTGATTCAACTAAGTTAGAATTCTCAGTAATGGATCACTGCATGAATCCCAACATAGATCATAATCAAGAAAGATGGGGGAAGTGTTGCACGTGACTATTTACGGCATAAATCTGGCAAGAGTGATGTTTGTGCCTAGGTCTAGTTCTTTGGAAAATGTGGGTAACCAGATACAATCGGTTGAATGCCCTTAAGTCGGGACATTTGTTTATCAAATGATTTGGTTCATCGCATAAAGCACATGTGGGTGTATGTAGTGATCTCACTAATCTGGGTTGCCTCTAATCATAGTGGGAGGTTGAGGGACCAGAAGAGGGATAGGAGCAAGAAGCTTCTTCCCTCATGGTGTAAAAAATGGTTTAAGTCCCATCCTCTGCTGGGAGTAATGGGGTATTAGTTTGGGTGAGTGCACCTAATGCATCTCAATATCAAGGGATTTTAGGGAAATGATGAGTGTAATTCCCGTATTTTGTGCATATGGCACATGCATGGCTGGTGCACAATTCCTTATAAAGCACAGTGTGCTCTTTTCTCCAGCAGGGGGAGGAGGGTTCACTAGCGCTTTTGGGGCATGCAGAAGAGCTTTGAGCTCATCTAACTTAGGGCACATATTGGTGGGGTTCCCAACTGTTTCACACAAAGCACAGGGTTAAGGGGCCCTAAAGGAGGGAGTGTTTGAAGCTTCCACCTTCTTTCCTTTTTGCTTATCCCTTTTTCTAGCACCGGCTACTGTCGATGAAGGCGCTGCTTATTATGGTGTGCTATTCTGAGGAGAATAGGACTGACGCCTGCTGTAGTGATACCTGAACTTGATGACGTGGCCTGATGGGCCAGATACTAGACCAGTATTTCTAGAGCCATATTAGGAAACAAGATTGTTGTGATGACTTGGTGCAAGACAAAAATAGGTGGGGCAATAAGAAGGGTGTTTGAGTGATGGCATCTGGTAAGAAAGTAGGATTGGTAACAACATTGTTGTTGGTATCTAAAACTGGTTCTTGAGCTTAGGGGGTGTTTGATGAACTCATCATGCACACTGGTGCTCCTGTGGTTGGAGAAATATCCTCTATCATAGGAGGGTCTCCTGGGAATGTCCCTAGGAGTGTTGATGGCTTAAATTGGCTTGGGTTGAATTCACTATAAGTGGTGATCCATTCAGGATAAGATGAGATGAAAGGTAGCACACCATCTCGTGTAGGTAATGTCTTCTTCTCATAATTTGTGAGTTGATCTATTGTAATGATTCTTCCATCTTTGGAACATCATTTCCCTAAATACATATGAGGCAACCGATGACATTTCGTACATGTAACTTCAGCCCAACATGATATTATAATCCAACTAAGTGTCCAATACTTCAATATCTATTAGCATGGTTTTTTCAGCCAACTGTACTAGAATGCCTTGGTATAGGCCTACGGGAGATGAAGGGCGCCCATTATATATTCTAAGAGTGATCTCAAAAGGTTTGAGTTCGGGGGATCCCATTTTCTACAAAACATATTTGGACATTATACATGTGGATTCCCCTTCGTCGATAATGCAACGATGGATGGTGATATTCTGGATTGAGACTGGGATTTGAAAGGCAACGGATGATGGTATTCATAGGGTAGCTTTATCAAAGTCAAAGACCATTAAGCGACAATTGTTGAGGTAGACTGCACCTAGAGTAGAAAGTAGGGCTTTTCGTTGGGTTGGGCATCTTTGTAGTACTTATAATGCTGACATAGCTGAAGGAGATTGTGTTAAGTCGTTGACTATGTTGTAGCTATGAGCATATTTTGATTTATGTCATGCTCGTCGTAAAGGTCCTTTGTGTTGAAATATGGCAACAAGAATATTCAATTTAATTTGTCCTTGAATTAAATTGAGAATTAAAATCGAATTTAGTATTAACAGCTACTTGGAAATAATTAATTAATTTGTTTCAAATTAATTAGTTGGAGAAATTCAAGTTAGAAGTCTTTCTCAAGTCATGCAAGAGTTATCCCTAAAATTTAGGAGATAAGATTGAGTTATATTTCAATTGTAATTAGTTAACTCAGTTTACTGAGTTAAGTCTGGCTAAATTAGTTCCAAACTGTTTGAGGAACTAATAGAGAGTTAACAGTCAATTGATGCATGCATGCATCCAACTAGTGTTAATTAGTTAACTGAAGGTTCCATCATCAGACTCATGCATGTCTATTCTCAGAAAGACCCAGTTAAGTTAAATGTCAAGGATAGTGTACTATCAGTTGCATGTGTTTTTCCTATAAAGAAAAATCATGCATGCAGAAGGAATAATTCCTTGAGGATTTCGCAGTTCTGATAGTGTGTGAGAGTAGTGTTCCACTTAGTGAGGTGAAGGTCATCCACTAGGAATAGCACAAGGAAATAGGAGCTTGGAGGGCAGAGAAGAAGGCTTGTGAGAAGCCAGGATTTCCTATGAGAATTAGTGAGCATTGTACTCAGAGCTAACTAGTTGTGAGAGCTAAGTATTTGTATAATTCCTATGTATTTCCACCTTGTATGATAATACAGATAGTGGGGTTTTTAGCTGAGGCTTTCCCCAAAGTATTTTCATGTGTATTGTGCAATTGATTCTTCTTCTTCTGTTATATATGTCCAGCTTGATCTTTAAGCTTCCACAAATTGATAGTAGAAGTAGGTTATAGTATTCTGCTTTGGTTATATTGCATTATCGAGTTAACCTACAGTCAGATTTTCTACATGGTCTCACAGGAGCAAAATTTGTAGAGAATTTCTACACTTTGACCATCCTTGGCATGGGTTGTATAGGAAGTCGAGGAATGGTAAATGAGATTGTTGGTGTTTCCGTGTTCGACATGGATAGGTTGGGTTCTAAGGGAGCTTCATAACTTATGTTTCAAATTTGCAGGAGAATGTCTTCTCCTATCATGAAAATGTTGTGATTATAATTATTATGGGGGTTCCCTCGAGAAGGATGTGGATGGGATGGTTGTTGCTTACGATTAACCACTCCCTCATGGGGAAAAGGGTCTTGCATTACTGTTGTTTGTTGACCTCCCTGCCTCTATTGTCCTGTATCCTTTTCAACTCAGGAGTTGAGGACAATGATGTGTATAATGACCATACTCCCCCGTATATGGAACATGAATGATTATTCCATATACTTTTGTTCTTGTTTTTCCTATGTGGGTTGTTATTGGTCAACCCCTGGTTTTGATTCTGGTTAGGGTTGGCCCTTGCCTTTGCCCACGGGGGTTGTTGTTGATTGTTGCCCCCCTGTTCAGGCTCTCCCTTTGGTTTTCTCTTTGGTTTTTTCTTAGAAACATTGGTTGGGTTATCATAGTTCATCTACTCCTTCAATTGTTGTTGTTGAGTGAGAGAAGATTGCACTAGATTAACCCTTGTGTTATTTTGCGCTGGTGGATTACTCCGTTGTTGTGCGGGGAAAGGAGAATATTGATTTCCTTGTCCCTGATTGGTATATGGATTATGGGAAGAGGAAATTGCGTCTGTATTCCTAGAGGAGTATTGGTTTCCCTGTGGGGGAGGGTATGGGCCTCCATGTGGGGGTTGATATTGGTTAACCCTACTAACCATATTTTGCATCATCACAAGTTAAATGAGGTAGTCTCATGTATGTTGTAGTGGTGGTGTGTTTTGTGTAGCATCAAATGCTTGGCCAATGAAAGAGTATCTAGGGTACTAGTAGGTGTTGTTGGGTTAGTTTTGGGTTATGGACCCTATCAATCCATCAACAACATTGGATTCACCTGGTGTCTCTTTATAAGTCTACATGCGTGGGGCATCTAGAAGCACATGATAGATATATCCAAACTAGGTGTATATAAGTTATAATTGTTGATCTTTGTTGATGGCTTCTTCCTCATTATGAGGGGATGAGTTCTCCATGTCTTTTGAAATTTTGGATGTGATGGATCTCAAAAATAAGTCGAGGAGGAATTTGTCTTTAAATTTTTCTTTACACAAGCTACGACATTTCTATCACTCAAGGATATGATCTGATATGTGTGTAACGGGTGTTTTTTTTGAAGTGGGTGAGGAGTTCCAAGCCCAAGTCAGGACAAACTGGGAGCTCGAAGAATGTGAGGAATATTGTAGCTATGAAGCTAAAGTTTCCATGTGACATAGAAGGTTGTTCAATGGGCCATTTCGTTGTTGTCCCAATAAGGGTGCATTGTGTTATCACTGAAAATTCTGTTGCCAAAATTTTTTATCCTAGCTTAAGGACAGGGTGTTTTTGCAGCGCAACATGCTTCAAGTGATTTCGTAGCGCGCTACGAAATTGGGGATTTGCTCAGGTTTTCAGTAGAAGGTTCATATACTAAATTTAGATGATGAGCAGAGTGATGCAAAGGCCCAAAAGGGAATGCAGTGGCAATGTATAAAGTTGGTGTATTCTACTACTTTGGTTTGAAGGGGGTTCCCCGTGACCATGCGAAAGCATTATCATGGTTTCTTAAAGCGGTTGAGAAAGGAGAATATATTGCTAATGTACATGTGCTGAGTGTTAATCAACTATTAGAATCGGCTCTGGACACAGCATGGCATGTGGCAAGTAGTATATTCACCTCGACTACTCCTGTACCTTACACCCAAATGACAAGCCAGCGTGAAGCTTTTGTAATTGGCAAACCGACTCTTCTCTGCGGTCTGAACCTGGGTTGGGATTGAATATTCCGAGGAGAACATGACATGCAAATTGGTACCTACAGGTTGCCATTGACAGGGTGAGGGCGAGGATTAGAGTTTTTGTAATATGAGAAATCTATTGAAGTATGCTCCGTCGGCCACCAGGCAAATTTTATGCCATCGCAGGTATAGCAGCGCCCCGAGGGTTTCATTTTATGCTCGGCCCTTCTGTAGCAGCAATAGAGATGGAGAGGCCTCTTCCGAGTTGACGGAAGTAGAAGAAGGTTTAAAGAAATTATCTTCAGCGTTAGTAAAAGACGTTGAGACCATTGAAATTTTAAAGGAGCTGAGAAAGTACTATGGAGACAAAGATGATAATTTGGAGGCGATTGCGGAACTTGTAATGAAAAGAGCGCTCTCAAGAAAACACGATCAGAGCGACGAAGAGTTGATGGATGAACTGCAAATGGATGTTGTGGAGGATGTTCATGATTCCGAATTCGAATCAGATTTCGAGGAAGCCTATGAGATCGATCACGAGATTGAGAATCTTTACATGCTACTGAATATACAGAGGATAAACTGCTTGCCGATGGACCAGTGGAGATGGATGCTGAGACGTATGATGAGATAGTCAAAGAGACTTGGGGCATGATACAAGACTACGAATTTTCTCAGGCTCAGCAAATCCTTATCTTGCACAGAAAATTGCATGTTACTTGGGTCGGGATCTTGGTAAAATTAGAATTAAAAGATGTCGCTATATCTGCATCGTGGTTTGCAAGATGACAAACAACTCAGGAGGCTTTCAAGTAATCTTTTGTAAGAATGGTGTGAGTATCATCTGGGAATGAGCACGCGTGCCCTGAAAAATGCAGGTTGCCTGGAATATGTGAGATTTTTACGGAGTTAGTTCGCCAAACAAGATAGTTCCAAGGGCACAGAGGATCTTTTGAGCATGAGCATGTATCAGAGCAGAACAGGCTACGAAAGAATTGTTGTGTCCCAGTACCAGCCTTCAAGAGGAGCCATGAAGGACCCCGTGTTCATACAACTAATGAAGATGCTGTACATTATTGTGAGACAAGATGTCATTCTTGTGGCTATTTTTGCCGACTTTCGATCGATCACCCTGGTTTGCATAACACAGTGCATGGCAATATGAGAAATTAGGCTTTCAATAAGTCTACAAACCTTGTTTTGTTGTGATTCTAATTGTCTTCTATTGCGACTATCAAACTGTGGATTGTGAAAGAGATCCCAGGTTAGATGAGGAACTTGATACTAGTTACTGTCACTACATATCGAGGGCTTCATTCTATAACAACAGAAGGACCAGGACATACAGAGGGTTCGGTTTCACTATTTTATAAGCCACTGAAAGCGTTGTTTACTGGGGATCAGCTCACAGTTTCAACTGACAACAACTTGAACATTTTGGAGGAGTCTAGTGAGTACTCAGTCACAAGGCAAATAGGGAACATACAACGCCTGTTACAGTTGGATTTCCTCTGGATTTTACCGGGTCATGGTAGGAAAATGAAATTCAAAGATTTCAAAGGAAAAAATGTTGCACTAGAAAAATTTCTTGCAAGTTGCAGTCTCACGGTCCACTCCTGCTAGAGACCTTGTTTGTCAAGCTACTTGGGGTTGCAAGTGAAATTTTACCTTCGATTATGTAACACTGTACAGTTGCAGATTGTCAAGTTTGTAGAGTTTGAGATTGCCTTTTTATGTGAAGTGAAGGCTCTGATATCTTGTCCCACAACATCAAAACAATAAAAGAGCACACAGGAATTCTCAAAGCCAATGTTGTTTTTTTTTTTTAAATTGCTACCACATTTCTGGGTCAGTCCAAGGATTGTGACTTGTCTGTAGATTCTCAAACAAATCATTTACCAACTACAGATTCATTTGCTATGGAACAAATAGAGTTTGTTGAAAGCAGTTTCGTAGCGCGCTACGAAACTGCTGTAGCTGCATGTTTCAATTGAGCCAGTTAATTATGTACATGTGACTGCAAATCTTTTTGAAAGTTCTGTGATCACACAGGTATATGGAAAAGGGTGGCCAACACATCAAAGACGTGGCAGCCTGTGCTATTTTGAGTAATCAAAAATAAAAGGCACGCTTCTTTGGATTCGAATATGGTAAGGCGCATCAAAGACCAACAAACAGGGGCCTATGTTTCAGGGTAACAGAAATGTCATTAAAGACAAACATGGAACATTAAAGGTTCATCACAGCCAAACTAAAAGAAGCCATTTGTCAGAGAATGAACATGTTCTCTCATTTTCCTCGCAAGAGCACCAGTTTGATTGTAATAAATGTTATTTCCAGCATGATGTAGAATTAGAGTTTTAATTGTTTTAGGAGTCCAGCGCTGTAAATGAATAGTCAGCTGTAATTATTAGTTAGTTAAAGGTTAATAGGTGTCATCATAGGTAGAATCGAGCTCCCCTCATGCTGGAGGAGGAAGCTCCAAGTAGTTAGGATCATATTCCTATATATAGCTAGATCATCGATGTATTAGGGGTTGGAGATTTATAAAAGAAACAGAGTTTTTATATTGGCTAATGTAAAAGACTTTTGACAGTAATAGAAAGATTACTTTTTCTTCCCAAGATTCATCTTGTGTTCAAAGGCTCGGAATATATGTGGTTTTGTCTTTATCCTTTCTGTTTTACAGCTCAATAGACATGCAATCACTCTGAATTCACCTAGTGCTCAGACTTCCTGTGTATGTTTATGAGTTGAGGTTCTTTTTGAGAAATGTTCTGAGTGTTTAAACATTATATGCCTTGGCTTCCATGATTGAGTAGTTAATAGTTTACTGCAGAGGTGTTTGACTCCATGAGCCCAATGGAAGAAGTGTTATTTTGTTGTTCCAACCAGCTTATTTTCATGTACTGTTTGAAGAGTTAGCCATCTTTTCTGGTTATTAATCCATATCAAAAATCTGTGAGAGAGCCCTCTCTGACTAAGGAGGCTAAGCCTTAGTCTAAAGCCTGGTTTGAAATAGTTGCATGAGATCTTGCTAAGTAGCAGCCCTTAGTACACGATTTTGTGATAACATTTTGGTGCGTCTGCCGGGAGTCGAATGATTACTCATTCCCGAAGTTTGAAGATTGAATTTCTGAAGGCAGCAGGAGTTCAAAGTGATTTTCGAGGCTGCAAAACTACCTTGGCGACTCCATTGTTAAAGAATTTGAAAGTCATACATTCATGGTGATTCCACTGGAGGTATGAAGGACCCAGATGCTACCATTCTTAGTTCAAGGTATGCATGCATAGATTTTTCAGGAATTCATGGTTTCCCAAATCATTTTCCCAAGGATGCATATTTTCTAAGGAATGGTCCAAAATTCAACGGAGAAGATTTGAGTTTAACTCTGAAGCATATCTCAGATTTCTGTCATTTTGCTGAGCTTCTAAGAGTTAAACATGAGGATGTTTGCATTATGTTATTCTATGATTCACTTCAAGGGAAATGCAAACAATGGATTGAAAGTTTTCCTATCAAATCCGTTAAGTCATTTCAAGACTTATGGCTTATGTTTTTGGAGGAATGGATAGACAGGTCAGAGGTGATGGCAAACTCTCCTTCAGTTCAAGGTTTCAAACAATGGAATAATGATCATAGTAAAGGAGAAACAAATGAATATTTTTCTTTGTCCTTGTCCTCATATCTAAAATCCTTTGACTGCAAGTCAGAGGATAAGATGAGATTTTTGAATGAAGTTGCTGAGGATATTGAGAAAGAAATTGAAGGTTTAGAAGGTCAAATTCAGGCATATAGCTTTCATGATCATGATCATTATTCTCAGAAGTTTTCTATGGCAGAACGCAAGGAGACAATGCTGGTTCCTTTCTCTTTCACGATTGAGGAACTGAACACTGTGGTTGAAGATCAGTTTGCACAGCTGGAAAGTTACAAGGAAAAACAAGCTGATCATGTATTCTGGGATCCTGTAGCTGATTACATGGAAGAGTTTTACTCTCCAGTATTTCAGTTTTTCAAAGAAGATCAGAGACAATTTCAATGGCAGCGGTCATCACAATATCATTGTAGCTCTGAACTCCGATGCAGCCAAAGGACTCAAATATCAGATAAAACAGAGGATTGGCTACATTGGAAATTTCATATTGATTGAACAGAAGGAAGTTGAAATTGTTAGGGTAGGTAGGTATAGGTAAATGCAAATAAGCTCAAGGTCAACTGAGCATTTTTCAGTAGATGTAGCTTTCTTTCTCCTACAGTCATGCTTGTCAAGCAAATTTCTGTTTGTCATTAATGGATAAGGCACTGGACCTGCGAGTTCTTAGAGTACCACAAGGGCACACTATCCCAAGTGGAGCCACTGTTATCACTGAAAATTCTGTTGCCAAAATTTTTTAGCCTAGCTTAAGGACAGGGTGTTTTTGCAGCGCAACATGCTTCAAGTGATTTCGTAGCGCGCTACGAAATTGGGGATTTGCTCGGGTTTTCAGTAGAAGGTTCATATACTAAATTTAGATGATGAGCAGAGTGATGCAAAGGCCCAAAAGGGAATGCAGTGGCAATGTATAAAGTTGGTGTATTCTACTACTTTGGTTTGAAGGGGGTTCCCCGTGACCATGCGAAAGCATTATAATGGTTTCTTAAAGCGGTTGAGAAAGGAGAATATATTGCTAATGTACATGTGTTGAGTGTTAATCAACTATTAGAATCGGCTCTGGACACAACATGGCATGTGGCAAGTAGTATATTCACCTCGACTACTCCTGTACCTTACACCCAAATGACAAGCCAGCGTGAAGCTTTTGTAATTGGAAAACCGACTCTTCTCTGCGGTCTGAACCTGGGTTGGGATTGAATATTCCGAGGAGAACATGACATGCAAATTGGTACCTACAGGTTGCCATTGACAGGGTGAGGGCGAGGATTAGAGTTTTTGTAATATGAGAAATCTATTGAAGTATGCTCCGTCGGCCACCAGGCAAATTTTATGCCATCGCAGGTATAGCAGCGCCCCGAGGGTTTCATTTTATGCTCGGCCCTTCTATAGCAGCAATAGAGATGGAGAGGCCTCTTCCGAGTTGACGAAAGTAGAAGAAGGTTTAAAGAAATTATCTTCAGCGTTAGTAAAAGACGTTGAGACCATTGAAATTTTAAAGGAGCTGAGAAAGTACTATGGAGACAAAGATGATAATTTGGAGGCGATTGCGGAACTTGTAATGAAAAGAGCGCTCTCAAGAAAACACGATCAGAGCGACGAAGAGTTGATGGATGAACTGCAAATGGATGTTGTGGAGGATGTTCATGATTCCGAATTCGAATCAGATTTCGAGGAAGCCTATGAGATCGATCACGAGATTGAGAATCTTTACATGCTACTGAATATACAGAGGATAAATTGCTTGCCGATGGACCAGTGGAGATGGATGCTGAGACGTATGATGAGATAGTCAAAGAGACTTGGGGCATGATACAAGACTACGAATTTTCTCAGGCTCAGCAAATCCTTATCTTGCACAGAAAATTGCATGTTACTTGGGCCGGGATCTTGGTAAAATTAGAATTAAAAGATGTTGCTATATCTGCATCGTGGTTTGCAAGATGACAAACAACTCAGGAGGCTTTCAAGTAATCTTTTGTAAGAATGGTGTGAGTATCATCTGGGAATGAGCACGCGTGCCCTGAAAAATGCAGGTTGCCTGGAATATGTGAGATTTTTACGGAGTTAGTTCGCCAAACAAGGTAGTTCCAAGGGCGCAGAGGATCTTTCGAGCATGAGCATGTATCAGAGCAGAACAGTCTACGAAAGAATTGTTGTGTCCCAGTACCAGCCTTCAAGAGGAGCCATGAAGGACCTCGTGTTCATACAACTAATGAAGATGTTGTACATTATTGTGAGACAAGATGTCATTCTTGTGGCTATTTTTGCCGACTTCCGATCGATCACCCTGGTTTGCATAACACAGTGCATGGCAATATGAGAAATTAGGCTTTCAATAAGTCTACAGACCTTGTTTTGTTGTGATTCTAATTGTCTTCTGTTGCGACTATCGAACTGTGGATTGTGAAAGAGATCCCAGGTTAGATGAGGAACTTGATACTAGTTACTGTCACTACATATCGAGGGCTTCATTCTATAACAAAAGAAGGACCAGGACATACAGAGGGTTCGGTTTCACTATTTTATAAGCCACTGAAAGCGTTGTTTACTGGGGATCAGCTCACAGTTTCAACTGACAACAACTTGAACATTTTGGAGGAGTCTAGTGAGTACTCAGTCACAAGGAAAATAGGGAACATACAACGCCTGTTACAGTTGGATTTCCTCTGGATTTTACCGGGTCATGGTAGGAGAATGAAATTCAAAGATTTCAAAGGAAAAAATGTTGCACTAGAAAAATTTCTTGCAAGTTGCAGTCTCACGGTCCACTCCTGCTAGAGACCTTGTTTGTCAAGCTACTTGGGGTTGCAAGTGAAATTTTACCTTCGATTATGTAACTGTACAGTTGCAGATTGTCAAGTTTGTAGAGTTTGAGATTGCCTTTTTATGTGAAGTGAAGGCTCTGATATCTTGTCCCACAGCATCAAAACAATAAAAGAGCACACAGGAATTCTCAAAGCCAATGTTGTTTTTTTTTTTTAAATTGCTACCACATTTCTGGGTCAGTCCAAGGATTGTGACTTGTCTGCAGATTCTCAAACAAATCATTTACCAACTACAGATTCATTTGCTATGGAACAAATAGAGTTTGTTGAAAGCAGTTTCGTAGCGCGCTACGAAACTGCTGTAGCTGCATGTTTCAGTTGAGCCAGTTAATTATGTACATGTGACTGCAAATCTTTTTGAAAGTTCTGTGATCACACAGGTATATGGAAAAGGGTGGCCAGCACATCAAAGACGTGGCAGCCTGTGCTATTTTGAGTAATCAAAAATAAAAGGCACGCTTCTTTGGATTCGAATATGGTAAGGCGCATCAAAGACCGACAAACAGGGGCCTATGTTTCAGGGTAACAGAAATGTCATTAAAGACAAACATGGAACATTAAAGGTTCATCACAGCCAAACTAAAAGAAGCCATTTGTCAGAGAATGAACCTGTTCTCTCATTTTCCTCGCAAGAGCACCAGTTTGATTGTAATAAATGCTATTTCCAGCATGATGTAGAATTAGAGTTTTAATTGTTTTAGGAGTCCAGCGCTGTAAATGAATAGTCAGCTGTAATTATTAGTTAGTTAAAGGTTAATAGGTGTCATCATAGGTAGAATCGAGCTCCCCTCATGCTGGAGGAGGAAGCTCCAAGTAGTTAGGATCATATTCATATATATAGCTAGATCATCGATGTATTAGGGGTTGGAGATTTATAAAAGAAACAGAGTTTTTATATTGGCTAATGTAAAAGACTTTTGACAGTAATAGAAAGATTACTTTTTCTTCCCAAGATTCATCTTGTGTTCAAAGGCTCGGAATATATGTGGTTTTGTCTTTATCCTTTCTGTTTTACAGCTCAATAGACATGCAATCACTCTGAATTCACCTAGTGCTCAGACTTCCTGTGTATGTTTATGAGTTGAGGTTCTTTTTGAGAAATGTTCTGAGTGTTTAAACATTATATGCCTTGGCTTCCATGATTGAGTAGTTAATAGTTTACTGCAGAAGTGTTTGACTCCATGAGCCCAATGGAAGAAGTGTTATTTTGTTGTTCCAACCAGCTTATTTTCATGTACTGTTTGAAGAGTTAGCCATCTTTTCTGGTTATTAATCCATATCAAAAATCTGTGAGAGAGCCCTCTCTGACTAAGGAGGCTAAGCCTTAGTCTAAAGCCTGGTTTGAAATAGTTGCATGAGATCTTGCTAAGTAGCAGCCCTTAGTACACGATTTTGTGATAACACGTTGAAACAATCATAATCGAATAGTATCATCTGTGATACTATTGGATGAACACCATAAGTGAAAAGTCATGAGATAGTTTCTTGGGTATTCTCCCTATTTCCCTTCGAATTTTGGAATGCCTGAAGGGAGCTTGGTGGGCATGGCTAGCCAATTTTGGCTATGCACAATCAAGTCATTGGTTAGATTACTCAAATCTAACATGTTTAAAGAAGCTAAGAAGGGGATCTACAAGTTGTCTACCATCGCGAAATGATTTTGGATAGCTATATGTAAAGGGGTCCTCTATGGGGAAGTGTCAGAAGAACAACCTTGGTGAGTGTCTCGTGGACTTTATGGAGGAGTGTTATTCCAAAAGGGGTAGCGTGTGGGGACCCTTGTGGGGTTGCGAAAGTTGTGCTTTGATGGGGATGGGTCTCGAGCAAAGTTTCACCGATAAAGGAAGATCCTATAATGGTGGTTGCATGATGTTCTATACACATAATTAACAAGAGGCCTATCACACCTCCCATTAATGGGGGGACGTTTAAGAAACATCTAGATCGACAGGGAGCCATGGGTTCCCCTATGGTGTCGATTAGAGTGTGTGATACTTTGTGTATGGTGAGTGAAGGAGATGATTCTTTAAATAAAATAAATCACATGCATAAAACAAAGTGAAAAAATAAAAATATTACTTTCCCTTTAACTTTAGCCTGTGATCAATCAAACAAAAAAATGGTTTTTGATTGTTTTTGTGTATGATGAAATATCCTATGAAGACTTAATCATCCTTACCACCCTCAAAGTAACTGGTCCTTGCGGAGATATCTCATGCTGGGTACTAGGGCAATGTCCTGGAAGAACTAGCGATGGCTTCTAGCAACCAAAGTATAAACCAAGGTAATGCAAATGAGGCTTAAGAGTTTCCCGCACCATCACCTATAGGGAAAGGATGCCCTATATTTTGGCCACTAAAGTACCTTCGTCCCACATGAGCATTCGATTCTTTAGCTTCTTGATAGTCAGTTACCAATACCATGCACTAGATGGGTCGGGTAGCCCCAAAGAGTACTTCACAAACTTGACCTAAGATTATTCCCCTCTGAATCAAGTCTCTTCCATGCTTGGGTATTATTTTCTATGGGATGATTGAAGGATTTTAAGCTCCCTAAAAATTCAACAACTATGTCTCAAATATGTATCATTACGATGGCAGCTTATGGGATGCCTACCCCCAATGGTCCTAACCTGAACTATGAATTATTTGGTGGACCCTGTGGGGAATTTAGTTGGTTCAAGTTAAGGTTTCTTTTCAGGGTCTTACTTTTCTTTAGGGTGTGAGATGTAAGTTGAAATAAACTAAGTATCAAAATCTCTAGAAATTGGATGTCTTCTAATATGAATTTTATAGAATCTTAGTGTGTGATGTGTAATTGTGTGCAAGTGATGAAGTGAGCATGTAAAGTGTGAGAAGATGTGGATATTCGGTGATTCGTTCCAATATTCTCCTAATTACACTAGATTTCAATTGTTCCTTGCATGAAAAAGAAATGATGTGTGGATGATGGGCCGCTTACTTTTTCTCCTATTACACTATAAATTTCAAAACAGGGAGATGGAAATTCAAATGCTTTAAGAAAGTTTTCATATGCAAACCCAGGTTCGTCTAAGAGATGCAAGGGAAGAAAATATTACTTACTTTCTGTAATAACACTTGCTCCTAGTCCCATAAAATGAAAGAAATGAATGCTTTGGTTAGTAACAAGATTTGTGGATGATGGGCCACTTACTCCTTTACTAATTAAGCTATGTGAAAATTGAAAATAAAAGTAAAGATAGTCTAATTACCCAGCTAATTATGATTAGTAGAGAAATTAAGTAATCTAAATTGACTGGAAAAAATTTGCAAAGGTGAAGGAAATTCACTAAAGGCTGCCAATCACCTGAAAAATGAGAAATTACAAGGTATTTTTTTCTTTCTGGAAAACCGCATGGGTTTCACAATGCACAGATGCGGCAACTCATTTATCAGAGGAAAAGATGCAGAGTACACGTTTATCTGAGAAGAAGTGGTGTGGTCAACAAGAATTTGTAAATTAACAAGTTTCGCGACAAAAAACAGGCTCAAAGGGCCCTTCAAAAATTCCATAAAAGTACTGAACGCCTTGTAAGTTGATTATGCAGAGAAAGGCTCCTACAAACACAACCTTAAACTAAAGAAAATACAATAGTATGGTCACCATTTTTGTAGTAGTGTTTTTGTAGAAATGGTGTACCAAAAGACACCTCCTTAGCAGTTGGTTGTTCCTTACAAAGGAATACATACATAGTTGGTGTTGTTAGTGAAAAAACTTAGATAAACAAAGAATTGCAAATAGTGAAAACAATGCATATACAAACAAGAACTAAACAAAGAGATAAATATGCAAATAATGTTAAATGGAGCAAACAAGTGGATAAAATAATGGAAAACTCTCCCTTTATTTACTACTGGTGGTAGAAGTTGAATACAATAGATGAATACTAAACACTTGAAGAGAATTCTTTGAGCTATGGTGCTCAAAAATCATCAGTAAGGAGGTTCCTTTCCTCAATCTCTTTGCAAGCTTCTCCTCTCTCTCAAAGAAGTATGAAGACTCTCTCAATGGTGGAATCTTCTCCTCACACTAAGATTATGGCTTGCTTAGAAGAAATATGGCCAACATGCTAGTGCTCTTACTTTCTTTGCTTCAACAATGAGATGTTGGTTGCTCTAATAAAAATTTGACCAACATAGCATTGTCTCATGTTTTGGTTCTTCCATGGCCTGTTTATATAGAATTTTTTAATCCATCTTCCCTCTCTTAGTTCATGAATGATAATGACTTATGATTAGGACAAGATGATTCCATTTAGGGCTGCATTTCTTCAGGGAGACTCGAATTCAATTGTCCTTGACTAAGATTTTGTCAGGGAATCACCAAGTGTGGGAAGTGGTCCCGATTTTGATGAGTCAGCATTTTTTCGACCGTGCAACTTTCGAAGGAAATATTGCATGATGCACGGGTATCCAAGAAAGAGTCACGCAAACTTCAATTTTTAACGTCCATAAACTTTGGACCTTAGGAGAAATTAAATTTTTTGAACTTCATAATGTCTTTTGCTGGAAAATCTTCACTTGTGCATTATGTTGGAACACTTTTAGCGTCTTCTGGATTGTGCAAACATGTGTATTATTTTTTGGTGTTAACACAAACTACCAAGTGATATACCAAATTTTGACGGAAAATGGAAAGAGGATCCATCAAATCATGTCATGACATATCATCTATGGTGTTTTAGAATTCATTGATTAATGATTCTATCAGATTACACCTTTTCAAATGAAATTTAATAGGTTCGGAAACAAAATGGTGCAATGAGTTACCACGTGCCTCTTTCCACAATTTCAACTCTTTAGCAATAGCATTTATGATGCATTTTCAGTTGCCCATTTGATATGACACTAGTACCAAACTTTTGACTTCATTAAAACAATCTAATTCTACCTACATTTCAGGTCATATGCATGAATGGAGGCGTAGATGACCTTTAGTCAAAGTTTATATTCCATACCAAATATTAGTAGAATGGTTCACAATGTATTTACTTCCTGATATTACTGAAGATGTTGCCAAAGGAGGTGTTGTAATGGAAGAGAGGGTGATTACTCGTGCCCTGTATTTAGACCTTGTTTATTCATAATCTATCACTTTGTACAAAAACATCCCAAATTTACCTCGCCTAACAATCTCAGATCAATCAGATTCAACTCCTACAGAATCTCATGCCGCTGATGGTGTAATAGTTTTTGTCAGTCAACAATCAAAGATTAAATCATCTAAGAAAAAATATAAGAATTCTCAGACTTTGGATATACAAGATTCACCCAGTGAAGATATTTCTCCTAAAATTACTTCTGAAGTTAATGCAGTAGAATCATCTACTGGTAAAGCTCAGCAACCCAGAAGTAAGAAAAATGGGAAGGGAAAGAAAAGAAAAATATCTCACAGAAAGAAAAAAAATCATGCAATATTAACCTTCTAACGAGAAAAGGAAACCTCGTTATCCTTGTCTGATTTGTAATGAAGATCATTATACGAAGGAATTCCTGCATCGAGTAGAGGTTAGTGAATTCTTAAAAAGTTATTATACACCTGTTGTTTTGAAAGATCATTTCCCTTCTCAAGACAATAAAATGGTTGCACATAATCCATCCTCTTCATCCACATCAGTAAATATCATGATGATGTCTTCACAAGTTTCAGTAGTAACCAGATCTAAAGATTATGGATCTAAAACTCGTCTAGATGGAAATGATGCTAGTCAATCTAGTCAACCTTCCACATCAATCCCACCTCCTTCTGAACCTTTACAGGTTGAGAAACCAACTACTGAAATGGTGATTTTTCCACCTCCCAAACGTGTTCTTTGAAATTCAGCTTCTAACCCAAATGCTAGAGCGGCTCAGAGTTACAACATTATTGAAGACTTATCTTATCCCCCTTCAGCAATGTCGGCTCTTGAAGTGCTACAAACATGTCCAGCACAAAGGAAATTACTATTGTCAGCTATTCGAATGATTAATCCTCAGGATTCTAATCTCATTGTCTTTGCTCAAGAAAACCATATACCTATGCTGTTGCATCAATTGGCATTTCAAATACCATCTTTTGTTAAAACCAAATGCATTTTTCATATAGTAATTGACGAAGGAGCCCCTACATGTATTGTGTCTATTTCTTGTTGGAAATATTTATGTTATCCAACTATTAATTAGTCACCTACTACTCTTAAAGCCTTTTATGGAAGAGGATTTCGAACTTATGGTATCATAAAGGACCTTCTAATAGAATTAGAAGGTAAAACGGTTGCAATTGAGGTAAAAGTTATTGATGCCCAACTCGATTACAATATTTTACTGTGAAAATTTTGGAATTATTCCTTGACTGCAGTGGTCTCATCACTTTTCCGATTGGTACTATTTCCTCATAAAGGGAGGATATTGAAGGTATACCAGCTATCTTATTATACTTCTTACCCTATTTCTACTAGTAATGTGCCTTTTGTGGGAAAAACAATTACCCCTTATAAAGATATCGGTGTTGATTTGCTTAAGGATTCATCATCGAGGGGAACTTTTTCACTCCCTCCACCTAAAATTTCTTCTAATGTTGCCTAAGTCAACATGATCTCATCAAGAACTTTTGAATCATATGAACCTTGGATTGTACCTTCATAATCTGATTTGACAACATGTGGTGACAAAATTCCTCAAAGCCCATTTGAATTAGCTTATCAAGTAATTCAATTGTTTTCATAACCACTACCCTTTGATAATGATCAAGTGAATGCGATTGTTGACGAATATTCTCAATCTTCTTGGCTAGAACCAATATCATTTCCTAATCCTTCTAATAATATATTTCCAACAGACGAAAGAATCATGGAAGTTATGAATGTAGATGAAATTCCTTGGGATGATTATCACCATCGTTCATCTTTTCTTCTTAATTTTTCAAAGATTAAGAATGAATTTTCTACAATGTTTTCACTTGAGA
Organism: Pinus tabuliformis; assembly: GCA_031772625.1. NCBI lineage: Eukaryota > Viridiplantae > Streptophyta > Pinopsida > Pinales > Pinaceae > Pinus > Pinus tabuliformis. The sequence continues at coordinate 589,267,859 of CM062817.1, read as the reverse complement.
TTGTAGATAACCCTGAATCCCCTATATTGATCTTTGAAGCTAAATCTGAAAAGAATTTAGGGAAAATATCTATGACCATTCTAATTAATATCTCAATAAAACATGGAATTATGGAGGACATTCACATAGGTTCTGATTGTTCACTTGAAGGAATTCAAACTTACAAAGCCCTATTCAGATAATTCTATGATATTTTTTTCCTAGTCTTATCTAGACATTCTGTGACATATCTGGAGGAAATTTCAGGAATCAACCTGAGCATACTAATCCATGAAATCAAGAATTACTCGGATGCTAAACCTATTATACAAAGATTAGTTCCAATGAACCCTAAATAAGATTCCACCATTAAAGTTGAAGTTGAAAAACTTCTTAAAGCGGGATTTATCTATCTTGTTCCCTTGACTGATTGGGTCTCCAACATCGTTTTGGTTAACAAGAAACAAGGGACAATTAGAGTATGCGTCAATTATAGGGAAATTAACAAGGCTTGTCCTAAGGACAACTATCGTACACCCTATATAGATCAAATAATTAATGATTGTGTTGGGCATAAAATATTTTATTTTATGGACAGATTTTCTAGATACAATCAAATTAACATACTCCCTTCGGATCAACATAAAACCGTGTTCATTTGTCCTTGGGCAAATTTTGATTATTGAAAACTCCCATTTAGACTAAAGAATGTTGGTGCCACCTTTCAATGGGCTATGTATTATGATTTTCATGATATTAAGCATATTGTACAACCTTATTTAGATGATCTACCAGCTCATTTGATGAAATGCACATATCATCCACTACATTTAAGGGAAATATTTACCAAATTTCGACATTACAATATCCGCTTAAATGCACAAAAATGTAATTTTGTGTCGAATCTGGTCAATTACTGGGGTTTTTCGTGTCAAAAGAAGGCATTTGTGTTGACCCCCTTAAGGTAGAGGCTATTCAGAATCTACCTTCCCCTTCCGATTTGCACCAAATCCAAAATTTGCAAGGGAAAGAAAAAAATTTACATCGATTCATTATAAATTACGTTAAGCTAACTAAAGATTTTACTCGAATTTTGAAAAAGGGAATCTCTTTCATAAGGGATGAAATAGCTCAAAAGGGTTTCGATGCACTCAAATACGTGTTGAATCACACACCTTTGTTGCATCCACTTGATTATCACCGAAACTACTATTTATATTTAGCTGCTAATGATGCTACTGTTGTCATGGTATTAGTTCAGGAAGATGAATTAAATAATGAACATGTGATATATTATTTGAGCAGAAATATCACCAAAACTGAAATCAAATATGCACATGTGGATAAATTGGCCTTGGCAGCTGTGCAAGTTGTCCAAATATTCTATCATTATATTCTTTTGCGTAAAAAAATAGTTGTTTCGGATTGCAACCTAATGGTTTACATTCTTACCAGACAATTTCTTGGGGGAAAATATTCCAAATGGATTGTTATCGTACAGGGATTTTACTTAGAATTTGTAAAATCCAAGTCAAATAAATCATTGGTATTTGTTGAATTGATTTTTGACTATCCCTACTTTGAAACAGAAACTGTGGTATGGATATTATTTATCTCCAAACTCAAACTTTTCAACCTAAGCTATCTTGAACTAATCGTCGTCGTGAATGGTACCAATCTCAACAATACAACATTGTTGGCAATAAACTCTATCGTCATGGTGCCAAATTTATTTTTAAATGTTGTTTGATGCATGATGAAGCTAAAAAAAATTAAATTACTATCACTCTAGATCATGTGGTAAAAATTAAATGACTATCACTCTAGATCATGTGGAAGTCATATGTCAAGGTTTGCCATTGCCCAAAAAATATTACGCACTGGATATTTTTGGCCTCCCATGTTCAAATATTGTATTAATGCAATCCAGAAATGTCATAATTTTCAAGTCTATCATCGCAAAGTGTGTGCACCTCCTGCTCCTCTTCACCCAATCATTGTTGTCAATCCCTTTGCAAAATGGGGCATCGATTTCATTACATGTAACCCTCACTCAGTTGGGGGGAATGGGTATATTATCCTAGCTGTGGATTATTTTACAAAATAGGATGAGCCGATGCCTATATATGGGGATGATGGTGAATTCACTACTCTTTTCATATTCAATCATGTAATTTCTAGGTTTGAAATTCCACAAGCCATCATCACAGACCATGGTATCCATTTTCAAAACTTTATGATGATTGAACTTACTGCAAAGTTAGGCTTGCATCATGATAGTTCAAATCCATATTACCCGCAAGAAAATGGCCAAGTAGAAGTCGTGAATTTTTTTAACTACTATGCTTCAACAGATTATAGGAATTCACAAGCGAAATTGGCATTTAATGTTTTTCTCATCTTTGTGGGCATATCACGCCTCGGCAAAAACTATAACCGGATTTACTCATTTCCAATTTTTTTATGGCTTGGAGGGAGTCTTACCTATTGAATGTGAAATTTCATCATTAATACTAGCAATTGAATTATTACCTACTACTTTTGTAGAGGAAGAACATTTTTTATACTTATCACATTTATATGAGACTCGTCATGATGCTGCACTAGATAGTGAGACTCATAAAAAATGAGTTAAGGCACAATTTGACCGAAATGTAAATCCTCGTATATATTCAAAAGGTGACTTGGTCTTGGTTTACGATAAAGAACATGATAAGTTAGGAGCTGGTAAGTTCAAACCTATGTGGCATGGTCCCTACATCATAAAACATGCACTTGCAAAGGGTGACTATGAGCTAATTGACTATGACGATGTTCCTTTGAGTAAGCCTAAGAATGGACCTTATTTGAAAAATTACTATGCTTGATTCCTACATACGTACATTTTACATTGTTATATCATATTTTTGTGTGATAATTTTACATCTTTTTACAATCTTCTTATACTTCCCTTTCTTTTCTTGTGTTACACTTGATTTGTAGATGTCAACGCTCCCTCTAACTTACATTGGCTACGATGATGGCATTATTCATAGTACTCAAAATTTGTCTTCCATAGCTTGGGCCATTTATTAACCCATTGATGAGTTAGTAAGCCTCCATGGGATATGCCTTAGTAGAACAATGAATAATATTACAGAATAAATCTGACTTATTTGATGCCATTTCATTTGGTAATCATCGTCTAATCATTAGGTTGGATTCTCAACTCATATTATTACAATTAAGTCAGATTTATTCAATGAGAAGTTTTGCAATGCTAAGGATGTTTTTGCAAGTCCGTCTCATGGAAAGAGAGTTTGATTACATTGAATATCAACATATTCCAAGACATTTAAACACATTAACTAATGCATTGGCATTTTAACATTTGCGCATTTGTAAAAAAGAAAATAATAATCATCCACATTGTATAAAATAAGCTAAGAAAATAGAAGTAGTTTCCATTAATCATAATGTTTGTAAAAATTTTGAGTTCACAAAAATTCCATCCAAAACATATGAGGACCTGTGGCCTTTATTATTTGAACATGTCGATAGATCAAAACAAAAAATCTAACCCTATAACTAGCAACTAAGCATGAAAATCATGATAGTAGACTATAGCACTAGCCACTCGTCCTAACAAATGACTAATCGGCTTAGGTACTCCCACTGTGTGCAGAGAGGAAAATCATCAATCTCGATGTTTGGGATGTCTAGATTCAACCTCTTAAGTTTATGCTCTATCTCAGTCAAGGATTGTGTTTCCTTTAGGTTTTGTGCTATGGGAGAAGTTGCCTTCTCATAATGTCTATCAAATCGATGCATTATTGTTGGTCTAACTGGTCCCACATCTGCATGATTATTTTTAGATGATTAGTTTTGGATGTAAAAAACAAAACAAAAATATATAAAATATACAAAAGAACAAAATGAGAATTTCTTACCTATGTCACCCCATTGCATTCCTGCAGGGAATGGGATATCTAGATCTTTGGTGTAGTCCATACGAAAATATGGGTAATCCTCACTCATAAACATATGGTGATCCAACCATCTGAAACATGCAGAAGTATATCTCACTATTGGTCCATCGCCACCTCTATGGCAAGCCATCAATGCCACCCATTATAACATGCGAGGATCCCATGGTCCTCCCATCTCCATAGATACCTGTGGATAGAGAAGAGGAATCCTCTCTAGAGAAAATGATATAATTATGGCACCATATCTAAAAAAAATTAGTTTTCCATTTTTTTCTCTGGTAAGCTTCCTTTTGATGTTGGAAATGACTCCTTCACAATAGTTGAAAATAGTAGGTTGCATGCACTCTAGTGAAATTTTCATTTAGGCTTTAGTGACCAAGTGGAGCGCGACACTTCCACATAGTTGGGAAACAATAAATGCGATGGTCCTTAATGGAAGTCTCTCAATGGTTTTAATATCAATTCTTCCATTACTGAGTTTGGACCTCATAACAAAATGCTCAGCTAGATAAAAATTTGTTGTTAGACCACCTAGTCTGCTCCCAAACAATGAAATATCGATCCTACGACACGAAAGCCTAGTCAGAAAATAAATATCATCAGCATCTATGGTGAGCCTCCGATATCCAACCAGAAAACATTATTCTTGGACATTCAAAGATTTCACTAACCATGTAAGTAAATCCACTTGAGCTTTCATTCCTCGAATCATAAAATATTTCACCAAACTGCAATTTCTCAAAGCTTGTAATTTTGTTGGGTCATTCAAAGCCTCTACATTTTGAGTTTCACATTCTCTCTCTCTCTCCATTACATTTTTTCACTTCAAAAGCATGAAAACAATGATGCAAGTTGATTAGGAAAGGAATATGGAAATTTTTGCTAAAAAAATTATGTGCTTTTATTGTTTTTTGAAAGCCCTCGGTGCCCTGCACGATCTCTTGTTATGGACAACGTAGATTTCCGCAATTCCCTTTCAAGTAACTGCACAAATTGTGTTTTTCGGCGATGCAAAAAGGGTTGGCTTGCACAGTCCAGATGAAGAGGAACTGCGCATGCCGAGGGTGCATTTTTAATTGATAAAAACCCTTAAAAAACACTAAATCACCAGTGAAATGAAAAATAAAAGATATCAAAATTAAGAGAATGGAATGATCTCTTACTTGGAGAAAATGGTTCGTGAAATGGTCCACTGGTTTGATCGCAATCTCGTTCTAAATTTTTGGGTGAAAATGCACTCTCAAAAGCTCCCAATGGTAAAAAGCACAAATGGTAAAGAAATTTTACTTTTTGAACTTTTATAAGCAAAATAGGCCTATTTTAATAATATGTTTTTGCCTTTAGCTTCTAAAAAATGAAAATTTTAATGTTTTTTACTATTTCTTGAGCAATTATGATGATTTTTTGAGTTTCAATGTGTAGTTTACAAGTTTAATTACAGAAATATATCATTTTGGTGATGAGTAAACTTTTATCACTTTTTTGGGCTCTTAAAAATTACGAAAAAGTGAAACCCTGGAGTTACCTTTAAGCTCTTTTCTAACTCTCAAAATGTGAAAAGATTGTCGAGTGTTCTTGTTTGCTTCGAACTTGTTAAAGAAAACGAGAAATTGTCTACTTGATATAAGTTTATCCCTTTTAAGGATCATGTGGACTATTTACGAAAATGGTATACTTTGACTAATCATGGTCAAAAAAGTTCTCTCATGTGTCATTTTACACTTTTCTAAGCTTGAGAGAATAAATCAATGAAAAATCACATTTCAGAGTTTACTTATGTTTTTCTCCTGACTCCCTAAATATGAAAAACACCGAGATTTACTTTCTCCAGGCTCATTAAAAATTTACGATGAAATAATTGTATGAGTTTTCTTGTCGTGGCTTTTTCGAACTCTTTAAATATGAAAATGACAACAAGTTATCCCTTCAATAGACTTCTTAGAAATAAAAGTCTAGGACTCGTCAATCATGACAAGATCGAACCACTCCTTCCTATGGTTTGTTAAAAATACTCCGAAGCATGAGCTTACAAGACAAGCATATGTTATCCTCCTCAAGCTTGCACAAAAATAAAGAGGTACTTTCCAGTAATGGTGGAAGGAAATTGGAAAGAAACATTTGTTTTTATATTGTAAGAAGGCAATATGTCGCTCTTGAAAATGACACTCTGTTACCTTTGTGTCTGGTTTGGGAAATCCATTTGTCTCTTAGTTGATCATACTTCATTGAAAGTCTTCAATTCGGTTTTGGGTCTTATTTTTTAGTAAAATGCTTCCAAGTAAAAATTTCGTGTCGCCACTATGTTCAAGAGAATTCCAGCCTCAGTTAAAGTTACCTTGAAATTCATAGCCTTCAATCGTGTCAGCCATCCCTGAGTCAGTCCTGAATCACTCCAAAAAAAATCTTCAAAACTTAACATGAGTTTCATGTCATAGGCCCTCCTACGACATATCACTTCCTATCGACTTCAACTCATTATCTAGGAAGTTGATCTAGAAACCTCCTTTAGTACCTTGGAGCATGCATGCCTTAATGATAGGTTTCTCTCCTCTGATGACAAGTTCTCATGATTGACCTTCAATCGAATGATTCTATGAGTGTTTGACTTCAAGACATGTACTCAAACTTCATATATTGTATTAAGGTACCTTGGGGACCATTTTCATTATTGGTGGTTTCTCTCGTACGTGTTAATGGTTCAAATCATTAATCGATAATCAGGTGGTTTCTACCATGTTTGAATTTGAAAAATTCACTCGTATGGTTAGATTCGTACTATGGATCAATAGAGATGAAGATCAAGACCCTGGATCTAGTTTCATCCATCCAAGATGTGTGGAGTTTCAATATATTCATGATTGAAAAGATAGATCCATATTTGTGGCTTCATCCATATTATGTATGTTTTTGACATGTATTTTTTTACATTTCCATACTGATTCTTTGAGATACTTTTACTCTAAGTATGGGAATTCCTACCTCGGCGATGTTTATATGAAAATATTGTAACATAATCCTTGATTGCTTGTTTTAGGTCTCCAACCAATTGGTATCTAATCTGAACTTTGGCATGATAAAGAGATTCAATCCTCAAACATCTCTTTATGACTTTGCACTTTAGGGGGGAATCTGTTACACGCCATTTTGTCACCATTAGGAAAAAGACCACCAAATATGGATCTCTCGCTATCCGATGTAATGTTTCAAACATTCCCCTATAAAGTTGAAAGTAAAAAAATCCCAAAGTCTACAAGAATTATATATTATATTGCTCAAAACCTATTTTTAAGAACTTGCGCAATTTCCTATCCAATATCTGTGCAGCCGCAATTTTTACTATTGTGGCCTGTGGAAATTTGCACTTTGACTTTCACTATAAACTGCACAAATCTTTCAACATGAGTAAAAATAAAAAGTGATTTCTAGAAGCCTTGTTGGAGAAACATTTCCCAATTGAAGGCCTTGAGCCTCTACATACTTGGGCCACATCCCTACGTTCATAGAGAAAACTCCCTCCCTTTGTGGAACCCTAATCCATCCTTTTGAAGGTCTCATCCCTTAAGAAGAGGATCTAAAACCTCCTCCTCTTGGCCTATAAATTCAACATAGACCAAAGGGCTTTGGAGGACTTCTAAATGTAAACTTATGTTGTTGGAATAAGGTTGGAAAACTTGTCATCTAAGGAGAGGATTGGAGACCATTGGGAGGAGGCATACATCATCAAGTCCAAGGTTGTAATGCTACTTTTTGTTCAATATTTAAAACAAGCATTATTCTTTCCTACTTGCATCAGTTTCAATACTCTTTGAAAATCTCCTTGATCCTTTGCATGGTTTATAACTAAATATTGGTTTAATTTGGTGATTTATGTTATATTGTGATTTCTATTCATGATATGTTTTACCTTTATCTACTTTGTGCGTTATGCCTTCTTTGTTTCTGTTCATGCATATCTTCCTTTGAAGCAACGAGGAAAGGATTTTGAAAGCATCGGAAGGACTTCCACAATCATTTCGTAGAAAAGGTAAGAGGCTCTTGCATACATCACACTTCATTCTTTAGTTATGAATTAAGGAAAGGTAGCAATCGTTTGTCTATTTGTTACTAGATCTTATTTGAGTCTAGGGAGATCACTCTTGTCCACAAGAGTGATGTATTTTCCATAACAGTGGTTGAGGTGAGAAGTTTATTTGCTTATGGATGGAAGTGTCCTTCAGTATTTGAGTTTGAAAATGGATGAAATATGAATCAAGGAAGTCAATCAAGTGGTATCTTGTGGATCAGGGACAGTAGTCCCTTTTAGTGAAAGTTGATAAATGAGCAGGGGTAGCAGTCCCTTTCAGTAGTGGTTAATAAACGAGCAGGGGAAGTATTCCCTTTTAGTGGTAACTAATAAACGAGTATGGATATAATTTCCTTTCAGTAGTAGTTGATAAACTTGCAAGTGGAAGCTTGTGGGGCAGTGATGTAATAACAATTTCTAGCTTTCGTTTTCCAACGTAATAAAAAAAATGGGGTTGATGTCTTATATATATTTCACATGTGTATGACAATAATTATGATGTTATGTTTTACATGATAGAATTATTATGTTGATTGCATGAGCAGTTTCTAAAGTGTTTGAAAAGTGTAATTTTTTCAGAGCTGTATAATTTTGTCACACTATTTATTCACCCCCCCTCTTAGTAGTGTCCTAGTTTCCCTTATTTATAACAAAACCAAGACAAAGGATACTTTCCAACATCACATACAACTCTATCATGTTTTCAAAGCAAGGCAACTTCTTCATCGGGGATAGTGGCTCACTAAGAGCCAAATACAATAGAAGTTTCTCATTTGATGAGGGAACTTGATGCAATTGATGCCATTGCTTCCTAAGGGGGGAAGACTCGTCAAGGTGGATATTGGTTTCCACCCACCTCTTCCACTAAATTAATGGTTCTCTATCTTCTTAGCAATTTTTTTTATGGTTTTTGGATCCTAAACTTTTAGGTCCATTTAAAGGCCCTAAATGAATTTTTTTATCATTTCAAGGGGGGAAAATGTTGCCACATCATTCCCTATCACCTTTCAAATGTTTCAATCCTTAGATAGTTATTTCTAATGAGCTTTTGTGTGCCCCAAATTGATATTTTACACAAAAATTGCACCCTCGTGATGTTGATGTACCAACTAACCAGCTCTAGACTCACCAATATTTTGGTGCTTCATCTTCTATAGTTAGGGTTTTGGGCTTCTTGTGTCCTTTCTTTATGTTAAAATGCCTTTATTTTGGCCTCTTGTAATACTTTTTGCAAATGAATATAGCTTCCATTTCTCTCTTCAAAAATGGGTACTACCATTCTAGGCAATTTTCTGTTCCATAATATTATGCCATTTTATTTATTAATATAAGTCATGTGTTCACTGTATTATTGTGTTTTTAATTATATTTATTTGTGTGCATTCGATTTCCTTTCCTTACTTTCATTTCATTCCTGGTATAACCTAGATTATTTCCAAATCATATTTAGATGCCTTTGTTGCTTAATTAGAGAAAAGAGTTATGCATCCATATCATCTTCATGCAATATTCAAAAGATGATAGTTATATAAAATTTGTGTTGTCCACACAAGTGAATATTTTGCATTATGTCTAGGTAATGTTCAGTCTCATACTATCCAAGTATGTGATAATGGTAGACCCATTAAAGGTGGAAGAAATAGTTCAATTTCCTCCCCTCTATTATATTTTATAATTGGAAAGCCTCTAAGGAAATTCAAATCTTTTGTGTTGATTGATAGCTAGTTACATCAAGTTGGAAAAATGATTCATGTGCCTTTAGAAGAAAGGAGTATTGTTTGTATGGGATGACTACATGTGATAGCCATCTAATGCCTTGAAAAAATCCTTGATGGCTACCCCATTATTAAGTCCATTGTACTATTGACAAGACTTACTATAATATCTAGTGGCATCTAAATGAACCATTGGTATGGTTTTGGTTCAGAAGGATGATTCATGTCAAGAGCATGTGGTGTATTATGTAAACAAAGGCCTTACTGGAACTAAGTTTTTTTTTTCCAAGGAAAAAAAACCACGCTTTTCTATTAATGAAGTAATAAAAAAGCTACAAAAAGGAATGCGTTAACATTCAGCCTCTGTTTGCAAGGTCCACAGAGAAATTTATCTCTGTTGAGGTATCATAGTTGTCCATGTCTTTCTTGACCAAAGGACTTTTTGAGTCCTCCTAGATTTCAGCCTGAAACGGCCATATCAAAAATAGAAGTTCAGAAACGTCCACTAGAGATCTTGGGCCTCCTTTTTTACGGGAAAATAGCCCAATACAAAAAAAAACTATGAGTTTTAAAAAAAAACTTAAAGCCGAAACTTTGAACCAAACAGTCGGTCCAAAACACAGTATCATCTATAAACGAAACATCACAAAGATGTATGAAATACAAAAAGACTAAGGAAAAGGTGGGTGATCCGACACATGGATCAGGTCCTGAGATTGCTCCGTTATCCTCCAAACTCCCAGAATTTGCTGCAGACCTGTTTTAGAATACCGGTCGGCTTCTTCATTATTTTCCCTGTAGATATGAGCAATGGAGAAGTTATTGAAATGAGACTTTAAACTTTTTACTTCTTCCAGCAGGGGGAACAGCATATAATTTCTGCATATAAATTTCTCATTGACCCAATGAATCACATTTGCCGAGTCGCCAAAAATCTGAACAGTGAGGATGTTTCTATGGATGAGCCAGCACAGGAGAAGTTTTAAGGCAGATAATTCTGCGAAATTGTTTGTGCCCGACCCAAGTCCTACAGAGGCTTTTAAGGAATGTGAAGGAGAGAGATGTATAATGATTCCGGCCCCAGTGACATTATTTTGGGCAGCTCCGTCAAAAAACGCATAGGGGATGCCCTCTCTGATATTAAAATCTGCCCGCCTGTTTGAAGAAGTAGAGGCCTCAGGTTCAGGGAGACTAGCATAAATAGCTGATGCTTGAAGAGCAATAACATGTGCAGGGGTGAGCTTCTCGTTGAAAATGCATCCATTTCGGGAGATCCAAATACCCCAACAAACAATGGGCGGAAGATTTCTCAAATTTTTATCGGGGTAGTGATCCCACCAGTAATCCCAAGCAGCAGATAAAGTATCCCCTTCCCATCTCCCTGAGAATTTCAGAAGTTTGAAAATCTCCTCCCAAACTGCCCTGGAGAAAGGACACCTGACAAAAAGATGGTGAATCGATTCTGAGGCTTCCTTACAAAGGGGACATCTGCTTGGCCCCAATTGGAAACGGGCTTGTAGAATGTCCCAAGTGGGAATTTTATTTTTTAGCGCACACCAAAGAAATAATCTGGCTTTTTTAGGACATTTTAATTTGAAGAGGGGCTTTGCCCACCAAACCGGGGGTTCCCACCCTTTTCTACTCATCAAAAAACCATATCCGGCCTTTGGAGAGTAACGGCCTGTTTCTGCATGAGCCCAGACCAGTGAATCATGAACATCCTTTAATCTGACATTCGATCGTTTAAGTTCTTGGATGAAAGCATTCCATTCTTCTTGCCAATGAAAATCCAGATCCAAGTCTTCAGCTGATTTCCATCCCTGTCCCCAAATTGAAGATAATCCCGGGTTTGCAATCTGAGAAAGCTGATTGATTCCTTTAGAGGCTAGGTGTTCCAGCAACCCAGGAGAAAGAGCAAATAATTCATTACACCCCACCCAAGGGTCCTTTCCAATTCGCACACATTCACCATTCCCCACCTGCCAAGCTAATCCTTGTTCAATGATTTTAAAGGCGTCCACTGTTGCCTTCCAAATGACCGAGCAATTTCTCCCTTTTTTGTTTGGGCTTCTTATCCAGTCTTCCAATGGGGTTGGATCAATATATTTCCTTTTAACAACCCTGGTCCAGAGGTTTTCAGCTACAACAATTCGCCAACCTGATTTTGCCGCCAAGGATTGGCAGAAATCCACCAGCTGTTTTACTCCCCATCCTCCCCACTCCTTCGGTCTAGCAATCTTGTCCCAGGCGACCCAGGGGAGCACAGCATTTTCCTTTGAGCCTGACCACAAAAATCTGCTACAAATCTGCCTGATTTTATGAATAATTCCTCTGGGAATCCATGTCAGAGCTGCCCAGAACATAGGGATGGCTTGAAGGACTGAATTGACCAAAGTCAGTCTGCCGGCTCGAGAGAGCCACTTATAGCTCCAATGCGAAATCCTCTGTTCAATCTTAGTCACTAACCAGAACCAATCTTGTTTGTGATAAGATGATGGTTTCAGCCAAAACCCCAGGTATTTGAAAGGCTCATCCATCGGACAGGTTTCAAATGGCATGATGGAAGTAATTGCACTTACCTCATGTCTATTGAAGCCCTCCAAAATGTAATGGGATTTTCTGTGATTAACTTGAAGTCCCGTGGCTTTCAGAAATAGGTCAATAATATCTTTAAGAACTTTTACCTCATCTAGGTTCCCATTTAAGAATAACAAAATATCATCAACAAACAATAGGTGAGAAATGAATAAATTTACAGCAACCTCCAAACCTGTAAACAAGCCCGCCTGTTTTGCTTTTAAGATCAGTCTGCTCAACCCCTCTGCAACCAGGAGAAAGAGCAGAGGAGACAGCGGGCACCCTTGTCTCAGACCTCGCTGGCTTTTGAAAAACTGGGAGGCCGCCCCATTTATCAGTACCGCAAAATTGACATTTGAAATACACCCCATAATCCAATTTATAAACTCTACTTTGAACCCCAGGTGGGTCAGAAGTAATCTTAAATACGACCAGTCAATCCTGTCATAGGCCTTGGACAGGTCAATTTTTAGAACAGCCCCTTTCTTCTTTGCTTGTCTGATACTGTGGATGGTTTCCTGTGCAACTCCAATTGCTTCGTGAATTTGCCGACCATCCAGGAACCCGAACTGTTCACTTGAGATATACTCAGATAGATAGGGCTTCAGGCGTACTGCAATGATCTTTGCAATAATCTTATAAATAGTATTGCAGAGGGAGATAGGCCTGAAGTCTTCAAAAGAGGAGGGGTTCTCATTTTTTGGAATAAGTGCTATGAAGGTGGAATTGAAAGAGCTGAAGATTTCTCCTTTCATTCTAGACTCCTCCACCACCTCGGTAAGCTCATCACCAATAATATCAAAAAAATGAGTGAAAAGTTCTATCGTCCAGCCATCCGGTCCCGGGCTTTTATCCTTAGGCATTGTCTTTATAATACGCTCGACTTCCTCCTTGTCCACTTCCCTAAAGAGAAGCTCTGCATCTTCTTCATCCACCATCCTTGGAAATGCTTGAGCTGTTCTAATAATTTCCGCCAAGGAGATCCCCCCTGGATTTGAAAAGAGGGCTTGAAAATGATTCTTCCCTAAAGAAGAAATTGCTTCAAAAGAGGACACTTCCCTTCCATCTGGGTCTCTCATCTTCCAAATGGTGTTTGCTATTTTTCGCCCTCTTGCATAATTATGAAAAAACTTTGTATTTTCATCCCCTGCTTTTAGCCAAATGGCCCTACTTTTCAGCCTCCACTCCTCTTCTTTCTCCAACAAAATCTTTGCTTTACCTTTTTCTAAAGACAGAATTTTCTCTTTTGTTTCCTGGGACGCATAGGCATCTGAATCAGGGTCTTCAAGAACCCCAATAGCCTCCTCAATCTTTACCAGCTCCTCATTCTGTTTCCTTCTTCTCTCAGCAGCCCAATCAATGGTTGCTCTCTTAAGTCTCTTCAGATTTTCCATAAAATGACCTCCTTTGCTGACCTGAGAATTCGGCCCCAAATGTCTCCAGGTGCTTTTGAACAGTTGTTGGTAAGACTCCTCCTGAAGCCAGGAGGCATTAAATTTGAAAGGGGAAGCCGGCTTTGCAGGGGGCTTAGAGAGTTCGAGGTATATTGGAAAGTGATCCGAGTTTCCCCCCTCACCCACCCATTGACGGAACAAAGGGATAAAAGTCGCCATCGTTTCATTGATGAGGAAACGATCCAACCTCTTAGCTACCCTATCTTCGCCCGTTCTTCTGTTCCTCCAAGTCGGCTTTGTCTTTATAATATTTACATCAATCAGCTTTGCACTCTGAAGGGCCTTTGAGAAGAAATCTGATAATGGATCTTCCCTCACGGATGGTCCCCAAGCTTCCGCCAGTCCCAAGGAGAAATTTAAATCCCCCCCAATCACCAAATTTTTGTTCCTTAGGATCTCTTTTGCCAAAAAATTATTCCAAAAAGAAACTCTACCCTGGCAAGGACCATAGATGTTAATAAGCAGCAGGGGCTGGTCAAACTCAGACGATAGAGCCTCCAAACCCAAAACATGGTCCGAGCCCCAAATGCTTTGGATCTTTAACCTCCCGGTTTTGAAACCTATAGCAAGGCCTCCAGAATGACCAGCAGCGTCGAGAGTAGTAAAGGACCAACCCGGTAAGAGGGAACACATAGAAGATTCAACATCGATTCCCTTACCCAAGGTTTCCTGAAGAAAAACAACATCCGGATGATGACGAGAAATGAGGTCTTTCAGTGCTAGTTTTTTGGGCTTACTAGCTAAACCCCTACAATTCCAGGACATACAGATCATTTAAGAACCGCCTCAGGGGTTTTCGCTGCTCTAAGCGCCCCAGGAATCGTCATTTGCTTCCCATCAGCCACATCAAACTTTGCCTTGACTTGAGTCTTTGATAACAAAGATTTTCTACCTCTACCTTTCTTTGAAGGACCCCTAGAAGACTCAGGACTTAGACCACCCACAGATTCCTGAAAATCATTGGTGAGAGGAGAGGGCTTATGGAGGGACCTTAGGTTATAGGTACGAGAGACAGAAGGACAACCCTTTCCCATAATATTCTTTGGAAACACCTCACTGTTCAGATTTAAGGACGGGATGGCTTCCGACAGACACTCTATGTTATGTGAGAGATCTTCTGAGTTTTGTAACTTAAAAGAGGTTGCCACATAATCATCATTGCACGAAACAGAATTAACAGGGGACAAAAAAGAAGGGGGCTGCATACCGGGAGCTGGATCCTCCAAAGGACCAGCCTTCTCAGCCGCAGGGGTCTCCCGACCTGATTGATCATCCGGTCGATGGTTGAGGCACTCCTCCTTCTGCTGCACATCCTCTTCCCCTTGTGAGGAGGGAACTTCGAACTGGAGATTCTCCTCAGGGACTTCCTCATTTTTCTTTTGGGATTTGGGTGATCCCAGCAAGTCCTCCCATTCCTCCTCCTTCTGATGAAATCCCCTTCTTCTTTTCCCCAAAGGGCAGTCCCTCGCTAAATGCCCGTATTCATGGCAAACATGACATCTGAAAGGAAAGAGTTCATAATCCAGTAATTGTTCATAGACATACTCCTTGTATTGCAGAGGAAAAGATTCCACTAGTCCTTCAGAGGGATTGAGTCTAACCGGGATCCTTGCAACTCCTCTTTCAAAAGTATGGAGATAGGATCTATCCACATCCAGAAAAGTACCCAAATGATTCCCTATCGATTTGAAGACTGAGTCCACCCATAAATGTGGCGGGAGATTTGGGGCCCGAACCCAAACAGGAATTTCATCAACTTTCTCCTTTGCTGCATCAAACATGGGGGTCCAGCGTTTGAAAAAGACCGGTCTGCTCCCGAACGCCCAATTCCGAGCTTCCACCCATTCCATGGCTTCCTTAGAATCGAATTTCACCCTGAACCATCCTTTAAGCAGCGTATCCGTTCTGAAAGACTTTGCTGGGGTCTCCAACCATTGGCTCTCAGCCCATTGTCTTAGGAATTTTCCAGATACGTACCTCCCTCTTGCTCTGCCCACAAGAGTGCACTCGGCAACCTCCAAAGCTTCTTCGACCTGGACATCCATGCCCAAAACCAGATTTGAAACCCGCTTCCTTTTCCACGCTTTCGCCTTCTTTCTCTTATCCTCTATTTTCTCGGATGCCGGCTCCGGGCTCTTTCCGACAGTAGGCGAAGGTAGATCGCCTTCCTCCTGCCCTAAGGTTTTCCCCTTGTCCTTAGGGTTTTGGAATTCATTGGCCAGTGAGGAATCAACCAGACCCTCCACAGGACTGCCCGCTTCTCCTAGGGCCGAGTGTCCCTCATGCAAAGAAATTTCGCACTGCTTATGGTTTGAGAAGACCCCCTCATGCATAGAATGGAACTGACCCGCATTACCCTCATCCCTTTCAAGAAGACCCGGCAGACGGTCCTTCGAAATCAGATTTCTTTTTACATTCTCCAGGGAGGGCTGTTCACCCCCAACTTTCCCCACACTCTGACCGCCACCCACCGATCTCCATACTCCATGAAGTTGGGGCGAGTTGATTATATCCTCGAGACCGCCCGATGAAACAAAATTTTTTGACGGAGAGGAGGACTTACCAACGGGGGAGGTGCCGACCTTCTCCTTCTGTATGCCGAGGTAATGGTGAGGGCTTAAAGGCTCCGTGAGTCTTCCTCCACCCCCATAGCTGCTTGAGAGTTCCAAGCTCTCTTCCAGAAGCCCCTTCACCGGGTTATGCCGCCACGAGACACCTGCCGGAAAAAACACACCAGGGAAACTGTTCGGTTGCCCAATAATTTCATTAATACTCTTCTCCGTGACTTCCTTGCCCCAAACAGTGAGAATATCTTCAGGAGCCGGGTCCAGTGCAACCGCATCATTTGAATTTACCATGGTTAAAAACGCTCCGTAAAAAACTGTAACCGACCTACGCTCGAAGCCCGAAGAGGAAACTGTCCAAAACCGCCACCGGGTGCCGTTTCAGGGTAATACCACCAAGATTGAAGACCTTCACGAGATTGAAACCGTGACCAAACCGTCGTGTTCAGGAAACCGGAAGAGCAGCTGCAGGGCAGGGAAAACTCCATTTTTCGCTGTCGTCGAGACCACTTTCCAACCTGCTCCCAGCTGTCACTAACTGCCGAAACCTGCCTTTGCCGTCCTTGATGGAGATGCCAGCTAGCCCGTAGCCTGTACTCTCTCTGTCCTCTCTGCGCCATCTGCTTCAGCTAGACCCTAGGCCTAGGGTTCCTGGATCAAACCCTAGCGGCGCCATCCGACTCCGTCCCTTTTCAAATACTAATTCCTTACTGGAACTAAGTTATGAGACTCTCCTATTGAAATTCATTTTTCTACTATCAAACAAATTCAACATTACATCTTTCCTCAATGCATAATAATGGTTGTAGATATCAACCTTATGGAACATATCTAATCCCAAAGAATAATAAATTACAAATATTCCAAGTGGGTAGTTACACTAGAAGAACATCACCTATCTTTCATTTCTACTAAATCAAATAAATATTTTTCTTTTATAGAGTTGATGTTGGAATTACCCGAAGATACTGAGTATTAGTTTGAAATTGAATCATCACCTAATAAGCATTTATTCCTCATCTCCTCTTAAGATCTATGGTATGGAGACATCCTAGTGTATATCAAGACTCTATGGTGTCCCTGTCTCACCTCTCTCATGATGAACATTAGTGCAATCACCATCATGCAAAAAGCAACCTCATTATTTATGGCACTTTGTATTAATTGTTTAACCTTGTGTCACTTCGATGTTAGACTCGTGAGGAAGCATAAATTATTCTCAATGATTACCACAAGGGAGCATGTGGCAATCACATTTTTAGGTTGGAAATAACTCAGAATATATTGTGCACAAGATATTTATGGCCTTCTATTTTCAAATATTGTGTAGAAGTAGTCAAGAAATTCCATCCTTGTCAGGTGTTCATGAAAATATGTGTGTGACTCCTTTATTTCATGTCCTCTTTGTTGGCCCCTTGCAAAATGGAGAGTTGATTTACAACATGTCGTCTAGTTTCGATGAAGGCCATACATCTATTATTGTGGCTATGAACTACTTCACTAAGTGAGTCAAAGTTATGTCTGCATTCACAAATGAAATTTAAATGGAATCCTTGTCCATCAATAATCACATTTTTTCTAGGTTCTGATGCCTACAGACATTTTCATTGACTATATATCTCATTTTCATAATAGAATGATGGTAAAGTTGACAAGAAAATTATGGTTTAAGCAAGAATACTCATGCCTATGCTATCCTCAAGTGAACCAATAAGTTGAAGCAATTCACAAGATTTTGAAAACCATTCTTTAAAAGATAATTAACAAGAGTAAATCAAATTGGTACTTAATGTTTTTTTCCAACTCTATGGACATACCAGACCTTATTCAATACTTCTATGGGATTCACTGCATTCTAATTTTTGTATGGAATGGAGGTTATCTGACCTATTGAATGTCAAATTCCCTCATTAACATTGTTTTTTGAGTTGCTACCTAACGCAAATTCTAAGGAAGAGTGCCACATTTACTCAGAATAGCTTGACGAACACTATACATATGTGGCTACCATGAAAAAGGAACATAAAGAAAGTGTTAAGGCACAATCTGATAAGTTTTTTTGTCCTCAAATTTTCTCCAAAGGAGACCTTGTACTAGTTTATGACTAGGATAAATATGCCTTGGGCACAAGCAAATTCAATCATATGTGTCACAATTCTTACATTGTGAGTTGTGTTCTTGTTAAGCGAGCTTATGAGCTAGAGGATTGCAATGGAAATATTTTGAATGAGCCTCACAATGGGCTCTCTTCTAATAGGTATTAGTTCTAGACACAATGCATTTGTATATGTTGTATATAAGTTTTCTTCTTGTACTTTTTTGTATTTATGGGTTATTTTTGGTCTTATATTATCATGCTTTACGCTAGATTGGAAAATTTCATCAAAGAAACCTAAATATGTCGTAATTTTATATGGTACTATTCATCACACTTAGAACATCACTTCTGTAATTTGGGTGATCTATTCACCCTCATGCCAACTTATAAGCTCAAAAGGGGTTTGTCATGGTCCTGCAACCAATAAAATCACTAAATATAGTGTATTTATTGAACTATTATCGAAATCTATCTCATCTAGACTTTTTCATATGAGAGCTAACTTGGATTCACAATTGGAAAGGTCACAATTGAATAAGATATATTGTTTCTAATATTATATACTTCTAAGGAAATGTTTGCAGGTGAGACTTATTGTGTTAGTTTAAATTTATTACATTTGTTCACGTTTCAAGAAGATTTAATGGTGTAACTAATGCAATAATAATTATGCCTTATATTGGTATTTGTCTCATTAACATAAGGACACAAGGCATGCATGTACATTATCATGAAAAGTAATCACAACAAATTGTAGCACAAATAATACTAGAAAACCATGTATATAAAATAATAAAATGGCATCATGTCCAACATGTGCAACGTCATACACAAAATTAGGATTTCTAGCCTTTGATAATATAATATAGGTCCACTTATACAAAAATGGATATATACAAAAGTTATGCCTCAAGTGGAGGCTCTACATGCGTATCATGGTAACAAACAATGGAAATGACCAACTTCTAGAAGAGTCATGCCTAGATATTTGGTGCCTCCACTACCTATATTTGAATACACTATGGATGATCTTTGATTTGCACCATCAATTCCTTATGGGTCGATCCCTTAATGTTCTTCTAGACTATTTGGAGCACTCTCCCACTTTCTGCTCCTCCCCTGGGTTGGCCTTCATCTCTACCTCATCACTAATGCATGGGTAATCCAATTGGTTGAACTAAATATACATCTATACCATCATAAAAAAAAATAAAAAAATAGTAACATTACATGCCAAAAAATATATATTACCTCTAAATCAAAATATGATGAATAATAAAATATGAAAACATTATAAGACATTTTTAGAAATTCCTTGTAGATTCAAACTGCTAATTTTAATTTACTAAAACAATAGACTTGAAATTACTCTACTCATCAACAGAAACAATTAATCGATCACGAAGAATACAAGAGAAAGAATTCAATCAACACATTACACAATGATTTCCTAGGGAAAGCCACAACTAGAACCCCCTGCTATCTATATATTGCATTAGTTAGAAACTATGAGAAGATTACAATGTTTTTCTCAAGTTCGAGCAACCTTTGCACTATCTCTATGTGTCTCACAGCTTCATAGACAAGCCTAGGGCAATAATTAACCAATTTTATGATTTCCCAAGTCCCTATTTCATTGCATTGTTTCCTTGGGAATTAGCCCCATATTAATTAGGGAAATTCCTCAATATGAATTGCACAATCCTCTTAGGCCTTCCTCTCACTACATGCACCACCTGTACAATTTGGATGATTATACCACTGATAGTACATTGTCCCTGAACTCCAATCTCAACTGGGTAACTCTCATATCTGACATGCATAAGTTATTTATGAATGAAACATCAGTTAAATGATTGAACACATGAAGCAACACCCCATTGTTGGACCTCCTACTAGTTTCCCCATCAATTGGAACTAGTTTAACTTAATTTAACTCAGTTAAATTGAATTGATTAATTACAACTCAAAATAAACTCAACCAGGGCTCCTATAATGTAGGAGACACTCTACATGACTCTAGTTAGACCCTCAACTCAAATTAACTCAGCTAACTAAGTCAAATTAACTTAGTTAACTCGTACAAGTTGTCTTGTGATATGGAATTACAATATTATTCCTAATTTAATTCAAGGACAAAATTAAATCAGGATTTTCTTATTGCATTTTCAACACTCCCTCTCAACAAGAAAGGGATTATCAGATACCCCAATCCTGCCTTTATGGAACTTGAATTTGCCTCTTGACAGTTCCTTAGTCAAGATGTTTGCATCATGTTCCTTTGTAGGAATGTACTCCAACAACGTGATTCTCCTATGCACACAATCTCGTAGATGGTGATACCAGATGTCAATATGTTTGGGCCGATCATGAAAAACTATATTATATGATAGTTTGATGCAACTCTAGTTGTCACAATAAATCATTGTAGGATCCATCTTTTGACCAAATAACCCAACAAGGATCTTCCTCATCCAGATAGCCTCACAAGTTGCTTGACTAGAATCCATGTACTCTGCTACTATTGAACTAAGTGCAAATGATCTTTGCTTCATGTTGTACCAAGAAACTATTGTTGGCCCAATATTGAAGATTCCCCTTGATGTGCTCTTCCTTTCAGATGCACTCCCTAGCCAACCAGCATCTGTGAAGCCTTGCAGCTTCACTCCCTCTGTTCGTCAATACCAAAGACCAAACTGAGTGGTGCCTTTGAGGTATCTCAACACATGTTTAGTTGCCTTCCAATAGATTTTGGTTGGCTTAACCATAGCTTGACTAAGTTGGTTAACTTCAAAACATATGTTTGGTCGTGAGTTCACCAAGTACATAAGTGAACCCACAAGCTTCCTGTAAATGGTAGCCTCTATTACTTCACCCGAAGTAACATCTTCCTTCCTCCAATTTCCTGCTAGAGGAGTCTCCATGGGTTTCTTGCTCTCCATGTGGAACTTCTTCAAAATCTCCTTGGCATACTTTCCCCGATAGACAAATAGTTTCTCATCTCCTTTCCATACCAAGGAAATAATGCATGATCCCTAGGTCCTTCAACTCAAATTCTCTTGCAAGATCCTCTTTACAAGATTTTACCAGCTTCTCAACACCTGTTAGAAATAAATCATTGACATATAATACTATAATCAACAATTTACCTTCAGCCACAATATGGTAAAGGTTCACATGTGTTATAGACATTTTTGTGCCTTACAGCATGAAGCATGAAATGTCGATAATCTGAGGGATCCAAAGTCCCTAAACATGTTGTTCCTACCCCTAGAGGAACAAGGTCAGCAAACCACAGCACTGAAAATCAGTTCTCCACCTGAAAACACTCAAAAACAAGCTATTTCTGGATCATGTCAGCTGCTCCACTGAGCATCTGCGCTGAATGTCAATTGCTCCACTCTGTACCTGCGCTGAATGTCAAAAGCAATGAAGGCTACCTGCGCTGGGCGAGATTGGCCAAGTGGCACAGTCATTCTGCAAGGTGTCAAATGCCCAGGAAGCTTCCAAAATGACACTTGGATCAGGGAATTCGCCTTGTGATGAGTAAGAGGATCTAGATCTCCAAGTGGAAGCAAGAAACTCCAAGTGGACTCAAGAACTGAAGTGGGAGAGGACACTAGTCAGCTTCATGCCAGCCTCAAGCTGACTCATCCTTTCTCCAAAACTCCTATATATAGAGCTCTCTCATGAGGTCTAGGGAGGCTAGAATCTTGTGAATGTAAGGAAGTGTTGTTGGTTTGTGCATAGAACTATTGGGTGATTGCTTTGAAGGAGGTGAAGAGGAGATTTCTTTCTGCTGGGAGGTGTTGCTGGATTGGGCCTATTATGGTTGTAACACTCTCAGAACTTTACTTCTTCTATTAATAAAGTATTTGAGGTTCTTCTATATGCATGTGTCTCTATGGTGAATTGATGCTTGTATATTTGATTTATTCTAATCCTTGAATCAGTTATGGATGTATGCTTCTTTTAGTTTCCTTTCTTTGTGCTTTTACAGGATCTTTGTGTAGCTGGGCCGGTGAAAGAGCAAGGAGCTAGGAGCAAGCAGCAAGAGGGAAGATTGGATCAACCATTAGCGGAAGATAACGGTTAGTGGATCCCTTTTCTCTTCTCTCTC
Source organism: Pinus tabuliformis (assembly GCA_031772625.1). Classification (NCBI taxonomy): domain Eukaryota; kingdom Viridiplantae; phylum Streptophyta; class Pinopsida; order Pinales; family Pinaceae; genus Pinus; species Pinus tabuliformis. Next base: position 589,245,321 of record CM062817.1, on the reverse strand, counting down.
TCATCTCATAAAGAAGTAATCTTGAATAGCTTTGCATTCAGTTGTTGCTGAGGTACTATCACCCTTAGAGTGGGATAGGGTCATTCCCTATTGGATACTTTTCCCTACAACAACATGTGCTTCACTTCTTGTGAAGCCTATCCTAGTGAAATAGTTTTCAATCCTGGTGTACCAAGCACGGGGTGCTTGTTTCAATCCATACAATGCTCGCTTGAGTCTGCACACATGCAAAATTTTGTTGAAGGTCTCAAATCCTTCTAGTTTCTCAATGTACACCTCTTCTTCAATCACTTCGTTGAGGAAGGTTGTCTTCACATCCATCTGATGTATCTTCCATCCCATCTGTGTTGAAAGTGCTAGAATAGATTTGATTGAAGAGTACCTTGATACTAGAGATAAGGTATCCTTGTAATCAACTATCTCCACCTAAGAGAACCCTCTAGCCACAAATATTTCCTTGTGTTTCTCCACACTCCCATCTACTGCCTTCCTTACCTTGTAAATCCATCTGGAACTCACCACTAACTTGTCTATTGGTCTCGGGACAACTTCCCAAACACTATATTTATTATAATGCAATCATACTCCTTTACCATGGCATCAACCCTTACTGGTTGTTGCACTGCTTCCTCAAATGAGGATAGCTCAATCTCTACACTCTCACTCATCGGAGCCGTGTATCTAGTATATTGATCTGGTGACCTCCTTTTCCTGTGTTCTGATGTGGGTGCTCCCACATTCTCTATAGAATCAATGCATCAATCTGTCAGCTTCTCTGGTGCACTTCCTTTCATCTCTAGAAGTCTCTACATGAGTGGGTGGTTCCACTCCATGCGGCTTCTCCAAATAATCTTGAGGTTCTTCCTTTCGAGCTAAAATCTCCTCATTTTCATGCAACTGAAGCTCCATCTCAAGGGAACATCTCATGGCCTTCTCTTCATTGAAATTCGCATCTCCACGAACCACTTTCATCCTGTGAAATGACAGGTACACCTAATAGTTTTGAGGTGTATCAGTGTACCACAAAAATATGCCCAACTCAACTATTGGCTCTAGTTTTTCCTTGCATCATTGGTAACATGACAGTAAACTAATGAACCAAAGATCTTGAAGTGTACCACATCTATTTTCTTACCTGAAAAAAACTTCTTTTGGTGTACTCATCCCGAGAATCCGATGAGGACTCTTGTTCTACACATATACAATTGTGTTTCATGCTTCATCCCACAAGTTCAATGGTAGGCTTTGATCATGTAACATCACCTATGCAACTCCCACAATACTTATGTTCTTCCTTTCAGCCACCCCATTCTGTTGTGGGTTATGGGGTGCTATTAACTCCCCTCGAATTCCTTCTGATTCATAGAAGTTCTTGAATCCATTCAACACATATTCTCCACCATTATCGCTCCTAAGAGCCTTCACTTTCCTTCCAGTGTCTTTCTCAACAAGTGCTTTAAATTTATAAAATTTAGAGAACATTTGATCTTTCTTATGCATGAAGAAAATCTAGCACTTACGTGAGAAATAATTTACAAATATTACACAATACATGTGCTTCGTTGTGGAGGCTATTGAGAATGGTCCACACACATCTGAGTGAACCCTTTCAAGGATCACTTAAGCTTGACCATCCTTATCATGAAAGTTGGCTTTGGTGTACTTCCTCGATGTACACCCTTTGCATGTATCTATTTTCTCTAATGCACCCTTGGGAAATCCCATAGAATTCTGTTGCATGATCTTCAAAGCGCCATGGTGCAAGTGGCCCAATCTTCTATGCCACAATTTTCTGATGTCTCAGGTTTGCACCTTCTCTACTTTTGTGCTCAAAGAAGAATAATCTTCTACATCCAATTTGTAGAAATTCTTCACCTCAACCTTGATCCGCTTCACTTGTCCTGAGGCTATGTGACGAAGGAAAGCCTTTACTTTGCTAAATATCACATCGTAGCCACTGTACTCCAACATATCAATTGAAACCAAATTAATCTTCAGACCCAGAACATAGATGACATATTTTAATGTTAGAGGAGAACTAGAATCCCCCTTAAAAGTAACAGTACCGATGTCGGTCAAGTTATACCTTCCATAATATCCCATTTCGATGTGCATCTGGAGGTCCTTCTCCTCCAAGTCAATGAAGAATTCTTTATTTCCAGTCATATGGAATGAGGCTCCACCATCCAAATACCTCACACCACCCATCATTGATGCCACAATGCAAGCGATAAGTGTGAAATCCAAATCGAATTGTGAAGCAAGAGCTTCATCTGCTGCTCCTCTTGAGGGCTTCTTGTTGGTCTTCTTGTGAAAACACTTCATGGCATAGTGTCCCAGCCCATGACAATGAAAACATTTAATCTTTGACAAGTCCTTCTTCTTGCCACCCTAACTAGAATTTTATTTGGAATGGGATGACTTCCCTTTCCCTTTCTTTTCCTTTCCATCCAAGGCATAGTTCTCCTCATCATCATGCCCGAATGAGGATCCATCTCTGGTGTTCCACTGAATCGTTTCTTGCACCAATTTGGACCACAATTTCTCCCACTCTGGTAGCTTATCCCTCCCATTTAATGAATCTTTCTAGCTATGCCAGCTCTTGGGAAGCCTTAGAAGTGCTAGGTTGACTAGATCATCTTCAACAACTGTAAAACAAACACTTCCAAGATCATCCTGACATTGGGTGAACCTGGTCAAGTACTTTCGTATTATGTCACCCTTCTCCATCTTGATTTTCCTGAGCTTTTTCTTCAGTGTCAGCTTCCTGTGGTCACTATTGTTCTGAAATAGGTCTGTCAAGGCCTTCCACATTGCATATGGAGTCTCCTTCATGGAGTTTCAAGACAATATGATATCGAACTCCTTCTAGTATGATCCTTCTCACCTTTTCAACACATTTCTTCCACTCTATCAAATCTTGAGAATTTGTTGTTGGAGGCTTAGGAATATCAGTGTTTACAAATTCCTTCAACCCATTGTCTTCCAACATTGCCTCCATCCTATCCTTCCAAGAAATATATTTCAAACTACCCTCAAGGGCATATTCAAGTCTCAATCCATAGAACGACATCCTGTTGGCACTGAAGAATGATATTACAAATTCGATTTCACCTGCAAAAGACAAAATCATATGCTCCTCTTATAGAGTGATTTCTACTATGATACCATGTAGAAATTCCTTGTAGATTCAAACTGTTAATTGTCATTTACTAAAACAATAGACTTGAATCTACTCTACTCATCTGCAAAAATAATTAATCAATCGCAAAATCACGAAGCATACAAGAGGAAGAATTCAATCAACACATTACACAATGATATCTTGGGGAAATCTACAACTAAAAACCCCTGCTATCTATATATTTCATTAGTTAGAAAATATAAGAATATTGCAATGCTTTTCTCAAGGTCAAGTAACCTCTGTGCTATCTCTATCTGTCTCATAGCTTCCTAGACAAGCCCAATCCAATACTTAACCAATTTTCTACTTGCCCAAGTCCTATCTCCTTGCGATGTTTCCTTGGGAATTAGCCCCCTATTAGTTAGGGAAATTCCTCAATATGAATTGTGCAATCCTCATAGGCCTTCCTCTAATTTCATGCACCACCCGTACAATTTGGATGATTATACAACTGAAAGTACATTGTCCCTAAACTCCAATCTCAACTAGGTAACTCTCAGATCTGATATGCATGAGTTATTTATGAGTGCATCATCAATTAACTAGTTGAACACATGAAGCACCACCCCGTTGTCTGACCTCCTACTAGTTCCTCCATCAGTTGGAACTAGTTTAACTCACTTTAAATTAGTTTAACTGAATTAATTAATTACAACTCAAAATAAACTCAACCAATTTTCCTATAAGGTAGGAAAACTCTACATGACTCTATTTAGACCCTGAACTCGAAATAACTGGGCCAGCTAATTCAAATTAACTTAGTTAAATCGTACAAGTTGTCTTGTGATGTGGAATTAAAATTTTATTCCTAATTTAATTTAAGGACAAAATTAAATTGGGATTTTCTTGTTGCATTTTCAACAACATTAATATATATATATATATATATATATATATATATATATATATATATATATATATATATATATATATATATATATATTCTTATTAATGTCACCCCATTGGGTATCTGGGAACTATCTCAAGATCTTGATGAAAGTAAATCCAAACATATGGGGAATCATCAATTGCAATCAACTAATGAGACCACCAATCAAACATTCATCATTGAAAGCTTAGGTGACTTGCTTGCCTCCTAGCTTGTACATGATATCTACCCATAGATTCATCTGAGGCTCTCTAAGCCTTGTATATGCGAGAATGGTGCATGGGGACATCACTAGGAGTATTTATATAAATAATGATCATAGTATGCTCTTGTACCCAAATCTATCATGCTCCCGTATATTGCAATCATTGAATTAGGATTCCAAGTTACCAAGTAGAATTGTCACCTAATCATACATTATGGGCCTTAGACACTCCGCTCCATAATTCATTTGGGACCATGAAGCTTAATTTGGAAAAGTAGGTCATGATATTGTGTCATGGTTAAAAGAATGATTTTGGAACTAAGATTTTCTATGTTGTTTATGGGGACATGGGAAATCACTTTTTATGTTCCTACAGATAAATTTGCATCTATATATCAATGACTAGTGAGTTTACTCCCCTGTTATCCTCCTCCTTCTAGACTTCTTAGTGTCCCTCATCGAGATAACCCTATAAGGAAATATATATCATCAACCTCAATTTTTAGAATTTCATTATACATTATGAAAGCATACTAGTCTAATTCCTAGTAACTGGCAAGCATCTGGAGTAGCTATTTTTCATATTCCATATTTAGACATCTAAAGAATTTTAAAGGTCCATAATTTTGAAGTGCATATATTTCTTTGGGATCATTTGTGGAAAGGTTATCTACTTCTACATGCTCTCTCTTTCTACATACAACTTTCATCTCCAACTTGCCTCTACACAACAAATTGCTTTTATGGTTACATACTTCTTTCATAAGCTTTGGGAAGGGACTTACCTTTTTTAAAGAGGATAGAAGTGGGTACCTATGATTATTATTTAGCGTAGGAGTGCATAGGTCCATATAACTGTGACCCATGTGAAGGAAAAGCATGGGTGTGTAGTTCCATTTTTTGTGGAATTCCCTATCACTCAAAAACATTAAAAAGTAGAGATTTAAATCCATGAAATCAGAGAGGATGGGGAGGAGAAAAAATTGGCTTCGATGAATCTTGTTTTGACCAATCAAAATCTTCAAAATCAACTACTAGATATTTGAATGAAAATGGTTTTTCCAAATCCTAGTCATAAATCTTCAAGCTACTATGGTAAAATTAGCTAATTTGTCTATTTTTACACATATTTTTACCCACTTGTGCAGAGTATTGTACCATTTAACCCAATGTCATTATGTGATTTGGATTTTTGTTTGACTAATATCATTTTGAGATAATTCTTTTAACCTTTTTTTGGCATAAGGAAAGCTTGAAGTGACTTTATTTGGAAGTTAACATCAATTTTTCTTCATATATTGAGGTAAATGAACTCAAATTAACATACAAGTATTTTTTCCTTACATTGTGGATCATTAGCATTAATTTCTTTCTTTCACATTAGGATTCACCCCACCAAGTTGCAATGTTCAACCATTTCTTTTATTATTATTTGTCCTAGTTTGAGTGATAGAGCCTACCTACCATGTCCCACCCTAGTTAGCCCATCATCACCTCTTGGTGCCTATGTCAAGTTTTCTCATAGCCTTGGAGTCCTCTTAGTCCTGCCATGACATTATATTTGAAGTCACATAATCTCTTCTCACTAGTTTGTTATCCATTCCTTATGGGGCTCTTATTACTATGTTTAGATTTTCATTTTACATTGCATACCATTACTTGCACTTTTGAGCTTAATACCTAGTGTAGTTTACCACCTTTTTTTATTGCTTATGTATTTTCTTTTCCTACATGCCTTTGCATCTATTAATTCTACATTTTTAACCCTATCCTTGGAGGAAACATTATTATGAGTGTACACATCCCTTTTTTCATTTTTTGCATAAGTATGCTTTTTGCACTTGGAATGTAATTACATGTCCTATGACAGTCATTTTCTCCATATATTTTGGCATTATTTTATTCTTTTTTAGATTTAATAATATGAAAAGGAAAATACATCAAATGTTTATTCAAAAGAGTGGGGGGGAGCAGGGCGGGGGGATCGAATGTTGATATCTCTATAATCCTTGTATACGTGGGAGTAGTCTAGCTATGTCACCCTTTGTCAAAGAACTATTTTTGCATCTATTCCTTATAAACTGGGTCTTATTATTTCCTTAGGAGCTAAAAAATGAATTTCGAGTTTTTTTCTCCTTTGATTGGTTATTCTTCCAATAAATATGGAGAATTTTCCAATGCCTATTGCATTGAAAATTTTATATCATTAGTCCATGTCAATTGCTACCCATGTCACCATTGTGTCATACTTTTGTTCAAGGTATGTCTTTAAGCGTATGTAAATCTCTATTCAAATTTATTGAACATACTTGTTGACCTTCCCATTGTAGAGTGTTCTTAGTTTCATCAACATAACCAACATTTTGATCATGCTAGTGTAACAAGACTCACCATTGCTTCTCATTGGCAAGTCTTCTCCTATCGACTACAACACATTTCTATGGGACTTGGACTTAGAGTTTGTAGCAATCTAGGACTTTCATAATTGGTAATTTCCTTGTGCTTAATAGATGACATCATACCATTGGTCATTGACTAAGTGGTTTCCCATATGTTCAACATCAAGAAATTTATTCACATAATGGGTTCATGATGTACCTTGGTTTCCACTTTCATCATTGATGGAATTCCTTGCCTTCATTGACAATTTTGATTAGTGGCCATTTCTTAGAGGCCTTTTTCGAATGTTATTTTCATATGGTGCATGCAATAGATGTACTTAGTGGTGTGTTCCATTCAATTTTTATCCAACACCTTTGAATCATATCATAGTCTTTCTAGTTGCTTATGTTGGTTGATGGGAAATGACTTGATTCCATTCTTCTAATAGATCTCTTCTTATTTGCATCTATCACTTGCTCTAAGAATGAGTGTTAAAATAATCTGAGAGAAAATTAAATTTATTAAGAGAAACATTAAAAAAACCAACAAAAATTCACAAAACATAAACATAATGTTTTATCCAAGGACACCCAAATCTGGGGAAAAAACAACTAACATAATTATATTAGTGTCCTTGGCTAAAAACTAGCCAAGCCACCCAAGTGAGCCTTCACCTCTCACCTCCCATGGTCCATTACAATGAATTTTTCCCAAGCCTTTTAAAGGCTTCATTACATGCATTCTGTGGGCACAAAACCATGGGAAACCAAAACCACCATTGTAGACTGAGTAAGTTTGACTCTTCCACTGAGTCAAGTTTAACCTAATAATTCTCCCCTTAATTGGGGTGTCCCTTGACCAAATGTGGACAAACCGCTGAAGTGAGGTGGCATCACTCACCTCCAGGTCCTACCCCCCTCAAAGTTTTATATCCAAGATATAATTTTGCATGGTCTTTATCACCTAGGTATAACTCCATACTTTATCAGTAATTTCATAGGGGTATGCATGCCTTACCAAGACGTATAGTAGTATGCCCATTTACATGTAATAAAAATTTAACTCCATTACAAAACAAAAATATTTTTTTCTTTTCATTATTGTTATGGCCATCCACTCACCTGACACTTTCCTCTCCAAATCCATCTTCCATTCTTATTCTCCATGTGAAAATGTGTGCACCAACCTTTGATTTTATTTTCTAGTTCCACATTCATGTGCTTCAAGCTCATGACCTGGGACTCCTCCTCATGCAACTTGGATGGCATTCCCTTTAACACGGAACACAACAATGCAAACCACACCATGAACCTGATCTAGACTCAACACACTTTACATTTCCATTACTCAAGAATATGTTATCCTTTGATTCTTCCATTGAATTCACTTTCTTCTTATTTCCATGCTCATGTTCCTCTCTCACACTCATCAGGCCAAATAAACCATTGGCAATAAAGGTGTCCCTCTAGAGTCAACATTTTTCTTTGATATATCCATCAAGTTCAAGTAGAAATGCATAAATAAACCTTCAGCTTTGATACCATGTTAAAATTATAAGAGAGAAAATTAAATTTATTGAAAGAAACATTAAAAAAAACAACAACAATTCACAAAACATAAACACATTTTTTTATCCTAGAAACCCCTAATCCAAGGAAAAACTACCTAACATAATTCTATTAGTTTCCTTGGCCAAAACACGAGCAAGTCGACCATGTGAGCATTGACCAAGCACCTCCCCTAGCCCATTACAATGAAGTTTTCCTAAGCCTTTTAAAGACTTCAAGACATGCATTCCATGGGAACAAAATCATGGGGCAACCAAAACCATGTGTCAAAAAACCACCACTATAGACCAAGTAACTTTGACTCTTTCATTGAGTCAAGTTTTACCTAAAGGTTAGGGTTTCCCTTAAGAAAATTCAACCAAACCATCCAAGTGAACCAACCCACTTGCCTCTAGCCCCTTGTTGTGGGGAAAAATGCCTATGCAGGACGATCCTATCCACCTAAGGTGTGACAGTGCCTTAGCAACAAACAGATACAGCTATTCTGGTTTCTTCCTTTATGAAATGTGAAAGAGGGGAGATCGATAGACTTACCGTTGTCTTCCGTTTGTCCCTCGATCTAGATCCTCTTCTCTTTGGGTGTTCACAGCTACTTGCCTCCTCACTTGCTCAAGAGAACAGCTACTTGATTCCCACGAGATCACAAGAGAACAGCTACCTGTGACAAGAGAACAGCTACTTGCGACAAGAGAAGAACACAACACAAAGGCAAATATTCATATTCATAAATGATTCAGGATTAGAAGTAAATCAAATACACTAATGCAATCATACAAATACACAAGTATATAGGAGAAAACCAAGATAGCTTTATTGATTGATAACAAGGTTCAAGAAGAGATACAACCCAGAGGGCTCCAATCCAGCATCTCCTTCCCAGCAGAATGGAATTCCTTCTTCAGCTCCCTTCAAAGCATTAAGCACCCAATGTTTCCAGTCTCAAACCAACAGCAATTCTTTGCAATAACAAAATTCCAGCCTCTAGATCTCATGGAGGTGAGATCCATATATAGATGTTTGGAGAGAGGATGAGTCAGCTTGAGATCTGACTAGTGTCCTCTCCCTCTGTCAGTTCTTGAGTCCACTTGGAGGTTCTTACTTCCACTTGGAGATTTGGAACCTCTTACTCATCACCAGTTGAATTCCCTGAGGCAAGTGTCATTTTGGAAGCTTCCTGAGCATTGACACATTGAGGAATGAGCCTGCCACTTGTCCAAACTCGCTCAGCGCAGGTAGCTAGTGTTGGGGTTGACATTCAACGCAGGTAGCCAGTGTAGCAGTTGACATTCAGCGCAGATGCTCAGTGGAGCAGTTGACATGATCCTGAATTGACTTGTTTTTGAGTGGTTTCAGGTGGAGAACTTCTGTGAATTGCCGTGGTTAGTTATCCTTATTCCTCTAGGGGTAGGAACAACATGTTTAGGGACTTTGGATCCCTTAGATTATGGACATTTCATGCTCAATGCTGTACGGCACAAAAATGTCTATAACACCCCTACCCCCCTAACTGGTGGGATGACAAACCCACACGTGACCCCCCTATGTGTGCGGTGCATATAAATCACACATGGGGTTAGACGTGCAAACAATATAACACATACCCAACATTCTCCCACTTGTTGTTTTCTTTGCATACAATGGGCCACAACAATACACAATCAACAATCCAAGGCAATGATGCCCATTATTTCTCTACACCATGAGAACTTCCCAATGCTTACAGATTTTGTTAATGCACCTGGAGAATTATTTAAAGTGTCCAACTTTACCAGCAACACCTTTTTGTCTTCAATCATATTCCTCACAAAGTGATACTGAACATCAATATGCTTTGTATTCAAATGATAAGTAGGGTTTTTTACCGATAAAATTTCACTTTGGTAATCAAAATTTATCCTTATAGCTTGTTGTACTAACCCAATACCTGAACACAATCTCTATAACCATATTTCTTCCTTACTTGCATGACTGGATACAATGTATTCAGCTTCTGTAGTTGAGAATGCCACTACAAATTGTGTTTTTCTCATCTAATTGATTGCTCCTCTAAACAGGATAAACACATACCCACTTGTAGATATTCTACGATCCATATCTCCAACCGAGTATACATCAACAAAGCCAAGTATGTCCAACACTCTATCCAATATTGGTCTTCCTTAGTAGCATAATTCATAATCAATAGTTCCACGCAGATGGTTAAGAACCCTCTTTATTGTTGTCCAATGCTCCTTCCTTGGTTTTGACATATACCTACTTAATACTCTCATTGCATGTGCAATGTTCGATTTGGTACAGACCATCACATATGTCAAATTTCTAACAACACTGTCATATGGAACACATGACAAGTCCTATTCCTTTTCCTATGTCTTAGGACTCTAATCTATAGATAACTTTACACCTACATGAATATGGAACTTTACTGGTTTACTTTCCTACATAGTAAACCTCTGCAATAATGTCTCGACATACTTCCTTTTATTTAACTAGAGTTTCCTCTTTTCCTAATCTCTTTTAATTTCCATGCCCAAAATGAAATTTGCATCACCAAGATCCTTCATGTCAAATTTACAAGACAAATGATTTTTCACATCCTAGATGATTTCCCTATCATTTCAATTAACAACATATAATTTACATACAATACCAAATAAATAATATGATCGCCAACTAATTAAAAATACACATGGTGATCAACTGTGCTCCTTATGAAGTCAAGTTTGTGTATATATGTATCAATTTTTTTGAACCACATCCTTAGTGTTTACTTCAACCTATACAAGGATTTTTCTAGCCTTCATACCAACTCTTTCTTACCCTTCATTGCAAAGTCTTATGGTTGATTAATGTAGATCTTTTTTCCTAGATCCCCATGTAGAAATTTTGTCTTCACATCTATCTATTATGCCTAAAAATTAAAAGAAACAACATATAAAAAAATCTAATAGAAGTTAACTTTGTAACAGGAGGAAAAACATCACCAACGTCAATTCCTTGCACCAAGGAATAACCTTTTAGTTCTCTCCTTTCCAAATCCAATTTATGTTCTTGTTCTCCCTGTGAACTAGTGCGCATCGACCTCTAATTTTCTCTTCCAAATCCATGTTCCTACACTTCATGCTCATCACATAGGCCTCCTCCTCATGAAACATGGAAAACATTCTCTCTGACACATCACATAGCAATGTGAACCACACCAAGGCTTGATTTACACTCCACACGATCTATGTTTCCATTGCTGAAGAATATGTTCTCCTTTGGTTCTTCCATGGAATTCACTTTCTTCTTATTCCCATACTTGTGTGCCTCTCTCACACTCAATCCAAAGAAATTATTGAAAACAAAGGTGTCCCTATGGATCCAACACTTAGCTCTAATATATCCATCAATTTCAAGTACCCAAGTCATAAATAAACCTTTAGCTCAGATACCATCTTGAAATTACTAGAGAGAAAATTAAAATTTCTGAGAGAAACATTAAATCAACTATCAACAAATCACAAAACATAAACATGACCTTTTATCTCGGAAAACCCCAATCCAGGAAAAAACTAGCTAACAAAATTCTATTAGTGTCCTTGGCCAAAACCTGGCCACGTTGGCCAAGTCGACCAAGTGAACCTTCACCTCTTACCTCCCCTGGCCCATTACAATAAAGTTTTCCCAAACCTTTTAAATGCTTCATTACATACATTCCATGGGAAAAAACCATGGGTAACCGAAACCATGTTCCCAAAACCACCACTGTAGACCAAGTAACTTTGACTCTTTCTCTGAGATAATTTTTACCTAATAATAATGAGATTTAGAGACCTTTATAGTACCTTGGGCTTGAAATAATTAGTGGTGGTTTCCCTTACTATTGATAGTGAGTATACATTAATGATTGATGATCAAAATATTCTACAGGTGTTTGACAATAGTGCATCTACTTGTACTTACTAGAATGTACTAAGTACCTTGGTGCCCATTTTAATTATTAGTGGGTTTCCTTATGTCTATCAATGGTATATATCAATGGATGATGATTAGATGGTTTCACCCATGTTAAAATTTAGATCATTTATTCACATGATGTAGAATCATACACTAAATGTGTTTGGATTGAAGCCCTTCTTCCATCATAGCTCTTCATCTCAATGCTATTGCCTAATTTGCACATGCTAAGCCATTTATCTCATGGTGTTGGTACTTTTGGAGAACCTTTTTGCACTTCAAATGAATCTAATTATCCTCCCAATATGTTCTCATACATAAATCCTCTTTATATTTTCTTGTGGCTATGATACCATTTTGATATGGTTCCACTATATATCCTTTCATGGCCACGGTTCTACATTTGATATACATATTCTATAGATTTGTAGTGTACTTGATAAATGGCTATTCTTGTTTCCACTCAAGCATGGGTCATGGAAGAAGTAATTTAATAATTTGGTTTTGTTTATAGCTACCTTTTAGATCTTGACTTTATTAGAATCTACTCATTTTCTCTTATTAGATTCCTTTGTGTTATTATAATGTATCTCAGTCATCAAATTCTCTTCTCACCTCATACATTGGGGGACATATGTTATATATGTATTTTGTCATCAATGACCATAGATACCTTGTTGGCCAAGATATTATCCATTGTTTGTCTTTGTTCCATGTGAAATATATGTTATATACATATTTTGCCTCATACTCGTGTTCTTCCTTTTAGAAATGCATGGGTACTAGTAGGGGATTAGAATCATTGTTTTTTTTCTAAATTTGAACTTGGATGTAACACAAACTTTTGGTTCAAGTTTTTTTTTTGTTGAAAATAGTACTTTTATCTTGAGTATTCACCCCATTTCTTGCTTTATGGTTTGGGCTTACTTTGGAGCTATAATGAAGGTTGAATCCCCTCTACCTATGGATTGCATGGATGTTGATTTATTTTCTTCCAAGAGATATGATTTTATTTATGAAATTCATGTACTTTCATCTCCAACATTCATTTACTTTCATGTATTTCCTTTATTTTGTTTTATTTATGATTTTTCATTATAATAGTTTGTTTTATGGTTTTCCTTAGAATAGTTTTCTTTGTAGTTTGTTATTCCTTGTTGTTAGATGTAAATTTACTCAGTTGATTTCATTTATGTACATTTACTTTATTGTCATTTTCTTTAGAGTAGTTTTCTTTTAGTTCATTTACAACTCTCCTTGCAATAGAATTATCATTTGCTTTATGTTCACTCCATTTCTTAATTACTACATTCTTAGAATTAGCATGCTTCATGTTTGAAAGATAGTTATTTCAGTGTAATTTGCACATATAGTGCATGGTACGTCACAAGTTTGTACAAACCTCGAGTTGACATTTAAGGTGAGGAATTCAATATTTTTTCTGCAATTATTTGGCTCATCAAAAGGCATTCCTTCGACAAATTCAAAAAAAAAAAATGAATTAATTGAATTCTCCTAATCTAGGATTATGAGATTCATATAACCCTAATTCTCATAGCCAATGAACTTGACCAAATTTTGATAGTGTAAATTAGGTTCAAATGTTGGATAAGGGGCACTAACCATTATAGTATTCTTATGTTTGAGCAATGACTTGAGAATTTAGCCTTGGATTTTATGACTAGTCCCTATTCTTATTTCTAGGATTGACTCTCTTTCTTAGAGTTGAGATATAAATCATTGTTGATTTTCCCATCCACATATGGTCATAGAAACTTCAACTTGTTGACCAATATATTATCATATTTATTTGCAAAGGGGATTTTTAAATTGTGAAAAATAAAGTCAATATATTGTAGGTATTTAGAGGGAGGGATGTAGGGTATTAGGGGGTACCAAAGGGGTATCTAGTAAAAATATGGGCTTTTTTTATTAGAAAGATACAGTGGGAGTGGGGGTTAACAAAAGTATTTTGGGAGTTATTTCTCAATATCTAGTGGAATTAGGGATATTGTTTAATATCCCATGAAAGTACATGCTATGTCACAAGTTCATTTAGTGAAGACCTTGTGCACATAGTAAAGAGTTTGAAGTTTATAAGTGGTCTAAGCAAGAGGAGTCCAAACTTTGGTGATGAAGGTGTCAACAGTGGATCATGTATTATTCTTAAATCTATTGCATTCACATTTTGATTAATATATGAATATGCCCCATTACTCCCCCACCACCCTCTCCTCCTCCCAAATTATATTGAAATTTACTTAATTATTGATAAGCAATTACATGATTTGAGGAGTAATTTACCATCTAATGTTAATTAGGATAGATTACAAATTTGTCCTGTTATGTTGTTATTAATATTTAATACTTAAAATGGATTGAGGAAGGTTGTGTTTTATTAGTGTGCAAATTTCATTTGGTGGAGGTAGGGGGGAAATATTGGGTATTGAATAAAAGATGTATCCACTAGGGGAATTTCGAGGTCTAAAATAGACCTTCTAATTAAAATAATAAAATAAGAGTTATCAATTTTTCAATGACAAAAATAAAAATATTTTTTATTGTACTTTTATTTTATCTTTGTATAGTTTTAATCAAATGTCAATTGTAGGCACCTCTTTGATGCAAATTAAATTTTGCCTCCAATGAGTACCAACTCTACATACTTTTGAATATACCCACAAAAAATGAAAATGCACCAAAAAAGGTGTTTTTTTATTGGAGCACTTGGGATTTTTTTTAAGACAAATTACAAGATATAACAAAGTGATTAATAAATTGGTCAAAGGTACTTTTCTACACCCATTTCCTTTATCTTTAGCATAGTAATTAGATCTAGGAAGTTGACTAGCAACTATTTTATTTTATTTGTTATTGATCTAACCTCGGTCACTATCAATTATTTCCTACAACAACATTTATATGAAAGTAAATATAGTAAAAATGTTAATTAGGTAATTTTTGGACATGTATATAAGCTCATGGGGGGTAGCTGAATTGGTGATTGTCATGTTATACAATATTATGTAAATCATGAGATTCAAGGTTTAAATCCCCTGGCTTAAACCAACCAAAAATAAATAAATGGACTGGTATATAAAATAAATAGTACATTATACTCTAAAAAAATGTATTGGTGCATATTAACTATATTATACGCATTGTAAAAATTAACTTTTTTGTTTTTTAAATATAACTTAGCGAAATCATGCACTATACATTAAAAATCACAACAAGATGTGTGTACTATATAATAAGCTAAGCAAAATTCAAACATATTTTTTTTTAATTTTCCAATAACAAGATTTAGGGTTGAACAATCCTAATCAACAAGTACCCAAAGTCTTAAATACAAATATAAAAATCCCTCTTAAAACCATCTCATTGTGAAAGGGTAAAGATATTAAACACTTATTACGATGACATAACAAATAAGATAAGTAACACAAAAGCTATGATTTATAAAACTAAAGCTTATTATAAAGTCCCTATGTTTTCTTCAAAATACACTACAATTATTTATAGGAAAAAATAAACAAAATATTATCGCTCAAGGTTAAAACATATAAATTATGAGATATTACGTTCAAATCCCCCAGTTAACTTGTGTTTCTGGAAGGGGACGGGGTGTTTATAGGCACCCAAATGTTATAGTGCTAATGATTGGAATCGACCTCATGCCACACAAGAATGAAACATACCCACTTACTAATTCCTCTAGATACCAAAAAAGAAAAAAAGAGTTTTAGATCAGATATTTTTCTTGTCATGCCCCTATAAACTTCTCATGGTTTTAGGCACCCCGTGATATCTAGTCGTGCAGCACCAACATCTTTCTCACCAATGGCTCAACCCTCCTGGTGACATTTCACCTAGAATATGCCCCACAAATCAACATTTTCTTATTTCTTCTTAGTTAAGTTATTGGTGGAATATCAAACTATTGTCATTGCAACAAACACCCTCCAAAATTTGGTCTACACTTGAATTTTGGAGCCTATTGTGGATCTTGTGGTCATTCATTCCATAGTCACTTTATGGCTAATTGATGCTTTGTTAAGTATTCTAGTTTTTTTCTCAGTTTGTCAGTGTCAAATTCACTTTTTCACACATGCTCAATCCCCAGTAAGTTCATGATCAAGTGCTCAAAATTAGGCTCAAAATCAAAGTGGCAGAATCTCGATAAAATTAGCTTCAGATCGAAGTGCTCGTCATCCTAATTCTAATGATGTGGACGACACTCGAATCTGAGCTCATATGAAGAAGTTAGAGAAATTCAAAGTTCAGGTTTGACTTGGACATATGGCAAGAGAAGATGATGTGGTATGACTGTTCAGCAAATGGGGAAGCACCAAGTGGCAGGCCGCCATTGGCCCTGCATTTCACGAATCGCATATCGGAGGTGGGTCAGCGTTAAAGAATCGGCCCCAGAGCAAGCCAGGGTGCAATGAAATAATCGCAATCGCACATCATAACCGGGAAGGCATTAAAGAGTCAGCCCTAGAGCAAGTCAAGGTTGCAATGCGATGATCACAATCTCACATCGCAGAATGGAAGTGTTTCAGAATCAGCCCCAACAAGATCAGGTTGCGATTGTGATATCGAAAATATCATATCGCAAAGTGTAGAGTCTCATATATGTGTTACCCCCTGAATCCACCGATTGTGATTTATTCCATATGTGATACAGTTATACTGCAATTGATAGTTCTGTCGGGTCTGCCACTTATCGCAATCGTATATTGCCCACGCCGCGTTCAGCAACCATAAGACCTGCCGATTGCGATTTGAAATGGAGATGTTGGTGGCAATAGTTTATGGCCGCCACATGATGAAATTTTTTCCCAGTTAGCACTTTTTGGACTAAAATTGTAGGATCGTTCCAGAAATGGTGCAATTTGTGGAGCGAATATTGGGAAAACTAGGAGAGGTCATAACTTCTTCAGTTTTTGACCAAATTGGATGAAAAAAGATGCTAGATATCCATTTTTGGACATTTTGGACTGATTGGAGCAAGTTTCAGAAGCATTTGAGCATTGTAAACACTTATTTTTACACTCTTGAGCATAATAGAGAGGCGCAAGCCATTGGAAGCTGGACCAAGGAGACGTAGCCTAGGAGGGGTGAACTCCTTTATCATGTTCCTATTGTAATGTGTTTTTGGTCATGTTCTATACATGTTTATGCTACTATTTAGTCTTTTATTTATGTTTAATTACTCATAAAATTAACATAAAAACTCATTTTTCACTTGCAAAAATTCATGGATCCTTAAGCATAATGAAAGCATTTTGTTTCTAATCTAAGGAGGATCTTAGCACAATAATATAACACTATAAATCAAATCATTTTTTGTATTAGAGCTCTAGGTTTTCTTTGTGAAAGAAGGATTTAACTATTTGAAAGTTTATGTCATGCTTACAAGGTTAAAACTCAAAAGAGGAGAAGGGAAGTTGGTTGTAAGCCCTGAAGTTGGGTCAAGGGGAAGGAGAGAAAGGTTGCCACAATCTCCAACACCAATTCAGCCTTGAGTTGTAGTTGAGACTCCAGAGATCATGTCTCATGAAGGAGAACCTACAAACATGATAGAAGATGAGAAGGCCTTCAGAAAGGATTTCTTTGATATGACATAGATGGTAAATGGCCTCTACAAAGAGAGGGATACCAGATTGCAAGGGGAAAGTTCCAAACCTCCCAAAGGAGAAGGCTCTCCAGGAGGAGGTAATGGAAATGGAGACAAACCTCCACCCTCTCCACCATATTCTTCATCTTCTTCCTCACAAGCATCTTCACCCTCTTCCACTAACACAACCCTTACTCATACTCATCATCATACTTCAAATAGAACTGGTAAATCACCTTTTTTAAAACTTGATGCTAATTTGAGTTGCCCATGTATAATGGTGAAGTGAATGTAGAGAAGCTTGATAATTGGATTCATAAATTAAAGGTCTATTGTAGGATTCAAAACCTTCAAGAGGATGACATATAGATTCAGTTAGCTTCCTTGTGAATGGAGGGTGCATCACTAGTATGATGGGAATCAAAGACCCAAGAGGAGATTAAAAAACATGGTAAGATATCAATTTCTTGGAACGATTTCATTACTGCAATCAAAAGACAATTCTACCTTCTAGCTTATATGTAGAAAGCCATCATGAATTGGTAGAACTTTAGACAGCTTAAAGGTCAAAATGTGCAACATTACACCCAAGAGTTCAGAAAAATGTCTTTGATGTTAGGTGTATATTTGCAATCACAAGACACATTGTTGAAGTACATAGGGGGTTTACACAATTACCTTAGGCATACTATCTTAATGTTTAATCCCAATAATATAGATGATGTGTGTGCAAGCCACTCATCTTGAGGCAAGAGGGAAAAACACCTAAGGAGAAGGTAGTAAAAAGTCATTTAAGAGTAAGGAAAGGAAAAGGATTTCAAAGGGAAGGCAAAGAAAAATGTGTCCAGCAAAAAAGGAGAGAAAGTTACATGCAAACATTGTTCCAAGGAGGGTCACGATGAAGCTCATTGTTGGAATCTTCATCCTGAAATGAGATCAAAGAGAAACAACAACAAGGGAAAACAAAAGACAACTACAACCTCTCAACAGGATTTCGGATCTGATTTGGGTGAAGAAACTAAAATCACAGCCATGGGGTTAAAAGGAAAAGAATCCATTACTAGCACTAGTTCTTCAAACTCACAAAATGAAACTCCAAATGAAAAGAGGAGAATAGAACTTTTTCACGTAAGGGTGATCTCAAAACAGAACAAGATTGATACGCTTTTCGATAGTGGCTCTCAAGCCAATCTTATCTTTGAAAACATTGTCAAAAGTTTAAACTTGGAAACCGTTCCACATCATAAAACATATCCACTTGGATGGGTGTGTGATAATGCACAATTGCAGGTGACTAGAAAGTGTAAACTAAAATTCGCCATTACTGCAAATTTCATAGATGGAGTGGAGCTTGATGTTGTGTCATTAGATATATGTGGCATAGTTTTGGGCAGCCCATACCTTTATGACAGAAAAGCTATCTTCCATAGAAATGAAAAAAAAATATCATTTATTCAAAGATGGAGTAGAATATATTGTGAGAGCTCATAGCAAGAAAATAAATATTTTGCTTGTTAATGCAGAGCAGATGAAAAGACTAGTGAATTCGAGCAAGAATTTTGTGCTTCTAATGATCAAACCCAAGAATGATGTTGATAATGAAGCTTTTAAAGGTTGTGATTCAAATTTGAAATCTGAATTGGTTGACATAGCTAACTAATATGATGAGATGTTTTAGGAACCAAAGGGATTGCCTCCCAAGAGAGGAATCCAACTTGAGATACAGTTGCAGCAAGATTGTCCTCTTCCTAACATTTGCATGTACAGGATGTCAATGATGGAGAGCGCAAAAATTAAGAATCAAATTCAAGATTTGTTGAATAAAGGGATCATTAGACCATCTTCCTAGCCATGTGGTTCACTTATTGTCTTGGTGCCAAAGACAAATGGAACATGGCGTATGTGTGTGGACTTTCATGCATTCAACAAAATTACGGTAAAGAACCATTACCCACTGCCTCGAATAGATTATTTACTTGATCAATTGAAAGATGCAAAATATTTTACTAAGTTAAACTTAAGAAGTGACTGCCATCAAATTAGAATAGTTGAAGGAAACATTTGGAAGACAGTATTCAAAACAAAACAAGGATTATTTGAATGGCTAGTTATGCCTTTTGGTTTATGTAATTCTCCTGCTACATTCATGTGTGTGATGAATGATGTGTTGAGGCCATTTCTTGATGAGTATTTCATAGTCTACTTAGATGACATCTTAATTTTCAGTAAATCTCGTGATGAACATGTCATGCATGTAAGAAAAGTACTTGATGTCTTGAAAAAAAACAGGTGTATCCTAAGATGTCAAAGTGTGAGTTTGGAAAAACTTCTTTAGCTTACTTGGGTCATATTGTTGGAGGAGGTGAGTTGAAAAATAGATCCCTCCAAGGTTGATGTTATTGTGAATTGGCCAAGACTAAGACAGTTACTGAGGTAAGAATTTTTTGGGAG